>JAJJWX010001451.1:0-600000 GCA_023529315.1 Papaver bracteatum | reverse complement strand
TAAAGGTTACATTTCTCCAACTTTTACTCTATATGATGGAACTGGCAATGCTCGAGAACACGTCTCTCGTTTCCTCGAAGCCTTGGGGGAGCATGAACATAATCATGTTGTTGGCTCAAGGAATTTTCAAAATCCTTGAAAGGTAGAGCATATACCTGGTACAAAAACATCGCACCGCGGACTATCAACAATTGGGGAGAAATGATCAACGCCTTCTATAGGAAATACTTCTTTGTGTCAGAGAAAGTCACCCTCTCTGACCTTGGAAGGATGTTTCAGAGGGTCAGTGAAAATCCCAACGACTATGTGAAAATATTCCGAGTCCAAGCCCTGGATTTTCATGACACAAATGTCACGGAATAGCAGCTGGTCGATTTGTGCATCGACGGCATGCTCCCGGTTTACAGAGCTCTATTGGAGAATCTTCGATTCCAGACTTTCTCAGAGCTTCAAGAAGCTGCGAAGAGATCAGCAACCACTGCACCTGCTCTGCTGGAAAGAGCAAAATCTACAAAGATTGAGGAAGCACACGACACTCGAGGAAGCAGACATCTGATCAACAAGTAGTGCAACTTGCAACCCTCTACAAACGTTGTTGCAGAAGGGAGCAAGCGCAAGGCTGAATCCCCGAACAAGCATGCCGCAGCTCCTCCAAAGACGCAAAAGATGGACAAACCAGAGACACAGACTCATGGCCAACACACAGAAGCTCTTGATGACGCACCTGATTTTCCTCTCCCCATTAGAGAAGTTATCGAACTATTAGATGCATGGATCCAAGATGGTGCAATCAAATTTCCATACGTCAGGAGAGACCTAACTGAGGAAGACATGGAAAATCCTCGTTATTTCCGATTTCACCGGTTCGCGAACCATCCAACAAGCAGTTGCAAAGTTCTGAAACGCATATTCAGAGAAAAGGTTGAGTCAGGTGAACTTAATCTTGGAGCTGAAGGAGTGCATAGAGATCCTCTTCCTGTTAGGACTTTCTCAATTTCTAAAGCACCAGTCAAAGAAGCAGTTCAGTCATTGATAGAGCATGTCTGCGAATTACTCTATATGTCGAAAGAGCAAAAGGGAGATATGTTCACGTCTTTGAACCACATAGTTTCTGGAAAACGCCTGCTGATTCCAGACGTACCTCCTGAACCTTCAGCCATCGACAAAGAAATATATGACTTGGGACTTCTCACCACAGTGCACATTAAAGGAAATGAATTCAAAAGGGAATTTGTTGATGTTGGTACTGTTGTCAACATCATCCATTTGAAAACTCTCAGGGCTAATGGCATTACTCGACAAGAAGCCACTCATGCTCCCATAACAATCAAAGACCATGAAGGGATTTCCAGAGATGCATATGGCTTCATCACTCTCAAAGTTACAGAAAGTTTGGTCTGTACTGAGACCAAGTTTTACATAATCCGGAAAACCCTGGATATGACATGATCCTTGTAAGGACTTGGATCCATGCTGGGAGGATAACTCTGATTCCTTCAGCACACTCTACCGCCGATAAAGACTCTAAGTCAGAAGAAGAAGAAGCATAAGATGCTCCACTATTTGAGTGTCTAGAGGAAGCTAAAACCTTGGTAGGACTTATACAAGAATCTGGAGAAAGTCAACACACCTTTGTCAAAAGGTTTCAAGCTTAGGCAAGTCTTATTCCTCCTCATGCTCCAATATTACCAATGTTTAAATATGCTACTCTGATCCAGGGACTCCTCCCCATGGACAATTTAGCAATTATTAAGAGTTACGAGTGGATGACTTCACCTCGGCAATATTATACTCAATGGTTGGGTTCATAGTATTTTCATGTTGATTATTCCATCAAAAGGTTTATTAATGAAGACTTGGCTAAGCACGAAAGGTAGTATGATGGATACTCTCCTCTGCACGAGTTTCCATACATGCCACAAACGTGGAATCAGTGCAAAATATTCAAGGCACGAACTGCAAAACCGAAAAGATTCGAGGAAGAAGATTTAGTTCTAAAGGAAACTAAACGAGATCTCCATTTTGCAAGAAGCTCCAATTGGGAAGGACCATTTATGGTCGCTAAGTCCATAGCTGGAGAATACTATAAATTGATCAACACAAATGGCAGAACCCTGCCAGTAACTCACTAGAATTGGCTCAAGGCATTTGCCTGAAATCATCAGAGATTTGGGGTACTGGGCGTTTGAGTACTCATGATGTCTGGATTTGTCATTTAGGATTTTCTTTTATTGTATTTCAATTCCTCCAAAACGTTTGCAATACTTGCAATCAGTATTTGAATTCAGCAATTTATCAGAAATTCAGTTCACTTTACTTAAAAGAAAATCTCTATCAAATCCAAAATCAAAAGAAAATCCTCAGTCATAGACTCAACACCTATCAAAGATCAAAACCCAAATAAAATCTCTCATATCTCACAGAGTTCGTGTTCAAGAGATTATGGAAAATGAATCAAAGAAAATCAGCGAAGAAAGATTTTTGCGCATCTCTGCATCCTTCAAAGACTGTAAAGCCGCCTTCTCCTTGTTCATCTCTTCAGTCAGTCTGGCAATCTTGTCTTCCTTCTCCATCACAGCATCATTGGGAAAGGGTATGTTATTTTCACATGAATCCTTAATAGCATTCATTTTCTTACGAAGCCACTTCACATTGAATCCAAGTCTCTCAAAATTCTCCAAATTGAACTCCCAATCAAAGAGTACATTTGGAGTTACGACATTTCTGGCTCTAGTGTATATATCGCTTACAATACGCAAGAGTACACTTACCTGCATTGTTAAAGCATAAGCATGCCCGGGATTCCTGTCGACAATTATATGGCCAAATTTCTCCCATATTTTCTTATACAAACCCACATATCCAATGGGAACGCTGAATCCACCAACTAACTCATGATATGAGAGTAAGGCATTGAATGGAGGATCAAAAGCAACCCTTACACTTGGATATTCGTGTACAACTATACGGCTTTCAATTACTGGAGCAACTTCTACAATCAGGGAAATAGTTTCTTCAGTATTCTCCGCTGGTGTCCTGGATTCTTCTATTACTTAAGTAGCAACGATCTGGGTCTCCATGAGTTCATCAAAAACGTTTTCATGTCTTTGATATGCGGAGATAGTTTCCTCATTGTCAATAATCTCATGGTCGCTCGTTTTATCATTTTGGGTCCCTTCATTCTCAACTTCGGTATTTTGCACCTAATACAAAGATTACATGAGATTAGGATCATCCAAGCATGAAACCAAAAGAAGTCATGAACTACAGCATACAAGTGGTCCAACATCATCAAAGTCTTTCGTTATACATGCTAGATGTCAGCAAATAACGTGAAAGTCATGAAATCACGTTTTACAACAAGCTCGCCTAAGAAGATTTTACACTTCCCTGAACAACGTGATGAACGGGGAGAAATTGGTGAAGAATCAAGGATTTAGTTATATACCATTCTCTGAATATGGAAATTTTATACAACATTTCAAAATTTCATGATGATTGGATAAAATGGCAAGGAGATGTGGCCAAAAAATTAAGCAATGCGCAATCTGGAAAAGTTTTGAAAATCTCCTGGAAGTTTACTATTTCGCCTTTTTCAGGCCCTGAATGTGCTCAGAACTTAAAAATCTTCTTTCCTAAAGCTTGGAAATTTCCTGGGATTGAAAATGCATATGCAGACATTGAAATTCTGATTCCAAACGAAGGATTTACGGTATTTTCATTAAAAAACTGAAGCCTGAAATTTTCTGACGACGTATTTCGCCGAAATTATGTGCATGGTCGCATGGGTTTTCATTCATTCATGCACAAATCAGCAATATTATACTTGTATGGAGAATCTACAGGTTAAATACTTACTAGGGGAGTCTCCAAACCACTTAAAGGCTCGGCAGTGTTGGAATCATCATCGAAAACTCCGTTATCTCCATTCAGTTCGTAAATTTGAGAACTCTCCATATTTTCATTCAGTTCAGAATTTCGGGAGCTTTCCACACCCTTATCACTCAATGAGGAAGGAGGTGCATCAACATCCTCCTCATCCACGATAAATTCCTCCTGAATACATCAATAATGGTCACCATCAAATCATCCAGAGGCATGTTATACTGGTTTAATTTGAAAAAGGATACTTACATCAACTTCCTCATCAGTATTGTGTCCCTGGGTTGTTTGACCATGAGCGAAATGAAGACCATCAATAACGGACAGAGCAAAATTCTACAAATAAATAATAAATATTGGTTCTGGTAAAGCGGGTAGAAGAAGTCACATCGGAAAAGTATCAACAACTCACCAGAAAGGAAACTGGGGACTTTATGGTGTTAGGCACCAACTTGCAATTCTTACTCTTGCCTTCTCCACCGTGAATAATTTCCTATGCTTCTGAGAAATTTACTTCAATTCGAGATCTCACAGAACGACCGTCCTACAAGAAGACATTGATATGATTATTAAAGGCAATTATACAAGATATATGAAGAATACGCAAAAGAATACATACCGGTAAACTTCCTGGAGATGTCTTTCGTTTATCACCGCTAGAAATATTCTCAATCTTAGACGAGAGGCACTCATCTCATAAAAAGGAGGTTCTTACACTAAAGGTTGGGCGGCCGTCACATAATCATTTAGATGCTCAAGTTGTTGGTCCCAGAAGTCTATGTAACCTGGAGTCACATATATGGTTCGATCAGCACAAGGGAACCAATAAGAGCTTCCTTCAGCATGTGTATGATCTAAACAGGTCTCAAGTTGTTCCACCGATGGTTTTCTCCTCCGGAAAGTTGGGACGCATTGGTCCATACCCATCTGGAAGGAGGTTCTATCAATGTTATATTCCTCCACCGAAAAATCTCCACATGTAGCTGATAATAGATGACCGTGAGTGCAACTTAGCATGAAAGATCTTTCGCCATCGCTCAAATCAGCACCGGATTTCAAATACTTACTTTCTCCAGTATTGTAAGTCATCAATTGATAAATTTAAGGAGGAACCACCACCCAAGGACGGAATTTGAACTCAGACTCGTCATCCAGCACATCAATGAAGTGGGTCTTTGACTGAATTTGCTTTGTAGACCTACGCATGATCCTAGTGTTGTCCTTCTCATGGAAAATACGGCGAGCATCAGCAGAGTTCAGACCTTGCAAGATACTACAGGGAATAGGAGCATAATTTTCGAAACGTTCCCATATCAGATCTTGGAGAAACATCGTATTGGCGTAGCATTCAATCTTCATGAAGCCGTTCGAAACGCTGGAGTCTATAACTGAAGAATCCAGGTTTGAATACAAAGAGCCCGGGAATAAGATACCTAGTGGAAGTTGTTCACCTTGAGCCATATTAATAGAAAAAGGGATTACAATCGGCTTCAACAAGGTTCCAACGTCTTCAAATACGTCCATGGACATCCATACGCACAAGAAAGCAGCAGTAGACAACATACCGTCGGGATCATCAAGAGAGACGTCTCGTGGCCACCAATGTGTCAACCAATGAGCATAACAACCTTTACCAGAATCCTTGTTAATTCTCTCCATCTCAGCTGTTAACATTTTGGAAACCACTTTATCCTCCGCTATCCAAAGTTCTTCAGGAAAATTACCTGTAATTGGAAGATGCAATAAAGCAACTACATCTTCAAGGTAATAGTGAACTTTCCCCAGCTGCATATAAACGTGTGAGTTGGGATGCACCAGAGAGCAAGAAGATCTAGAATACCTCGTGCATCATGAAAGATATATAAGTCTCTAGCTGTCTGAATGGCCCTGGTAACTTGTGCTCTATCCATCATATCTCTAACATGAGAAAATCCCAGCATGTTCCTTGACCATCCAGAAAACTTCTCCAAGGGTCGTCGAGAGAGCTTGAATTCAATCATTGAATCTTGGAAGATACCTCGTTCAAGACAAAACCGGATAGCAGCTTGGGGAGTCACCAGTTTCTTTTGAGTAACTGTTCGGGGATTAATCAAAAGACGATACACTGGGGACTAGAGACGATTTTCAGTCTCCTGAATCTCAAAGAATGCATCATCTATGTTTGGAACATTCTTGACTCCAGGTGTTTCTTCTTCTTCACCAACATAATTCTCATCCATACATGTTTCTTCTCTTTAGATGTCATCATCTACACACATTTCATCTCTGGAAGCATCATTAGCTGGGGAATCAGACATCCTTGTAAAGCATCTGTGAAATCCACAACAATAATTATTTTCAGTCGTCTGAATGCAAATTTGGCGAGATGATGGATTCATGCAAACGGAAATTCCAGCATCTAAAAAAAACGGTAATTCTTAACCCTTACCTCTTTCAATTTCACTAACAATAGTGATTGTGCCACAAGAGTTAGCGCACAAAATTAGTTCGTTTCTTGAAACTTGCAGTAATGAGCGAAACTTCATTAGTTCATGAAAAATGATTTTCTCATAAAATCATAGACATAATTTTCATAATGTGAACGTTCACACAACTGAACTTTGAATTTTACAACAAGACATTATTTCATCATAAATAAATTGTCCAGTTTCGAAGGTTACTCAAAACCCACGTCTTGATTTTGCAAAACAATAATTAGTGCTATTTGTTCACGTAAATTTTCAAAAAATTTATCTAATGAGAACAAATCCATGTGAATAAAATATGTCATCATATCCCAAATTATATGTCACGGCTACATATATGTACATTAAAAAAATCTATTTTCCTTCGTATTAGCATTTTCTTTAAAAAAAAAACACGAAGGTTTATGCTAGTTTTGTGAAAGCTCACACCTCTTGTGATAAAATATTAATTCTCATGAAAGCTCATACATGAAGTTTTATCACTGAACATAAGTTTATATATATATAAAAAATAAAAACCTATATTTTTTCCTCGTATGAGCATTATTTTCTAAAACGAGGTTTATTTCGGTTTTGTGAAAGCTCACACCCCTTAACATAAGATTTTGTTTCCCATGAAAGCTCATAAACAAAATTTTATCACTGGACACATGTATATTTTTAAAGAAAATCTCTCCTAAATCAGGGATTATTATTAGTTTTCAAAACTAACGATTGAACGAACATACGTTTAATAAAATAAGGGTTTTTTCTACAAAACTCACGTTAACATATACACATGTATAAAATTTCAACATGATGAAAGCATGAGAAACTCATGAAATCATCAAGTTTCAAAAAAAATAATAATACTTGGTCAGAGTTGGCCGGAATTCGGCCGGACGATGATTGACGGCGCCGACGACCAGCAACTCCGGCGAAAATTCTTCTGCTTCTCCTGGTGCTCGGACGTAAGGTGAAGAAGAGGAAGGAGGTGGTGGACGTGCGTGAGGAAATTAAAAATAAAACACAAAAAAGAGGTTTAATTCCTTTTATACCTAATTTTATTTCCAAAACCTAATTCCTTAAGGATTTCCTTTTTGGGCCCGGACCGTGAATCCTAAACCAACCAAGGTTCCACCATCGAATTAGAGGTTCTACACCGATTCATTTTCACTGGATGACACTCTATTATTCCACTGGAGTTTCCGCTCAAACCATGGTTTGCTCATTCAGTTGAAATCCGGTAATATCTTATCTTATAACTAAGTTCAATTACTTATTTTATGTATGCCTGGAAAATCACCATTCAATGCTGACTGAGGAACATGACTGTTCTGCACTAAGCATGGGACTTAATGTAGATGGTGTATTTTCAACAAAGGGTAGAATTGTAAAACTATACTCCATATTCGGTAACCGGATGAGTATTGAGGCTCATGTCTCTCGTTAAAGCATGAAAGCTCATGCCACAAATCTCTAACTAAGAATGTTGTCTCTCAGAGTACATGTAGATGTGTAGTCTCTCATCTGAGACCACGACACATCTCATGAATACTGAGCAATTTCATTAATTACTCCGGATCCGGTAACCGGATGAGTATTGAGACTCATGTCTCTATGCATGAAAGCTCATGCCACCTCTGATGGAGAAAGTCTCTCAGAGAAGATGCAGATGTGCAGTCTCCCTGCTGAGACCACGGCACATCTCATACTGTATAGAATCGAAAGATTGGACGGCTCCTAGACAACATGCCTGCTAGTATAGAGCGACAACGTCTTCGGGATGCAACCAGGTTTTCCCCGACTATGCAAGAGGAATATGATACTCCAGCAAGTTCATATTGCTCAACCCTCAGATGATTAATGATCCTAGACAGGAATCCCTTCTAGTATAGAGCCATCAATTAATTGTCTGAAATCGTCTGAATATCCAGCAATATTCTACGAGCCATCTTTAATCGTCTGAATATCCAGAAATATTCTACGATTCTTCGTTATATTTCGTCACTTCAATTCGTGGTTCTTCCCAGCTGAATACCACGGGTTAGTGATAAATATTCAACGAAACATACATCTGAGTATCGAATAAGCCCTGACAAAAATGGTGCAAGTGTAATTAGCAAATAATGCACAGACCAGCATTTTGAATGCACGAACGAGCATTTCAAAAAATATGAACGAACGAGGAACCTAAACAAAATAGGAAGGAAAAATAATAATAATAAAATATTAGCAAAAGCGCCAGGGGACTGGGCTCACTAGCCGGCCAGTCATGCCGTGACCAGTCCCGCACCCAATTTTATATTTTATCATATTTTTACTATTTTCCTAATCTCATGAAAATCCTCTCGTTCGAGCAAATTTTCTTTATTTCAAAGAAATTATCTGAATCACATGATTTCATCAAATTTTTTTTTTTAGGAAAAGGTGTCATGGGACTGCCGGCCGGCCGGTCCCACACCTCACGTTCCCCATTATTTTATTATTTCTCTCAAATTATGAAAATTCCTTGATTTTATGAATTTTCTCTAAAATCATGAAAATTACCTAATTTCATGTATTTTATCTAAGTCACATGATTTTATTAAAAAATAATAAATTAGGAAAAGGTGTCATGGGACCGCCGGCCGGCCGGTCCCACACCTCACATTCCCCATTATTTTATTATTTCTCTCAAATTATGAAAATTCCTTGATTTTATGAATTTTCTCTAAGATCATTAAAATTACCTAATTTCATGTATTTTATCTAAGTCACATGATTTTATCAAAAAATAATAAAATTTGGAAAAGGTGTCATGGGACCGCCGGCCAGCCGGTCATGCCTTGGCCATGGCCGGTCCCGCACCTCACCTTCCCCATTGTTTTATTATTTCTCTCAAATTATGAAAATTCCTTGATTTCATGAGTTTTCCCTAAAATTACCTAATTTCATGTATTTTCTCTGAAATCATAGAAAATATTAAAAAAATTAGAAAAAAACTTATTTGATCGGGCTCTAGTCGTCCGGCCATGCCTTAGCCGGTCCCACACGCCCATTGTTTTATTATTATTTGGTGTTTTGTTTCATGATTTCATGAAAACTCCCTGATTTCAACAAAATATCTTGGTTTTCAACAAATCTCCTTGATTTTATGAAAATTATCTAAAATCATCAAAATTTGGTAAAATTGGGAAGAGTGGCTTAGGACCCGCGCCCATTGGTCGGCCGGCCATGCCTTGGCCATTTCCGGTCCCATACTCCTATTCCCTATTTTATATTTATTAATTTATGTCTCTCATCTTATGGAAGTTCCCTAATTTTGCCAAACTCTCCGGTTTCATGGAATTTCCCTTAAATCAGAGAAAAATACATAAAATCACATAAAACTGGGAAAAGCATGTGGGACCGTGTGTCAGCCGGCCGGCCATGACCTAGCCGTGGCCGGTCCCACACCTTGTAATTCCTTGTTTTATTTATTTTCCTTCATCTCATGTATTTTTCCCAGTTTCAGCAAAACCATGGATTTTGCATATTTTCTCCAAATTGTTGCTCAAACGTGCACCAGAAAATATCAAAATTCTCAGGATTGAAAAATGAACGTTATGGTGACACTGGCACATACCCTTGACCGACCAAGGGTGACCCTAAGGCTTGCAAATAGCTGGTCCCGCATGTTTTAATGATTTTAACCTAATTTGCTCAACTGCTCATATTAGGTTCAAACTCTTTCCAAGCAATTGGAAGTTTGCTCAAACGACCATCCACTGGTCCCACACGCACCAAGAGCCGGTCTCATGACCTCTTGGTCGGTCCTTTGTATTTTCATTATACCCGGTTTTATTATCTGTCGCTCACACGAGCATTATTTCAATGATTAAATCAGCATTTAACCATTATTTCACCAACTGGTCCTCAAGAGACTTTGGTATTTTTGCTCATTCGAGCATCTGGACGATACATGGTGAACCCGTCATTCCATGTAGACGGTCCCTGTGTCACTCTGTATTGATTTTCAATAAATCACCATTTCGGTAAAATTAGGGTTTTGAATCCAGAGCTCTGCAGAAACATGATTCTGAGCAGATTCAAACACTCTGATAATTTTATGTTGATTCCATGATTAACATTTTTATTTATTTTGCTCGGCCCAGTAGTCAGTAAATTAAATTAATATTTTATTCAGTCCTGCCACCAATAAATTCATCAAACGAGCAATATTTTCTCGAACCGGCAATATTCACTCAAATTAGCAATATTCGCTCAGACTAGCAATATTTGCTCGGATCAAAGAATATTGGTTCAACTATCAATATTCGACAATTCAGCAACACAGTTTGCTCGTTTTAGGTTATGATGGTACCTCGTCTCAGAAGACATACATTTAAATTCATGAGTTTCAGAACATTTACTAAAACATGTTCAACTCAACACTACATGGGATCATCGTCCCACAAAGTCAGCAACTGACTCCACAATCACGAGATTTCAATCGTGTCATAATGGGGGGATATTAACTAGGGTTTTAGTCTGGCGGTCTACTGCACGTGTGTTCACCCACGATGATAATGTGAGCAAGTCGTGCAATCAGTTAGAAGAATCAGCAAAGTAGTGGGTGGAAAATTAACCAAGTCTCTGCACGATGAGTAATTGGTTTAATACGATTTCCCACTTTCCCACTCTCTGATTCCATCAACTTTCACACTTCATGGGATCATGGTGTTTTCAATTCCGGCATTATGAAATGTCTCTGAATCCTGATTGAAACAACAATATTGAACATGAGTTTTAGAACATTCGAACAACATTCGCCTAAACGAGCAATTTCTCATCAAAGTTCATATAGACAATCTTTTGTCTACATGAACTCACAGAAATCACTCTCAATCAGGAAAAAAACTCAATCATTCAGAGCATTTTCATGCTGAAATCACAACACACCTACAATCTCAGATCACCATTGATCTCACGCATTTCTCAGCTTCCCTCCTACAGATCAACCCATCCTATCTTGTGACCGAATTGACTCTGAAATGGCCATTATTCTTGGTTTAGGCCGGAGTCTTACAGATTGATCTCTCGAACTTAAAGCACTCCCTTCTTGTAGTGTATCTGTGTGAGGTTCAACATTTCGATCGGTTCAAGGAGTCTCCACACGGTCGACTCTTTAATTCCGTAAAAACCAGCAAATCATTTTCCCCCATCTACACTCCTCTACCTAACATCGACATATTAGTAGATGCAACCAGCGGACACGGCATGTTCTCCTTCATGGATGGATGTAGCAGCTATAACCAGATAAGGATGTATGATCATGACGCAAGTAAGATATCTTTTTAAACTCCTCTAGGAAATTTTTATTATACCATACTGCCATTTGGTTTAAAGAATGCCGGTACAACGTATCAACGCTCTATGACGGCAATCTTCCACTGGATCCGATACCTCAAGGGAGCATCCTCAAGATGATAACGATGTCCACGCGTCATATCGAGCAAGATTCGGGCGAGTCACTCTATCAGACAGTGGTCGAACAAGATCCGGGCGAGTCACTTTATCAGACGGTGGTACATGTCTCTTATGCTATGTTGGAGAATCTGCGCTTTTGGTCATCCTCTGGAGATGTTTAATGCTCATCTACAACAACATATGCCCTGATATAAAGAACCAGGCCTGCCGGTAATGAAGAGCCACATAATGTTCGTAGGGGCATATATCTCACCAACAGGCGATACAACCTTCAGCCTTCTGTAAGCAGTTCCCTGAAGCAGCAAGAGGAAAACCACCGAGATACAACATCTTGCGTGTCCGCCAACTCCAACTCCAGTACCACATGCACGACTCCCACGATGATGAAACAACGTCCAAGATATTCCATATCTGGCTCAACAACAAGCACTACGAACAAACCATGTAAACCACGCTTGGGGACCGAGGCTCGGCATGAAGTTCCTTCACCGTCAGTCAAGGACTTCTTCAACACGAGAGATATGGTCAGTCAAGAAGCATGAAATTCGCAATGGTAAATCGAACTGAAGAGGAATCCACTTCAACGCTCCCTCTAGAAGAAGCTTCTTCAATGGTCTATTCAAGAGCTGCCTCAACGCTCTCTACGGGACCCACGTTCGCTTCAGAATCCTGCTTCAACATTCTCTCCAGGATCCACCTCAACGTTCGCACCAGAAGCCACTTTAACATCCTCTCGAGCCGTTTCAACACTCAAGCTACATCAATAATCTGCGCTCTGGTCAAGTTATCTTTGATGTACTAATTGCTCAACATAAGTCTCATCCATCCTTCATGAGGGCCCAACGGAGCATGAAAAACCTTGAAGTCAATAGGAGAAGGGTTATCCTATGGGACAGATATTTTCATATATTTGAAAAGGCGCGGTGAATAACTCATCATCATTGTTCGCTATATCTTTGAAGTTTTCAACACCTCCTAACTTGGAACCAGCATTATCCCCAAAAGACATCTCAACATGAGTTCTTTTCTTCATTATACAATAAAAGACATGAGTCAGTACTTGTATAAAAACGTGTAAGATGTGTAGTCACACACGATAGAACACACATTCACATTGGAGTACACAAGGCTGGTATTGGGTCCAAACACCGGTATTGCTCAAGTTTCAAGTCCGGTGTTGATCAAGTCACAAGTCATGTATTGCTCAAGTTTCAAGTCCGGTGTTGATCAAGTCACAAGTCCGGTATTTCTCAAGTTTCAAGTCCGGTGTTGATCAAGTCACAAGTCTGGTATTGCTCAAGTTTCAAGTCTAGTGTTTATCAAATCACAAGTCCGGTATTGCTCAAGTTTCAAGTATGGTATTGATCAAAGTCACAAGGCTGGTATTCGAATAAAATAGGCACACACAGCAGGGCCAGTTTCATTCGAAACATAGGGTCGACGTTCAGTCAGGCACGTGGCGGGTCCCACTTGATACCAGCCCCATATTGGTCGAAGCAGGCACAGCCGGCCTCAAGAAAAGTAGACATGCGGAGGGTCCCACTTGATCAAGCACAACCAGCCCCATATTGGTCGAAGCAGGCACATCCGGCCCCAAGCAAAGCAGGCACGTGGCACGCAGTGGACCCACGTTTAACCGAAGCAGGCGCATGATGAGTCCCACGTTCAACCAAAGTAGGCACGCAGTGGACCCATGTTTAACCGAAGCAGGCACATCAAGCCCATGTTCGATCGAGCAGGTGCAGCAGCCCCACGAATGAAACAGGCGTAACAGTCCATCAAAGCAGGCAAGACCGACATCATGCTAGGGGAACACTCGCCCGGACGCCTCTTGAACGTGACATGCTCCAAGGACAGGATGACCCGTCTATCCTGGTAACATCCAACTTTGTCTCATAAGCTTTGTCTTTAACTGTTACCATCTCATGCCTACCCCACAATGGTGTAACCATTACGTGCTAGGCAGGGGACTTAATGTTAATGGTGGATTTTCATTTAAGGCTAAAATTGTAAAAGCCAAAAAATTATGCGCTAACATCTTGTAAAAGATAAAGCCATTAATAAGTGATGAATACTTCTTCACTTTACTAATTCACCTAGAATAGAGCATGTGACAACAATCCCAGTCTGTGAATTAAATACAACATTATTAATTAATGCATAACCAGCCTTGTATTTCTTGTACTCATTATCAGTGATGCATGACGACTGAGTATTATTCTCGGCAGAGCAACATGAACCTCCAAGCATTATAATGAAACATGTACGAAATACCCGTACAGGCTGCAACTCTCGGTGTTCTATACTAGCCCGATTGAGCATATTACTCTCGGTGTGCTATACTAGCCCGATTGAGCATATTCAAATTTGGACTGACCATGTCAGTCTTAGAAACGATCACGACCATCCAACTTCACCAGCATGAATTGGATAGCTCAGATCGGATCCATGACCCCAAGCAGGTATTAGAATATTCACTACCGAACCAACGCGGGCCCCGCATGGTCGGCCTCCCTAAAAGATTGGCATAGCTTTCCAAAATGTCCAAGCCAGAGCAGTATGGATGGAAAACCCTAAATTAGGGTTTGCGACACATTACATGTGTCGCAAAATAGTCTCAACCATCCATCTTCACATGTATAGATGGAGGGTGTATATGTAGATTCAAAGGGCCCAGAGCATGTCAACACAATCACCATAGGCCCGCCTACATATCTGACCGATCGGTCATAACCAACCATGTTTGGTCATCCCAATTCATGCGCACGAACAGAGCATGACGCACGGCCGTGAAACCCAAATTAGGATTTTGAACATCACGAGCTATTTTCTCCGGCACGAATGAAAGGGTCCAAGATTAGATTAAGCAGGTCCGATCATACCAACATGACCACCGTGGACCCATCTATCCCCTTACCTGATCATCCAAGGCATACCATGCCTAGTTATTCCAAATGGCACGCCCAAACTAGCGTGGTCACACTTCCTAATTGCAAACTAATCTCGACCACTCAATTTCCCCGGACAATTTGAGTGGCTTAGATCACGTTTTCATGGGACATTCAGGTATAGACGTGAACACCAGCCTACCACCAACACGCCAAACCAATCGGCCAAGACCGACCAAGATTGGTCATCTTGGAACGCGCTCCCGAAGTTGGCACGATGTGCGGCTTTTGTGGCACCAGTTTTCTGTCGCAAATTGATCTCAACCACTCAACTTTGACAGACGAATTTAGTGGCCCAGATCACACTTTCGTGAGATAATGGGGCATGGGCGCCTACACCGTCATGCCATCTACACGCATGTATGATCGGCCAGACAAAATCGTATCCCAAGCTTGGATTCGACCAGGATGAAGAGTGGTACTTGCGCACCTCCTACAAAACCCTAATCCCACCAACGGTCGCAGATGAGTGTCTCAAAGATTATCTCGTCCGTCCAACTTCACCGGCTTGGTTATGCAGCCCTGGTCAGGAGTTAATTGGTCAGTGAGGCGTCATGGTGATCACCACCCGTCACTCTATCACATCATGTGTTCGGCCAAGGGAGGACTTGCTTGCGCAACCTCCAGACCATCACATGAAGTAGGCTATACATGAGGCTATTTTGAGACGCTCAAACAACGATGCTTCATACATGTTGATTATACTCGATGCGGTACCTGCATTGAATACACACGATACTTCACAAGTATCGACTTCCTAAATAACTTCGTTATTTAATCTAGCATTACATGCTACTTACTGTAGGTCCCACGATCCACATGCTCGAGACATCAATCATGTCACAAACTTGGGGATATATACTTGGGTATTGGTCTGGCGGTTTACAGCGTGCAGCGCACAACGCGCCATCACAAGAACGTGTCAGGAAGTCATGTACGGTTAGTGATGATGGTAGAAGTAGGCAAGACTGGTCATGTGACACTAACACACTACTCCACTACTCCATCACTCCACTTTCTCCACTTCCCACGAGATACGAGGGTTAGGCTAAAGACTTGTATAAATAGGTTCTCCACCCTATTTTTCGAACAAGAACAAGATAACAAAGGCAAGTGTTGATACAATCGTATTCAAACACCGAAATTGATATCTTACATCCTGCAAGCCAGTTTAGCTTTCTGATACAAGTCCTACATATCCAACACCTTCTTCGCTTCCCTCCCTAAGATCAATCCCATCTCCTGCACTTTGTGACCGAAACAAGTCTGGAACGGCCATTTCTTGGTTTAGTCTAGAGTTGTACAGATTGATTTCCTGAATCTACAAGCACTCACCGCGCGGTACATTTGTTTAGGGTTTAGATTCATTCCTCATCCATACACCCCAAATTACCAAATTCGGCAGGAATAGTTTTTACCCATAAATAATAGTTAATATCGTGTATTGGTATCGTATCAGCCGGGTCCGATACACCTATACAAAATAGTATATCGGTTTTTATCAGTGATACTACTATAATTTTAAATATTTGTAAATGTTTCAATGTAAAGAATTTGGTGCCATATGATGTATTAATTCTCAATATCAAAAGCTTCACAATACAAATTCAATCACATTCCACTATCGATTCCCATTAATTCCCCCTAAATTTTCACCATATCATTTCAGCTAATTTTAACCCATATTGGAATCAACTTGCTGCCAGAAATTACTTCTTTACTGAATAAAATTGAGTTTTCAAAGGTACAAAGGAAGAAGGTGAATAAGAACAAGAGTTTTGTTTACAAATTTTCAAAATATAAGTAATTTATTCTATCAAATTACCCTTAGCGATATTACCAATGTAGATGGGGCAAAACGATTTTCTGATTTTTTAGGAAAATGAAGAGACAACCGTGTGGACGGGGGACTGCTCGACCGAGCAAATTGATTAAACATTTTTTTCTAACAGATGAACTGTACATGAGTGTTTTGAGTTCGACATATCAATCTGTAGGAATCCGGCCTAAACTAAGATAATGGATGTTCCAGAGTCAATTCGGTCACAAAGAGGGAAGATGGTCGATCCGTAGGAGGGGAGTTGAGAAGTGTATGAGATCAATGATGATCTAGGATTGTGGATGTGTTGAAGGTTTCTGCAAGATGAACTTTAGTGTTCAAGTGAAAATAAGTTCTGATTTATTGAGCGATAATTTCTTGTATCTCAAAATTATTGTTTAACAGATGATCCTTGGTTGTTCAATCGTGGATTCAGAAACTTATTTATATTGCAAGAATAGTAGACACATTGATCCCAGTAAGTGTGACGGTTGATCGAGTGAAAGAGTGGGAAAGTTGGAAATCGTGGTCAAACCAGTTCCATGTCGTGAGGAGACTTGGTTGATTTTCCATCCACTACTTTGCTAACTTTTTCAACTGCTTGCACGACTTACTCACATTTATCATCGTAGGTGAACACACGTGCCGTTGGACGTCAGACCAAAACCCTAGTGGTTATCCCCCCATGTGACGTGATTGATATCTCATGAATGTGGAGTCTGCAAGGCAGACGTGTATATAATTAGTCAGTTGTTGACTTGACTAGACTAGACAGTGAATCTTAGCATTGATGAGTCGAGCATAATAAACGAATGTGATATGCTATGGGACTGATGGATTGAGCATAAGGTGTCTGCTGGAACGCGCTCAGGCGCTGAGTCTTGATGAATTATGATGTATCAGTTTACCAGTTGAGGTAGTAATAATATTTTTTAGAATTTGAATGATCGTCCGATGAGGTTGCTCGATCGAGGACTTATTCTGATATGTTCGACAAGAAATCATACATATCGTTGAATTATGCAAATTTCTCATTTCTGATTTAATATATCATGAATGATCGAGTCTGTTGGAACCATGTTATTAAGTCGAGCAAAAATATTGGTAGCAGGACCAAACATTAAATTATAATATTGATTGCTGGATCAATAGAATTCTCGAATGTTGATAGTTGAATCAACATGAGGAATATTGCTCGGTTGAGCAATTGATAGTTGAATCAATGAATTTTTTTTTAATGAGCAAAATAAATATTGCGAGTTTAAGCAAATATTGTAAGTTTAAGCAAATATTGCTTGTTTGGGCAATATTGCTCAATTTATGAATTATTGGTGGCGAGACCAAATAAAACATTAATTAAAAAATATTGGTAGCTGGATCGAATATTATTAATTAGAATATTGATTGATCAATATAAAATTATTAGGGTTTGAACGTGTTCAAAATTATGCTTTGCAAAGCATTTGACTTGGAACCCTAATTTTGGTCGATTGTTAATCAATTGATGATTTACTGAAAATCAACCAATGAGCGAGAGAGAGATAGGTTACATGGGATAATGGCCGACCATATAGTACCCAGGTGCTCGAATGAGTGTGCACCAAAGTCATTTGTAGGCCCGTTGGTGAATAAATGATTAAATGCTCGTTTAATCATTATTAAAGTAGTGCTTGTCTGATCATTAGGTGGTAAAACCTAATTATGGAGACAGGAGGGACCGACCAAGGAGTGTGAAACCGGTCCTTGGTGGTCGTGGTACCGACTGGTGGTCTATTGATCAAGTTCTAAGTTGGTTGGAAAGAGTTTGAACCCAATATGAACTGTAAAAGATTAATTAAGTCAAAATCGTTAGTAGGATGTGGGACCGGCTTCTGCAAGCCTAAGGGCCGACCTTGGTCGGTCAAGGTGGCATGCATGTGTCACAACTTTTTCCGTAACTCAATCCTGAGAATTTTGGTATTTTCTGATCCGCGTTTGAGCAATATTTTGGATTTTCAGAAGAGTTTGATCTTCACTGAAACTCTCGATTTTGTTTGAGTGAGCAAGTAGAATTTTGCTCGCACTACCAATATTTTAGGAATATTATAATAAATGATATTTTAATATTTGTCGTGGAAAGCTCGGATGATCGTGTGACCATTTGACTTTTTGGTTTTTGATAGTGTTGATGGTGGTTTTTAGTTTATGGAGAAAACTATAAAAGTATGTCTAGCTGACCCGGTGTCAGAAATAGTAGACCTTGATATGTTCATATTCCGCAAGGAGCCTAAAGAATATATTAAAATCTGATGAGTGCCTACGTCGCTCTTCATATTGTATCGAAACTCAAGCTCTTAGATGAATTGTTCACTAGTATAGAGCCTAATGAGTATTTAATCTCCCGCCTACATTATTCATTAATATATGGCTTGCTAAGTATTTTTCCTATGTTATGTTCCCCAGTTCGAATCTTAATATTTACATGACATGACGATTAATGTTCGCTCGCAGCCGAGTAGCATGAATCTCTCGAAATGTCAGGATTGAGATCTTCATGACAATACTTAATCGGAGGCACACTGCGCTAATCTCTGAGAATAAGATTGGTAATTTTGTGTCAGCGCACAGAATTCATCAAATTTGATTAATTTTGTGATAGCTCGCAAAATTCAATTTTTAACCTAATTTTTCCAATTTGCAAAAATTAGGTTTTTACGGCCTGCGCAATATCTCGAACCCTATTGGTCGAGACCAAACCTAGGTAAGCTAGGAAATTAATCCGCCATGGACTAGTAGGAGCAGAATCCTACCAAAAGTATAAAAACAAGAAGTAAAAGAGAAACTGCGGCAAATAAAAGCAGCAACAAAAGGAGGCGCGGCCGCGCCCCATATTATTGCTTGATGGCCCCTCTTTCCCGTCGACCAATCAAATCGCTTTAAATGCGCAACACACACTTTTTATTAAAAGTGGAAGTTGCTTAGTCGACATGCTTAATTCCTTAAGGAATTGGACATAGGCTACCCATGTCAGTCTCAAAACAATCACGACCACATGTTTTGGCCAGCCAATTCGACGAGCCTGGCCTCCCCCAGCACATCCAGACAAGCTCTATGATATTCACTGGCGCTCCCACTTTCATTCCAACCAATTGGAATTCTTATAGTGTGCCGGAAACAACAATAATTGCTAGCCAAAAATAGGTCGGCCGCGCGGATAAAAGGGGTTTAAAGAAATTAAGACCGCATATGCCAGTCTTAAATTAATCGTGGATGTCCAACTTCGCCGGCCTAATTGATCGGCCTAGATTTAATTCCAACCAATGGGCAAGGCACGGATATGCTCATCGGCGGCCCGTCTACAACCCTAGTCGATTGCATTGCTCCAAGCTTGCCAGTAACATCACGATTCTCTCACCCAAAGAACGCCAGCCACACGGCTTTAAAAGCCTCGGATTCGACAAACTGCAATATATAACTGCTGCAAAGCAATTCTGGCCACCTAACTTCGCTGGCCAAATTGGCCGGCCTAGATCTAATTTTGGGCTACCAATTAGATGTCGTTGTGATCACTGGTCATCCCTATTCCATGAGGACCGATCGACCAAGCCATGACCTACCCGTACGGCTTCCCAAATGCGGCTAGTTGTGCAGCCTACAAGTGTCTTAAATAAATCCAACGGCAACCAACAACTGCCGCAAATCATCTCAGACACTAAATTTGGCTAGCCAATCTAACCGGTCTAGATCTAACTTGGGTCAACCAATAGGATGTCAAAATGGCTATCAGCCATCACTCTCCTATAAGGACCAACTGGCTCATCTTTGGGGTGCATGAATAGCTCCTGGAAGCTTCCTGAAGATGGCCGGTTATGCTCCTTTTAAGACATTAAGCTCCGCGACTAATTTAAAAAATCTTTATACAACGATGCTTTATGAGCATCGATTAGTTTAGTTTGAGCTGCTTGATCAAAAGTGATGCATTATATGCATCTATTACAAATGATATTTTATAAATATCGATTTCACAAATAATTTAATTATTTGACCTATGAAGCGTTACGTGTTATTTCTTGAGGAAAGCCTCATGGCTTGACTTGTAATATATGACCTCCCGCCGCCTAGCTTGTATGTGATTGGTCAAAATAACTAGGTCTTGCAAACAAGGCCTGCCAGCAATCTGCTGCATATTTTCCACAAAAATACTCGAGACATCAAACACGTCACAAACTGGGGGATGTTCATCAGGGTATTGGTTTGGCGGTTTACATCTTGCGGCGTGCAACACGCTCATTATGAGAAAGTGTCAGGAAAGGACGACAGTTAGTGGAAGCAGAGAAGTAGTGGGTGTACACCAACCCGTCTTCCCTCATTGAAAGATATGGTTTTCAAAATTTTCACACGATCCCGCTTCTCCATCACTCAACTACTCCCACTTCCTATGAGATCAGGGTGCGTTCAACTATGATTGATATAAATAGGTTTTTCAACTTATTTCAACCGACAACGGTTATCAACACAAGTATCCAGAAAACATAAAAGTAACTCATAGCTTACATTCTACAAGCGAGTTCCACATTCTGATACAAGTCATAAAATAGCCACACCTTCAGAGTTAACCATTCTGATCTCAACACCTTCTTCGCTTCCCTCCCTAAGATCAACCCTTCTCCTTCATTTTGTGACCGAAGCAAGACTGGAACGACCATTTCTTGGTTTAGGCCAGCATTGTACAGATTGATCTCTCGAATCTAAAGTATTCATGTGCAGTATATTTGTTTAGGGTTTAGATTCGTATCTCGGCGGCACACCCAAACTTACCATTTCCAGCAGAATCAGTTTTTACCCCAAAACAGATAGTTTGAGCAATATTTGAGAAAGTATGGAAAAACCCGGGTTTTTTCTCAAACGAAGGAGTTTCATGAGATGAAGGAGGAAATAATAATAATAAAATAAGTAATTAAGAGATGTGGGACTGGACACGTTTAGGGCATCGCCGGCCGGCTAGTAGGCTTGGTCCCGTGCTCATCCCTATTTTATATTACTTCATTTTTCATCATTTGAGGAAATTTAGAGAAACTAGGAGTTTTGATCGAACGAGGAAGTTTGCTCAAACAAGGAGTTTTCAAGAGACAAGGAAAAATAATAAAATAAATTAAAAATAAAAGGAAAAGGTGTGGGACCGGACATGGCGGCATGGCCGGCCTGCCGGTGAGCCCGGTCCCGTGTGCGCCTCTTTATTATTTTTTAATCATTTTCCTTTCTAATTTTGCATAGGTTTCTTCGTTCGTCCATATTTTTGAATGCTTGTTTATGCATTTGGGTGCACCGTTTTCTCGGGGCTTACTAGGTGGTGGCCCAGATGCCCGAACAGTGAATTTATTACTAAATTATGGAATTCAGCTGAGAATAGGTCACGAAACATAATAATAGATTAATTATCTATTACTAATTCATGGAATTTGACCGGGAATAAGCTATGAAATGGAGTAAAGAGATAGATTGATTTTCTATTACTAATTCATATTAGTCGGGAATAAGCCATGAAACGAAGTAATGAGATAGATTGATTATCTATTACTAATTCATGGAACTCGAATAAGCCACGAAACAGAGTAATGAGATAAAATAGATTATTTTTCTAAGAATTCGATTGATGAATGTTCCGCTAGAATTTAATCCATGAATTGATCTATACTAGCATGCAATATGTCTAGGAGCATTTGTTTTTTGCAGAATGGGTTATGAGATGATAGAAGCATCATACTAATTCTGAATATTGATTGTACATAGTCGGGGAACAATGTGGCATCCCGAAGACGTTAGCGCTCTATACTAGTATGCAATATGTCTAGGAGTCGTCCAATCGTTAAGAGATTCTATACATAGTCAAGGAACAGTATGGCATCCTGAAGACATTAATGGTCTATACTAGCATGCAATATGTCTAAGAGTCGTCCAATCATTTTGATTTTATATAGAGGTGTTGATGAAATATGTGAAGTGTCGAAAAGCTCAGCCGTGGAGGATTTATGAATAACATATTCATACAGAGCTCTGAGAGGGTATACGCTCAGTCAAAGATTGTGAAATGAGCTTTCACGAATCCTAAAATATGAATTTTGTATACATTCCTGAATCCGTGTCAGGAACATGCAAGATTATGATTTTACGATTTCATCCTATGTTGAAAATCCACCATCAACAACTAGTGTATCGATGAACCCGATATATCGGTGTGTACCGATCGATATGAGCGTTTGTATTGTTCAATCCTCATATCGATGATATTTGAGATATCGTAAAGGTTTTTTCGATACACGATAAAAACCGACAATATCGACCGGTATAACCGATATTGACTACTTTGCGCGTACCTTGGTCATCTGAATTCACGAACTAGTCCATAGGTACGCGTACCTTTTCGCATACCTACATAGTACGAACTAAAGCAGATGCATTCAAACTATTTTCTAAAATATGTTTTCCATTGCTGTAACTTTCATATACACATCTAAGACATCTTTGATCACTATAACACTTTATGTATGTGTATCACGATTCAAGTCTTAAGTGTTTAAATGAACACGTTATTGCTTATTAGTTCTCAAGGAATTTTTCCATAAACTATCATTATACACAATTCCCATACCCGGACCATAATGTATATTCTTCTACGTAATTCCAAGACAAACATCTCACATGATTATATGAACTCCTAACATGAGTTTCATCTAAACAGAGAAAATGTTTGCTTAAATCTCAAGTTATCTTATCTTTAATTCTAAGCAACCCTATAAATAAAGAGACTCAAACAACCAGGAAATTCAATCCCTAATACTTCTATGTCCTAGTTTTTTCTAGAGTTGTCCTTTATGAACCTTGATTTCCTCTGAGAACCATAATTAGGTATATGATTTAAAGACTTCAGTTAGGGATTCGTAAATCGTGGTCCGACTGTCTTTACCTTGATAGTTCGTGTATCCTGATCTTGTTCATTCTATTATTGACTTTTTAATAAAAAAATTTGGGAACCAGATATATAGAAAGTTCTATTCGTCTCAGGATTTGTGATTACTCAAGATAGATATCTAAAATTCTTTTTAATTGATCCGTTTAAGATTGTTCTTGAGAGGAGCTTAATAATCCAAGCTTATCAACTAAATGAGTATAAGTGTTCCATATTTTTGAGTTTTGCTAGCTTTGTCTATTTCAAACAAATTTACAATCCTTAATTCGTCGATCTAAATGGAACTCAAATAGGCTTATTTTTCAGAGGAATATTGGTATCAAAAAGTCTTCACTTAGGCTGAAGCAACTCTTAGGCTGTAAAGGACGTCAGCTAAGGGAATTGATTGCGTAGAAACTTGCGAGGTTCAAGGTATGTAAGGAGAACGACTTCATCTGAATTGCTTGATGGGTGAATTCGGTCTCAACTACATTTCACTTCAAAGTCTGATAGTAGGATGGTGTCTGTAGCGGCTTAATACATTTCAATATTCAAATCTGGATGAGGTCCCGGGGTTTTCTACATTTGGAATTTCACTTGTTAACAAAAATTCTGGTGTCTTGTGTTTTTCCCTTTCCGCATTATATTGTTTTATCATTATAATATAGGAATAATACAAGTAATACATAATCAATTCTAATAAATAAGTTCATCTTAATTGTGATCAATTACGAGACTTGTTCTTGTAGAATATGAATCTTAAAAGATGGATAACAAGTTTCATACTTGGCAAAATTCAGATTCAATTATTTGGACACAGGTGGATTGATCTTGGATATCGATTTTTGAGATCGTCCAAGTACTCTTCTATGCAATCAGGTTCACGGATCTTGTTGTTTTGACTTTCTGAATTTAAAAGAGAAAGAGATATAAACTCTATGTTCATATTATTCAAGGATCATTGGTCTAGTTGAGCGAAAAGTTGGGGGTGTATTTGGTACCCTTTCCTTTTCAAAATTGATTACCGTAACTTTGTATAGTTAAGACCAAGTAAACCCTTTTACTCAATTAGTCCAGCGTCTACGTGCCTTTAAAAAAACCAATCTATGCACATGAATCCCAAGACATGGCCCATTATATTGAGTTAATTTAACTGTTATGAAGAGTTCCGCTTTCAACTTATTTGGATCGTAACCCGAAACAGTTAAGAATTAAATCTGTTTCAGTAACCAATTCATATATCGATCCCCCGAATCAAAATTTTGATCAGAGATAAAGTAGAGTAAAGGATCTTACATTTGTTCAATATAAACTTATCTGGTTAAAGATCAAACCAAGACTATGATTATCGAAATAATTAATCTCAATGAACAAGCTCTATCTAAGCAACTTAACAAGAAGGGGAAACTAAACAGTTGGTATATTCTTTTAATAAGTCTTAATTCTATCGAAATAAACAACTTGTTTATATCCGAAAGAATCAAGTATTCAAAAGTGTCACAAAGATCATAAACCAGAAAAAATAAAGTCTTCAATCTTCAAAGGGATCGCTGCACAAACAACTTGATTCATACTATTGATCAACACACACAAAATGGAGCTTATTAACCTTGATTGATCGTCAGTTCACTAGATTTTTAATAGTCAAATCCTCAAACAAACTTGAGTGGCCTTATATCATGAATAAAATGACCATAAAATTAACATGTTTGATCTATCAAGGATAACTATATCGTTACTTTTTAATAAAATCAATTAATGGAAAAACTAAAATAACAATATGATTTAGTTTCTTACCAACGATACTACTAAAATCTTCTGGGTCCCAAAAAATATATTTTAAACGGAGCATTTCCCCTACTTAAATTACTTTCATCTCTTAACAAGTTGGTTTACCACACAATCACTTAAGTTGTGTGTCAAAGGATGAGCTTGTAAGAATGCAATCTCTACTATTTATAGTGTTATGACCAAGGCTCTGAGTGGAAGAAAATGTATTAGTAAACTCGAAAATCCTTAAGATATGAAAATAATATTTATCTCTGAATTTGACAAATACCGACTTGTATTCAAACCAATAAATCGAAATCGCTCATAGTTGAAAACTAATGTTAATTAGCTAGGACACATCTATGTACTTTACTAATATAGTAACTAGAGATATGCAAACCTCTGAGATATGGTAAGCATATATTTTTGATATCTAAAATATATTGAAAAATTGGTTTTAGGATCTTTCCATGAGTATCAAAGGAAAATACTTGAGCATTAAGATATTAGAGTTTAACACATGTTCCAATCACTATGTTGATATTATGTGAAATTCCCAATTTAACCCATGTACATCTTGATGTTTGTGGAAACCCTCAAATAACAGACATACAAGTCCGGTTAGACATACTTGGGATCGGTCCTGGATTAGATCATGATTAGGGATCGGTCTTGGATATGATTCTTGGGATTGGTCATGAACTAGATTATTGTAAGGGATCGTCCCTAAGTTAGATCCTTGTTTGGGATCTTGATAGGATAGATCTTTGAATCACCTTTTCAACTACGAAACATCGCAAGTCAGAGTCTACCCACTTAAACTACATAAAAGAGCGCAATTCCAAGGTATGGATTCATCCGTAAATTCAGCACACTAAATAATAACGAATTACCAATTAGTGTTATGTTGATAATACGAAGTTCATAGATAAATTATACATTGTAACTTTATATAATTAAGTTATAGAAACAACTAGTATGTAATTCCTTAATACTTTGTTCGTAGTATATATAGTGACCAAGTTACAAATA
Source organism: Papaver bracteatum (assembly GCA_023529315.1). NCBI lineage: Eukaryota > Viridiplantae > Streptophyta > Magnoliopsida > Ranunculales > Papaveraceae > Papaver > Papaver bracteatum. The sequence continues at coordinate 573,729 of JAJJWX010001451.1, read as the reverse complement.
CTAAAGCCATTGTAAACAAACTTTACTTCGTATGTTATTTTTGCAATAAATGTTGAGTTGAAAAAAATGATAGAAATTGAACAAGTCAAGTATTTTTTTTGCAATAAATGTTGTCTTCGACGTTGCCGATATGTATTCAGGTTTTCTTGGGTAACAAGAGCAAGACTCAACATTTTAATGTTCCTAATCTAACCTAACGAAGTTGACTCTAGTAATAAATCAATCGACTTCGATTTTTGGAGCTAAATTTGACAATCAAACTTGACATACCAATGCTTGATGGGCTCAATCGATCAATGCTCTAACACCTCCAGAATGACCTCTATGTCATACCTTTTATTGTTTTTACATTTAATAATTATTTGAAATAAAATTAAACGGTTAAGATTTTGTCATGTAAGATATTTTAAGATTAAATCATATGCTATTAAAGATGATTTATGTGTCATATGGTCCTATATACATATGTAAACTCTCCGCCCGTCGTTGGAGATCCTCGTAGGGACATATAGGTCACATGTTCAAATCCTACTAAGACCAAAACATTTCATTAAATACGAAACTTTCTTCAATAACTTATTCATTTATGTTACATTTGATAGGAATTAATGGATTAACCATCTTTCTATAGAAATAACGTGTTTTACGCCGTTTGATTATAAGTTTATTACCGTGGAACTGTGTGTCCATTTACAAAAAAAAAAAGTTGTTTAAGACTAAGTCTTATGGGGTGCTAGTCTAGCAGCTAGATTAGCAGTTAGGACTACCTCCTAAGTGTTATGGGAGTGCTAATCTAGCAGCTAGATTAGCAGTCCACGTCACCCAGTGCTGAATGGTTCAGCGCTTTAAATCTCATCCGTCAGATCAAAAATAAATCTCAACGGTGAACCATTCCGCGAAAAGGTGGTTTTTCAAGCGCTGAATCATTCAGCGTAACTATCTAGCATGCTAGCTCACATGCTAGCAACTTGTAGGAGAGAGAACTAGTGTTAACTTTTTTGCCACATTTTTTTTTTGATTGCAACACTTAAGTGCTAATCTAGCACCTCCAATCTATCTCATAAGACTAAGTCTAAAGTACATTTTAAACTGAAATCCATGAAAAGTCTTCTTCTCTCCCATAATATTGATTTCATGGTATAAAGTTTCTTTTCACTGTTATCAAAAACTTCCATAGTGATTAAAAAGAGTAAAAAAATCTTATTGATTAAAAAAACTACTCCCTCTGCCCCGTTTTAGATGAAGGGGAAAGTGTTTTTACACTTATTAAGAAAGAAAAAAGAGACTATATATTATCCAAATTACCCTCATTAATATCTTTTAAAATATTTACTAAATTCTTAATTTTTAGTCCATAGATTTTAGTGTGGATTTGGAATCTAGTGGATTATTTGAAAATTTTATATTATATTTTATGTTTATAGTTGATTCCAAAACATGGACAAATCAAGAAGGTTTAGGAAAAAAATATGAAAACCTTCATATAATTTGGGACTTGAAAAAAATCATTCCTCTTCGTCTAAAATGAGACGGAGAGAGTAATATAATATTATCAAGGAGCAGCAGTTGAAACCCTAATATAATATTAAAAATACTAATAGAATATTATCAAGGAGTAAGAGTATCTGTTGAAACCCTCCATTGTTTTTAACCAGGACATGCCACCTCCAACTTGCAGTCAACTAATTAAAAATGAAAGTGCTATAAAAGTATTGTGCCACTGCATATCCATCGTGAATAACTCAATTGTTCAACTGCGTAGCCATAGGGGACAATATTGAAAGCTGTTGTATAAAATAGTAAATGTCCACGTAGTATACAAGTGTACATGCAATTTGTGAGACGAGCACCGGAGACTACTATTCCTTCCACGTCTTATTTAATTACTTCATAGTCTTTATTGTTCAAAACTAGTTAATTTGCTTTTACTATCTGGCAAAGCAACCACGAGCAAAATAAGACTTAGGTAGCAGCTCGATTAATAGACTAATTAACCATAATTGAAGTTATTAGTATTATTTGAGAATTAGAATATACAACAACATCGTGGGCGCCCAACTATATATAAATGTAGACATTCTGACTCTAATCATACATTAGTATACACTTAATTAACACTCCAATGAATGTAAAAGGAATCAAATCATGCTTTCCATAAAAGTATGTGTTGTTTTAATTTATTTATTTATTTTACTTCAAAAGGGCAAAATTCATTGAAAAATCAGCCTACCACCAAGAGAGTGGCAAGCTGAAAGAAAGCAAAGTACAAACTGAAACTCAATAAGTTGAGCTCCCTGACAGAAAAGAAAACAGAAACAAAAAACCCCCAAATTAAGACACAATTGCTTCCTAGTTGAGCAAAATAGAACTCAAAGAGAGACCCTTAAAAATATCAGTTCCTACACACCAGTTAAATAAGAACACCTTGACACTGTCAATGATTGAATTCAGCTGCTTATATTTACCATTGAAACATCTGTCATTCCTTTCAATCCAGATTGCCCACCAAATAAGCAAATGGATACATATCCCTAAATGACTCAACTAAATGATTAGGTAAACCAAATGAATATATCAATATAGCATCCTGAAAATGTGTAAGAAGGGAGTGGAGACGGCATACCATATCTTGCTTCATCGTGATTATGCGCATAAGATTTGGAGTCATTTTATTAAGGCTCTGAAAATGGAATGGGTGCAATCGGCTACTGTGCTGCAAAATTTTCAAACTTGGAGTGGTCTGGGTTTGAATGGCAGATGCAAGGAATTGAATAAGAAACTGAGCTACGCAATCTTTTGGAACTTATGAAAAGAAAGGAATAAAAGAACATTTGGAGGAAGAAGCAGAACAATGGATGAGATGATTTTGTTGATAAAACAAACTCTCATTCTTTGGTTTTTTGACAGAGATGTTTTTAGAGAATTCAGTGTAACTCAAATTCGGTTTCATTGGGAGACTATTCTGCATTTGTAACTTAGTCTCCGGTCATTGTAATTTCATTTTTTTCCTTTAATATAACCTTCTTTTTTCAAAAAAAAAATATAGCATCCTGAAAATCCAAACCATGCGATTCAGTTTTTCTTTTCCCAAGGACTTTTAACTACGGTGAATATTCCGTTTGGCGCTGACTTAACAATTTATATTACTCCCATTTATTTATTTTTGCATAAAAGAAAAAAAAAACGTCCAGTAGCAACCAATGTTGGTGTAGCCATACCTCATGTCGACAACCGATAACCGAAACCTTTAGCCCAGGATCGGGTCCCAGATAGGCTAGAGACTTAATCTCGTAAAAGTATGGCTAAAGTTTTTACGCCGCCATGCTTGCCTAGTCACAACATGGAGCAAATCCTAGGCACATTCCGTGTCGTGTTCGTTTTTTAAAGAAGATTTAGTAGTCACATGTACACTTGTTACCGATTGATTAGTCACTCGTACGCAGGTCCACATGTTAGGCCGAATGACTGGCCTTACACGTGAGGGAGGGTGTGAATGAAAATAGTCACATATTTCCTTCCTCATAATGAACTTAAATATAATATGGAATGGCCGCTCCACTCATTGTCAATTGGTTTTGAGTTGGATGCCCGCAGACTTTGATATGGTATCAGAGCCAAACCCCAGACCCAGACCTGTTGTACATCGGGTGTAGGCCGAGTTACTGGCCGAAGTGTATCAATTTCGTCGCTTGTACACCCGGGGTGTAGGCCTAGTGGCCGATGTGTACACCTGTTACCGATTGACTGGTCACTCGTACGTAGATCCACGTGTTAGGCCGAATGACTTGCCTTACACGTGAGGGGGCTTGTGAAAGGAAAATAGTCCCACATCGCTATATTCCGCATTATTAACTTAAATATAATATGGAATGACCGCTCCACTCATTGCCAATTGTTAAAGTCTGCGGGCAGCCAACTCAAAACCAATTGGCATTGAGTGGAGCGGCCCTTCCAAATTATATTTAAGTTAATTATGCGGAATCTAGCGATGTGGGACTATTATCCTTTCACACGCCCCCTCACGTGTAAGGCGGGTCATTCGGCCTAACACGTGGGCCTGCGTATGAGTGACCAGTCAATCGGTAACAGGTGTACATGTGACTATAAATCGGTACACATCGGCCACTCGGCCTACACCCCGGTTGTACAAGCGACAAAATCGGTACACTTCGACCAGTAACTCGGCCTACACCCGGCATCCAACTCAAAACCAATTTGACATATTATATTTAAGTTCATTATGCGGAAGGCAACGTGGGACTATTGTCCTTTCACAATCGCCTAAAGAGAGATACTTTTTCTATTCTCATTTCTCACAAATTTCTTGGACATGAAACTTGGGAATGCTCACGACTCACTAGCAGTCCAACATCACTATAGGTTGATTTTAATTCGGAGGAAATGACGCCAGAAATGTGACATCATTTGGATTCCAGATCGAAAAGCAAGTAACGCGGAAGAAGGTTTTAGTAAGTGTTACTTGTATATATTTTAATGGATATTTTAAGGACTTATTTTTGGAATCACGAATTAGTCATAAATATTTGCAAACTCATTGTCTCTCTTTCTAAACGGTTTTTTTCACTCAATCATTTCTATCCTTCATTACCCAATCAGAAGTTTCTTTAACTTTCTTTTTCTTTTTTAGGAAAAATTTTCATCTTCATATTTGGAACTCAGTGCACAAACTAACTTGGATTTCCTAAATTCAGATCTATCTCCTAAGAACATGGAGAGAAAATATAGCATTAAGGATGATGATTGGGATCAAAGGCCATTGATGGAGCTAACCCAAGCAAAAGGGCTAGTAGAACAACTACAAACTCATGTCATGGATTCTCCTTCCGCTACTAATACTAGCAAAGAGTTGATGACAAAAATCACATCTTCTTATAAATCCTCACTTTCCATTTTGAACGGCGTCAAGTTTGAAGGTGGTGAAAACTCTCTATCCATGTTGAAAGGTGGTGAAACCTCTCTTTCCAAGTTGAACGGCCGGATCAAGTTAGAAACTGGTGAAAACTCTCTTTCCATGTCGACTGAAATCCAAGGCGGCGATCTACTTAATATCATAGCACCGATGACGGCGTCTATCATTCCGACGGACTCGCCTCGATCCTCCTGTGGAAGCCTCGGAAACCATGATGACTCTGATCTCATAAGAAATCAGTCTAAAATAAGGTACACATTTCATTTCCAAAAACAAAACCAAAAAAGGTATACAATTTTATGATTATGCATGTATCACCAAGTATATATATGCTCTTCAAAATCTCAATGGAAGTATATAGAAATTAAATGCATGAATGCTAAGTTTTCATCCTATATTATTTGATCGTAGAAAATGCCAACCGAGATGGAAGGAACAAGTACGCGTCTGCGAGCTCTCCGGGCTCCAAGGACCCCTAGACGATGGATACAGTTGGAGGAAATATGGACAGAAAGACATTTTCGGAGCCGCACATCCAAGGTGAGCAAAAAAAAATCTAGTTCCAGCTGCATCTAAGTTGAGATTTTTTTTTTTAACAACTTTCTTGCCAAGTTTTAGAGCCAAAGCTTGGTTGACTTTACTAGTAGTGTAAGTACATAATTGTGATTGATGGATGTCTTTCTTCATATATCTCATCTATATTTTGGTTACTACTACAATTTTTCAGGGCCTATTTCAGATGGGCTCATAGAGTTGCTCAAGGGTATTTATCTAACAAACAAGTTCAGCGATCGGATGAAGACCCGTCTATCTTTGACGTTACATATCAAGGACTACATACGTGTAATCAAGTTTCACATTTACTTCCGGGCCAGCCCCCAAATAAAGAGGATCAAAAGCTAAAAAATCCGCAAGAAACTCTTTTGAATTTTAAAACAGGATGTCATGTTAAAGTAGAGGATTTTAATTCCTTACTAGAACCCAAATCTGCTTCATTCTCACTGCCTTCAGCTTCAACACCTAATTCAAATTCTTCAAAGAGGGAAAAGAAAACAATTGTTTTCTCTTCACCGCAACCGGAACCGCAACCGCATAGCCGTTCCATGGATAGTCCTTTTCTTCCTCCCTCTGCATCTCCTACAACTTCAAATTCCAGTTTCTTTCCTCCTTACCGAACAAACAATTTTGGAGGGCTGCAGAATTTACAATCGGATCATAATGATTTTGCTACGGTTACGGCTTCCGGTATCAGTTCTCCAAGTCAAGATTTCGGTTTGGATTTCTTTGTTGATTTTAACTCAGACATTCCATTTAGTCGCTAGTCAAGGTACGTACATTCAATTGATTTGTTGTATATGATTGCCAAAAAAAAATTATACAGCTAGTGAGTGTAATTGATTCATTGATTTCTTGGTGGCTTTACCATTGTACGATCACTTGTAGAGACTAGAGACTACCCCTTCTCTATATATATATTTGTACCTCCTAATTTGGAAAAGTCGGAAGTGTAAAAAATTCTTCCATTAAATTCTTCTCTATATATATATGTACCTCTATTTTCATCCTTCACATAATGCAGGAATTGTTGGAATCATCTTCCAATTTGAAGAAACAATTGTTTATTAGACTTTAGATGATGCTCACAACTAACTCAGTTAAACTTTTATATTTCAACCTTATTCTATTATTTAGTTATTGACTTCCATAAAAAAAATATATATATTTGGTCAGGCTTCTTTTAAATACAGCTCATGTTTTTATTAACCATAACCATTCGACTTTAGTTTGTAGAGTTTAACTATAATTTTAAATTTGATCTTTTTTTATTATTCACGGCCCACAAACTAGGTTAGTGAGTCACTGTGTTGGGAAATTGGCGAATCAATAACCCACTAAAAAAGGTTTAGATTATTTTGTTTATATATCTTTTGCGAATTTATATTTAATAAATTAACCTCAAGCAATAAGATTTTTTCACTAATATTTTCAATCAATCGAGCTAATTTAAGAAGTAAACTTAAAAACCCGTAAATAAAAACGATTTCATCTTTAGGGTTTTCGGTTCTTAAATTTCAAATTTTTATTTCAACCTGCCTTGAGAAATCTTGTGAAATGGATTTAATTTTTTTTCTTCTTAATTCGTTCTATATATCTTGATTAAACCTTGAAGATGATTTGGTTGAATATTTATTCAAAATTGTTCCAAAAAAATTCTAGGGTTAATTATCTGGCCTGGGCTTAAATGGGTGATGAATGAACTGAATGAAGGCAGTAGATGGTTAGTGGGTAATGGAAACAACATATCTGTTTGGGATGATAAGTTGATAAAAGACCATGCTTTGATAGATCAACACCAAGATGATCCTTTTATATTACAACACGTAAAAACTAAAAGTGTGTGACCGATTATAGATGGTAAATGGAATTTATCGAGGAGTTGTTGAAGTATATTGAGTTACTGAATTACCTGTCATTGGCTCTGGAAGAGATAAAAGAATATGGACAAATGATTTGATTGGCATTTTTCAGTGGCTAAGGTTGTACATCTGATAAGGAAGAAATACTCACAAATCAGCTGGTCTAAATATGTATGGAGCCCTTATATTCACCCTTACACATCTAGCAATGTATGGAAAATACTCAGGGGGGCATGTGCAACTGAAGAAATTGTCAGAAAAAAGGGCTTTCAGACAGTATCCAAATGTTATTTATGTGGCAATGGTCAAGACAACATGCAACACATCTTGTGGGAATGCTCATTCAGTTCTGAGATTTGGAAATGGATTTCAGGTATTTTCAGTCTTATGACCCCTTCTAATTTTGATGAAGTTATTAAATATGTGAAGCATCATAGTTCTTCCATAAGACAAATTTGGTATATCAGTGTTTTTTCAATAATGGTAGAATTATGGATGACAAGAAATATGAAAATGTTTGAGAATAAAAATCCAAACATTGAAATATTAAAACACAGGATAATAAGCTTCACAAAAGATTGTGGTGTGAGAGTTAATGGTAATATGAGAAACTGCTTATATGATTTGAACATTCTAGTAATCTTTGGGATTAAGGGGATCAAAGCCAAAAACTCATGTGTGAAAGAAGTTTTCTTCAAGTTACCACAAATGCACCAAACTCTAATATGTTGTGATGGAGCAGCAAAGGGTAATCTAGGTGCTGCAGGTATTGGGTTCATAGCCAGGACATATGAAGGTTCTTGTTTGGGTGCAGGAAGTGGAGGCTTAGGCATCACCACTAATTACATTGCAGAAGTTATGGCACTGGTAATTGCAGGAGAATGGGCAGTAAGAAAGCACATCACAAATGTTTGCTTTAGCCTGGACTCTTTGGCAGTCGTATTGGCCTTCTCAAGTGGAAAAATCCCCTGGATAGTTAAAAACAGATGGAACAAGGTGATTCAATATATTGGCAACATATCTTTCAAGTATTCTTACATGGAAGTGAACTTCTCAGCTGACAATTTAGCTAAGAATGGAACAAAATTGAGAAAAGGTGAAGTGATTTTATATGATGGCAAGCCAATTTTTTTGGGGCTAATAGAGCAAGAAGACTCTCATTATTTTAGATTTACATGAAAAATACTTCAAATATTTTTGTAATCTTCTTTAGTATCTTTTGTTTATACAATAAGATGGTCTTGGGAATGTCAAGACCTCTTTTGTTACATTTTTACCCCATCTTTGAGTAATAAAAAATTTATGATTCAGAAAAAAAAAAAATTCTAGGGTTAATTTGTATATTTCAGTTGAAGGAAAAAGAAAAAGAAAGGGGGAAAATAGGAAAAAGAAAGGGTTATAAAGTTTTAAATCGAATAATAGTTTAAATTAGTTAAATATTTGAATCAGTTTTCTCTTGACTCCACTTGTCTAAACAACTATGAATCTCATACAAACTCGGTTAGTATATTATAGGTTATGATTTGGGATATGGTTACTACTACAATTTTTCAGGGCCTATTTCAGATGTGCTCATAGAGTTGCTCAAGGGTGTTTATCTAACAAACAAGTTCAACGATCGGATGAAGACTCGTCTATCTTTGACGTTACATATCAAGGACTACATACGTGTAATCAAGTTTCACATTTACTACCGGGCCAGCCCCCAAATAAAGAGGATCAAAAGCTAAAAAATCCGCAAGAAACTCTTTTGAATTTTAAAACAGGTTGTCATGTTAAAGTAGAGGATTTTAATTCCTTACTAGAACCCAAATCTGCTTCATTCTCACTGCCTTCAGCTTCAACACCTAATTCAAATTCTTCAAAGAGGGAAAAGAAAACAGTTGTTTTCTCTTCACCGCAACCGGAACCGCAACCGCATAGCCGTTCCATGGATAGTCCTTTTCTTCCTCCCTCTGCATCTCCTACAACTTCAAATTCCAGTTTCTTTCCTCCTTACCGAACAAACAATTTTGGAGGGCTGCAGAATTTACAATCGGATCATAATGATTTTGCTACGGTTACGGCTTCCGGTATCAGTTCTCCAAGTCAAGATTTCGGTTTGGATTTCTTTGTTGATTTTAACTCAGACATTCCATTTAGTCGCTAGTCAAGGTACGTACATTCAATTGATTTGTTGTATATGATTGTCAAAAAAAAATTATACAGCTAGTGAGTGTAATTGATTCATTGATTTCTTGGTGGCTTTACCATTGTACGATCACTTGTAGAGACTAGAGACTACCCCTTCTCTATATATATATATGTACCTCCTAATTTGGAAAAGTCGGAAGTGTAAAAAATTCTTCCATTAAATTCTTCTCTATATATATATATGTACCTCTATTTTCATCCTTCACATAATGCACGAATTGTTGGAATCATCTTCCAATTTGAAGAAACAATTGTTTATTAGACTTTAGATGATGCTCACAACTAACTCAGTTAAACTTTTATATTTCAACCTTATTCTATTATTTAGTTATTGACTTCCATAAAAAATATATATATATATATTTGGTCAGGCTTCTTTTAAATAGACTCATGTTTTTATTAACCATAACCATTCGACTTTAGTTTGTAGAGTTTAACTATAATTTTAAATTTGATCTTTTTTTATTATTCACGACCCACAAACTAGGTTAGTGAGTCACTGTGTTGGGAAATTGGCGAATCAATAACCCACTAAAAAAGGTTTAGATTATTTTGTTTATATATCTTTTGCGAATTTATATTTAATAAATTAACCTCAAGCAATAAGATTTTTTCACTAATATTTTCAATCAATCGAGCTAATTTAAGAAGTAAACTTAAAAACCCGTAAATAAAAACGATTTCATCTTTAGGGTTTTCGGTTCTTAAATTTCAAATTTTTATTTCAACCTGCCTTGAAGAATCTTGTGAAATGGATTTAATTTTTTTTTTCTTAATTCGTTCTATATATCTTGGTTAAACCTTGAAGATGATTTGGTTGAATATTTATTCAAAATTGTTCCAAAAAAATTCTAGGGTTAATTATCTGTCCTGGGCTTAAATGGGTGATGAATGAACTGAATGAAGGCAGTAGATGGTTAGTGGGTAATGGAAACAACATATCTATTTGGGATGATAAGTTGATAAAAGACCATGCTTTGATAGATCAACACCAAGATGATCCTTTTATATTACAACACAGAAAACTAAAAGTGTGTGACCTGATTATAGATGGTAAATGGAATTTATCTGAGGAGTTGTTGAAGTATATTGAGTTACTGAATTACCTGTCATTGGCTCTGGAAGAGATAAAAGAATATGGACAAATGATTTGATTGGCATTTTTCAGTGGCTAAGGTTGTACATCTGATAAGGAAGAAATACTCACAAATCAGCTGGTCTAAATATGTATGGAGCCCTTATATTCACCCTTACACATCTAGCAATGTATGGAAAATACTCAGGGGGGCATGTGCAACTGAAGAAATTGTCAGAAAAAAGGGCTTTCAGACAGTATCCAAATGTTATTTATGTGGCAATGGTCAAGACAACATGCAACACATCTTGTGGGAATGCTCATTCAGTTCTGAGATTTGGAAATGGATTACAAGTATTTTCAGTCTTATGACCCCTTCTAATTTTGATGAAGTTATTAAATGTGTGAAGCATCATAGTTCTTCCATAAGACAAATTTGGTATATCAGTGTTTTTTCAATAATGGTAGAATTATGGATGACAAGAAATATGAAAATGTTTGAGAATAAAAATCCAAACATTGAAATATTAAAACACAGGATAATAAGCTTAACAAAAGATTGTGGTGTGAGAGTTAATGGTAATATGAGAAACTGCTTATATGATTTGAACATTCTAGTAAACTTTGGGATTAAGGGGATCAAAGCCAAAAACTCATGTGTGAAATAAGTTTTCTTCAAGTTACCACAAATGCACCAAACTCTAATATGTTGTGATGGAGCAGCAAAGGGTAATCTAGGTGCTGCAGGTATTGGGTTCATAGCAAGGACATATGAAGGTTCTTGTTTGGGTGCAGGAAGTGGAGGCTTAGGCATCACCACTAATTACATTGCAGAATTTATGGCACTGGTAATTGCAGGAGAATGGGCAGTAAGAAAGCACATCACAAATGTTTGCTTTAGCCTGGACTCTTTGGCAGTCGTATTGGCCTTCTCAAGTGGAAAAATCCCCTGGATAGTTAAAAACAGATGGAACAAGGTGATTCAATATATTGGCAACATATCTTTCAAGTATTCTTACATGGAAGTGAACTTCTCAGCTGACAATTTAGCTAAGAATGGAACAAAATTGAGAAAAGGTGAAGTGATTTTATATGATGGCAAGCCAATTTTTTTGGGGCTAATAGAGCATGAAGACTCTCATTATTTTAGATTTACATGAAAAATACTTCAAATATTTTTGTAATCTTCTTTAGTATCTTTTGTTTATACAATAAGATGGTCTTGGGAATGTCAAGACCTCTTTTGTTACATTTTTACCCCATCTTTGAGTAATAAAAAATTTATGATTCAGAAAAAAAAAAATCTAGGGTTAATTTGTATATTTCAGTTGAAGGAAAAAGAAAAAGAAAGGGGGAAAATAGGAAAAAGAAAGGGTTATAAAGTTTTAAATCGAATAATAGTTTAAATTAGTTAAATATTTGAATCAGTTTTCTCTTGACTCCACTTGTCTAAACAACTATGAATCTCATACAAACTCGGTTAGTATATTATAGGTTATGATTTGGGATATGGTTAATAAATTAATTTTTTTTATGGGTTATGGTAATAAAAACATGAGCGATATTTAAGAGAAGCCAATCAGGCCTTTAGTTATCCATAATTACGACCAAATATCACTACGGTTATTTGATATTTAAACGTAATATAATTATGATAATTACATAGATGATTAATCTTTTGGTTTAGTATTTATTTACTTAAAATTTTTAAAACTTAAACCAACGTTGAAAGAAAAGCTTAATAATGTATAATTACTTATTAAACCAAAGATAAAATGGTGAGGGTACCGAGTACACCACAATCTTTTCAACATCAACCTATACAGACATACCTTATAATTTTACAAAAACAATTTACTAGGCAAAGAACCACTTCAACGAGGTGTAACTTTTCAAAGTTCGGGACATACTAACCATGTGATCGTACCAAGTGGATTAACGTACAAGTGCAATTACTTAATTATAACTATAACAAGGAAAGTAAAGTAGTGGCACGATACATACAATTTTATTAACGAGGAAAACTAATTGCAGAAAAATCATGGGACCTAGTTCAGATCTGAATAATCTCATAATTCAGCCTCTATACAAATTGACTACCGCAACTTTGTATAGTTGAGACCAAGTAACGTTCTTTTGTTACTTAGTTGTTTCGTTTTCCTACGCCTACCAGCAATTTGGTCTACGCACATGAATATGTTTCGGCAACCAACCAATTCGGTTTACCCCTATACAAATCCCACTATCATGAGTTTCTTCACCTCCTTTGGATCGTAACCCAAAATAATAAAGTATTAAATATGTTTCGGAAACCAACTCAATTATCAATCTCCCAAATCAAGATTTCGATCATGCGTATCTAGAATACCATTCATACCATACAAGCGCAACTCAAGTCTCCGATGACGAAATTAGGTTCGTGATAAAATGAACCCTAGTTTGAGAATTCTATCAAAACAAGATTTTATTGCTCCACTGGAGGCCCCAGTTACTTCTCGCACATACCATTAATATCATGCGCAGGAGGATCTTCACTCATACTTTCTCTTCTCTTCTATGCGGCTCACAGACAGATATAATTAGAGTTATGCCAAAGGAAAACTCCAGAGTCAAGAGTTTGAATCGAGTAAGGAAGTATTTGATTTTGAAGGGAATTTTTATACAATAAAGATTTATCCTCACAAAGAGAGGTTAGTCCCAGCTAAAGTACACGTGAGTCAATGGTTGTATACTGTTGGGTTTCGTAATCAAACTAGGAGAGCTATTTTTCACATAAATGAGAGTTACGGAGAAATCTGAATCAAAAAGATAACATTCATTCGTTGTTCACGACGCAACCTGCTATTTTGGTACAAGTAAAGTTTAGACACTAAATTAGGGTTTCTACACACATTGGACTAAATTTTCACTGTCAATAAATCCTGGGGAAGTCTCAGAGATCAAAGCAATCTAAGTACCACCCGTATCAATACATCTCGCCTTATTTAAGGTCCAAGCTCAGGTCAGAGAGAACATAAAAAGATATATTCAACAAGCCAACAACTAGTTCACCGCTAGTAAATCGTTCTTCGATTCCATGTAAAATACTAATTTTTTGTTGCAGGAAAGACTGGTTCAGCAAATCCTAATTCAAAGTGTTGGTGTATTTCAAAATATAATTTCAAGTCATTATTAACTTGTGACCAAGTTTCAACTCTATCAAGGTATTTGCTTCAATCTCAAAAATTGGGGACTAAGCCACATCTCTCTTTCCTATTGGGGACTTCCGAATAAGAAGGTACCATATGCAGACACAACTTCATACACAATATTCACGTAAAACAACTCTTGCACATCCAACATTTTGGCGCAAGGTGGATCTTCCAATTAGACAACGAGATATGCCATGACTTTCATTTTTCATCAGCTCAAGATATTATCTCCGTTCTACAATCCTAGACCAGGTTTCTTTCACATAAAACCTAACGTGACCCGATGATCAGAACTATTCAATATTCTCACTAATGGTTATAAAATACACAATCAAATTCGTATCTCATAACATCACAACATTTATCTACACGATCAAGCGCAAAGTTGAAAATTAGGGTTTTAATCAGATAATCCCTAATTGTAAACTTACACACCCAAGGCATGGATTTCATGATGACAAGATTACATCCCTCGAATAAACACTTCCCAACATAAATATTCACGAGAAATTCCAAGTCCAGAGTTGGTTTCATGTTCAAAGAGAAGACTAAGCATCAATTCGGGGACTCTGCAAGTCTAAAAGAACAAGCGGATCGTAATTTTGTATGAATGATTTGTTAACATCTATATACTCATTATAGAATAGACTAGGTTCTAATCTAAGTAGGGTACTTAATGTAGATGGTGGAATTTGGATAAGAAGAAAAAGTTTCATTTCAATACCATAGACAAAATTCAAATATCACAGGAGAGATTACCCCCTTGGTCCTCAAGGTACTCATATCCACGATTTCTAGTATACGTCCCCGCAAAACACTGCTAGTCGTGATGCCATGACTCCTAGCGCACATCCTCGACGAGATACTACTGGTCACGTAGGTTATGTAGAGCGTAAAATGTCCATGGTAGACTTATGAACCAGAACAACCACAATTTCAGCATGTCTTCACGAGACGCAGCTGATTGCGATGCCATGATTCCTAGTATACATACACAATGAGATATTGTTGGTCATGTAGTCTCTGTAGATGCGTAAGAACATCCCCGACGGACTTATAAGTGAAAGCGGAGACATACATGTCTCGTGTAAGCACGACTCACCCTATTTGAGATCAATGACCGATTCTTAGTACATCATCACGAGATACACTGGTCATGTATACTCTAGGATATGACTCGACTTACTGAGGCTTCTGAATAATTCCTAGTATATCCCAGCGAGATACACTGGTTATTCTACCTCCGGGCCCTTTCTACAGACTTCTAGTACATCATTTTGAGATACACTGGTCTTGTCGGCCCCATCATATAGACATAGTTGATTCCTAACACATCTATGCAAGATACGCTGGTCAAAGACAAGTGAGTCAAAGTATAGCAGAGATATTAATCAGGTGCACAAATCCCTTTCCCTCTTTTCAGGACGAATCCTAGCTGACCACAGAGAGATTTGGATTCGTCAATAAAATCTTCATAGAGATTGTCTGTAAAATATTGGAGAGATTCACATCTCTCCTCAAAATCCTGGAGAGATTTAAATCTCCCCGTAAAAACTTGGAGAGATATCACATTTTTCCTAAAAATCCAGGAGAGATTCACATCTCTCCGTAAAATCTCGGAGAGATTCAAATCTCTCAGCAAGATCTCGGAGAGATTTACATCTCTTCTCAAAATCCTAGAGGGATTCACATCTCTTCGCAAAATCCCGGAGGGATTCACATCTCTCTGCGAAATCTCAGAGAGATTCACATCTCTTTTCAAAATACCTAAGAGATCCACATATCTCCACAAAATCTCAAAGAGATCCACACCTCTTCTCAAAATCCCGGAGAGATTCACATCTCTTATCAAAATCTCGAAGAGATTCACATCTCTCCGCAAAATCTCATTCAAATCTCTCGGTAAATCTCAGACATGACCGAATATTCCCCGTGATAGGCACATGCCTTACCTAGGGCTCAAGCCTATTTCTCAGCCTCTCAAACACACTCACATCTAGTAAATTAAGCCTGAACTATACATGTTTATCCAAAAACGTGGATAAGATCTCTTGAGCTCTGCATGCTTAACAAAGGGACCCTCAAGCAATAATACGGTCTCCACATGACATATGTGACTGGCCATGGAGAGAGGGAGCTCAACCTCAGCTCCTCTCACACTCTGCACACCATTCTTGAGGCATTCCATGCCTTTTCACGTGACTCATCCTAGTTATTCTCACAAATCAGAGAATATCTCTATATCTTGGACAACTCGGCTAAAGATAATATTTCTCTCTCAACACGTCATCACAAAGGCTGACTCAGCTTCTCACAAATGGGGGAATATCAATTAGGGTTTTGTTCTGGCGGTCTACGATACGTGTGAGAAATACCCAGTCTATTTCTCACCGCATAAGAGAGTAAAGGCGATGGGATAATGAGATAAACTCAACCTAGTTTATCTCTATCTATTCCTGAAGAGACGGGAGTATTGCTCTGCACGCACGACAAGCAATCCTTATCTTCACCGCTGAGATCAGAGAATTCATCTATAAATAGGTCATCTATTTATCCAAGCTAACACAAAACTTTTATCTCAACAACTCAGAGAAATTCTTATTCGAACCTTAGAATTCTCTGATCTCTCTCTTCATCTGCTTCCCTCTCTAAGACCAGCCATAATCCCTAAGCCTGTTCCATGTGACTGAAGCAGCCTTTGAACGGACGATATGCGCGGTTTAGGCGAAAACTGTTCGTGTTCAACCTCTCGTAACTCACTTTCAGAAACCCTAGAAATCCACTTCTAACGTCTCTCAGATTTTAGATAACTATCTTGGATAAGCTGAACTAGAAATTAAATCGATCTAGTCACTTATCATGAAAGCAATTATTAAAATTATTAGAAATAATTGTTTCTCTAATTTCCACAACCATACTCCCCAATAAATATTTCATTAAGCACGTGTTCAAAGTAGAATTCTCCCCTTGTGTATGGTATTCCCTGAAAAATAAGAAAACAACACAAGAGATGATATTTACCAGAGGAAGGTCAAAACATGACCTTAGCCATCATCTGCCACAAGATAGACCAAAACCGAAACAACTCATATGTAACATAAATCAATATCACTATATGTGTCTTACATATGAGTTAAATCACCATTATCTTCTTATGATTTTTGATATAGCAACCCAAAAGGTTAGATATGAAATCTGCTACAAATCATAAGAAAACAAGCCACATACGAGACTGAATCTTAGATAGTTAAAATCCAAAAACAACACAAAGAGATTCACAAATCGGAACAAGTAGCGCAATCACTACCATCAAAAAATATGACACAAAAAGTTATATACAAAAACTCATCATTAACTTTTGTTTACAGCTCGAATAAACTTTACATATGCATTTTGATAAGATCGGTTGGCCTTGAGGGTGGAAAAGGTTGCAGCTGTAAATCCGTATGAGTGGAAGATATAGAATAACCCAAATCAAACACATCTTGTGAATTTGACTTTTCGAAATCAGATATTTTCACTATGAATTTAACGCGAGTCCAGTGATGACAGTGGTGCCCAAATGAAAATATCGCGTGACTATAATTTACTGAAAAATATTTTTGACAGAGGTCAACAACAAGAGGCATGTAAAATTAATAGCCTTGGGACCGGAAAAAATTATTATTTTAGCGAAGTTATTAATTTATCGAGTCAAAATTTAGCTTGTACAAGCTTAGTTAGGACCGGAGATTATTTTTTTTTTTTTTTTTTTTTTTTATAAACAAAGGCCCTCAAAAAGGCTAATGGTCCTCCTCAACTGTTTGAAGGATCCAAACAGGAGGTGTAGACCAGTACATAGAGTGATTTTTTTGTTTTGCCTAAAGAGCAAGCTCATGAGCAACAGAATTACAAGTCCTATGTTGGAAATTAAAAATACAAGCAAGAAGTTTGGAAGAAAAGAAAAAGATGGCATCCGTCCTAGCATCTCCCTCAAAATTTCCAGCTGAAAATTTGTCGATGAGAGCTTTAGCATCACTTTCAACAATGATGTGGGTTAGCTTTTGTTCCACAACTTTCTTCAGAACTTCCCATATGGCTCTAGCTTCAGCTTCTTCAGCAGAGGTAACGTCAAAGACCAGAGAGGCACAAAAGGTAGCTTTCTTAGATAAGTCACGCATCACATATCCTGCACCATTTTCTCCAGTTAGAATATCAAAAGCACCATCAGTGTTACATTTAATCCAGCCAAAGGAAGGGGGCATCCAATGATCACAAATACTGACAGAAGGACTATAGACAATATGCAAACTAGAATGATTAGACTTTCTGGTAAGAAGCATGGCTTTAGTTATAGAGATGACAGTTGAAAAGTTTTCTTTAGTGTTCTGAAAAACAAGGTTGTTTCTACTAGTCCAGAGGGACCAAAGAATAGCCACAAAGAGACATTGGTTTTCATCGGACAGTTTAGAAAGAGGATCAACAAGCCAAAAAAGAAGCCAATCTTTGAAAGATTTATTATGAAAAAACTGGGTATTGATGTTGAAGTCATAGAGAAACCAAACCCTGCTAGCAAAAGAACAATTAACCAGAGCATGCATAATAGTTTCAAGAGGATCAGAGCATCTAGTACAATCAACACAGTTCATGGGCATTCTAGTTTGGAGGACAACCCTTCTAGGTAAAGCATTTCTAGCAACTCTCCAGAGAAAAACTTGAATTCTGTAGGGTACTTTAACTTTCCAAATACACTTCCATAGATTTTTACAAGGGGAATGCCTAAGGCCTCTAAGCCCCAAGTAGGTAGACTTTGAAGAAAATTTACCAGTCTTAGAAAGTTCCCAAGCCCTCCTATCAGGAGTGCAAAGCTGGCTTAAGGGAATGGTGATGATCTTGTGGACAGAAGCATCATCAAAATGGGTGTTAAGTCTTGGGACATCCCAAGACCTAGATATGGGATTAATAAAGTAAGCAACCTTGATACTTAGATCAAGGGGAACAAGAGGGTTGGATGTGGCAGAATAAATTGACCATCCCCAACAATCCAATAAATAAAGGTTTTATGAGTTATTTTACGGCATGGAGGCATTTCCAGGTCCAAGAGAAATTAGCATAACATTTAGCATTTAGAAAATCAGTATTGGGAAAGTATTTAGCTTTCAAAACAGTAGCCAAAAGACAATTTGGATGTTCCAAAATTCTCCAGGCATTCCTTGCAAGCATAGCAAGATTGTTCAACTCAGCTTTTATAAACCCCATACCACCTTCACCTTTAGGGGAACATAAGATATCCCAGCCAAGGAGGTGAATTTTTCTGTCTTTAGGATCCAGGGTCTCACCCCACCAGAACTTGCAGAGGTGAGAATCCATTTTCATGCACAGATGTTTGGGGATAATGAAAGCTATCATATGGAATAGGGGAATGGCTTGACCAATATGCTTAATCAGGGTAGTCCTGGCATCCTGAGATAAGAGCTTGTGGAGCCAGATAGAAATCCTGGCATCCACATCTTGGAGAATTCCCATGTGGGTTTGAATTTTAGACGCTTGGAAAACAGTTGGAGTTCCAAGGTATTTTTATCACAGATCTCTGCTCCGAATATCTAGAATATTAACCAGAATGGCTTTCCTATGCTCAGGAATTTTCCTACTAAACAAAATACCTGATTTTTCAAAATTTATTTCTTGCCCGAAATCTAGACAATATTTCTGAAGATAGTCCTTAATAACATTTAAAAAAAAATCAGTATCTTTAGAAAATAACAAAGAATCATCAGCAAATAACATATGTGTCATTTCTGGAGCATTTTTGCAAATCTTAATGCATTCTAACACACCTTTACTCTGAAGGGTATCTATGTAAGAAGATAGAGCTTCAGAGAAAAAGATGTAGAGATAAGGTGATAAGGGGCCTCCCTGTCTCAGGCCTCTTTCAGGATTAGAAAAAATAGTAGGACTACCATTCAGGAGGACGGAGTAGGAGACTGTAGAGACACATTGATTTATTAATTTAACCCAATGTTCTGACATACCCATCTTAGTTAAGACTTTCTCTAGAAAGTCCCACTCTAGATTATCATAGGCCTTAGACATGTCAAGTTTGATGGCAGCAATGCCTTCAACCTTATCATTGTGGTTAACAGCATAAATAGCCTCATTAGCTAGTAAGATATTATCAGAAATGCTCCTTTTTAGTATAAAGGCACTTTGGTTTTGAGAAATAATTTTATCCATGAAAGGCTTAAGCCTATTAGCCAAAGTTTTAGACAAGATTTTATAGATAAAATTGCAGAGACCAATTGGTCTATATTGGGTAACCAACTCAGCTAAATGGACTTTAGGTATGAGGGCAATGTTGGTATGATTAAACACTTTAGCAATGTTACCAGTTCTAAAGCAAGTTTGAGTCATATCAACAACAACATCCCCCATAATATCCCAATGCTTTTGGTAGAAGACGCATGTGAAACCATCTGGTCCAGGAGGAAAACATCCTTCTTGATTTCCTCTGGGGTAAGAGGCAAATTTAGGGATGCATTATCCTCTTCAGAAAACTTAATGGGGTAATCAGCGAGGATATCATCTTGGAAATATTTTGGTTGGGAAGAGTAAAGGTTTTTGAAATAATCTATGAAAGAATTTCCAATACTATCTCTATCAGTTAGGATATCATTTTGGGAATTCTTTATCCAACTAATGGCATTTCTTTTTCTTCTAAAGAGAGTTACTCTATGAAAATATGGTGAGTTTCTGTCATCTTCCAAAAGCCAGACTTCTCTAGATTTGTCCTTCCAATATAACTCCTCCAGATTGTATAGTTATTCCAATCTGGATTTGAGTCTGGAAGTGTTGTTGGTATCAGTAGGGTTATTGATTTGAAGATCAGCTAACTCCTTCCTAACATTGGAGATATTAGTTTGAATATTTCCAAAAGAGGACTTGTTCCAATCTCTTATACCTTTCTTAGTACTTAAAAGTTTAGCTTTAAGTTTGTAGGCAGGAGATCCTACCACATTGACAGACCAAGAATTGGCTATAATATCTCTACAGGTAGGATCCTCAATCCACATAGCCATGAAATGAAAAGGTCTAGGCATACAAACATCCTCATAGTTAAAACCAATATGCATGGGACAATGATCATAGGAATCCCTAGGGAGATTATTGATACATAGTTTAGGACAAAGGTCTTCAGCAGTTTGGTTTATAAGACATCTATCTAATCTTTTAAGGATTAAATCAGGACCTTGCTACATATTAGACCAAGTAAACCTGGGAACATAAAATCCAGGATCATGCAAGTTAAACACAAAACAAAATTTTCTAAGATTTTCAAAATCAGGATCATCAACTTCTAAGCCACCATTTTTGTCCTCATTACTTAAGAGAGCATTAAAATCTCCAATGAAAAACACAGGTTCATCCAGAAGATCTATAACTAGTTGGCATTGTTCTTCCCAAAAGGTTTACCTCAAACTACTATTAGGTTCACCATACATAAAATGAATGTGACAAGTTTTAGAATGGATGATGTCAGTAGATATAACATATATGCCCCTTTGACTAGAAGATATGACATTTAGGTGAACTTCTTTTTTCCAAGCAAGAGCAATACCTCCACTCCTACCAATACTTGGCACACTAAAAGTGCAGGGATACCCCATATTTCATAGTTTTATAGCTGCCATATCTTTATTCATTTTTGTCTTAGATAAGAAAATAATATCAGGATTGATATTTTTGCACAATAAACTAAGTTCCTTATTAGAATATTTTTTTCCAAACCCCCTAAGATTCCAGGCAATACAATTGACATTGTTAACATGGAAAGGATTCATGATGGTATGTTCACACTCAGTAATGGGAGAGGTTTGAGGAAGGTTTACCTGGGTGGTATGATCAGATCCACCATTGAGAGAAGCATTAGTATCTCCACCACTTTGAGAAGCCATTTGGGAGGAATCCAGACTAGAAGTAGCAGCATTGAGGTGAGAATTATTGCAGACATCAATGTTGCTTGGGGAACCGGAGGCAGGAACATTGTAATTACCAAAGGAGTTGAAGAGAGGTTAGGTATTTAAGGAACAGGTAGAGAGATCTATGTTTGGCAGATCTCCCAAATTGGTGATTGGGGGACAAAGTTGGGCATGATTGGGTTCAGATTGAGAATTTTCTTCATAGTTTGCTACAGGGTTAATGGAACTTGAATTAGCTCGTGTTCGTTTACGTAACTCAGCTCTGGGATTGATCTTCCTTTTGAAATTAGCCAAAGCTTCATGATCAGTAGTATTTGCAGCTCCTCTAGTGACAATTGAGCTGGGATTTGGAAAAGCAGCCGTTTTAAAACGCCTTGACGAGTTGGTAGTTCGAATCGGGCCATTTGGGTTCAGCTCAGCACCAGTAATAGAAGCATCTACAAAGACATTTTGAGTAGTAATTTGTTTGAAAACCAATGGCAAACCATTTTCTACCAAGGTGGTATGTTACTGAACTGGTCCAACATCAAAGATTTTCAGAGATGATGATCTATTAACGAACGGGCCCATTTGGAAAGCATTGGAGAAACTTTTTTGGATGGAATTACCCATTTGTTGATCGACATCCTCAGCTTTACCCTTAACATTTGCTTCAGAATCTGAGGGTAGAATCTGAGTATCTGGGATGATAGCTTAGGATAGAATAGAAATATCATCTTCAGCAACAGGAGTAGATTCCTCTTGTGTATTACTTGGTGGCGGCATTAACTTGGAAACTGGTGGTAGAGTATAGTTACTGCAGGAAGCGTTGAGCTCTTTAATTCTCTTTTGTTTCTGCCTCCAAGCTGGGCAGTTTTGGTCCTTATGATCAAGAACACGACAAGAGGTGCAGAAATACCTTGGGACTCTAATATGTCTACATTCAATCAAGAAGGGGTCTCTTCTTCCACTTGTGAAGAGTGGGATGCCAGTTGGAAGAGATTTTTGGACATAAATCTTGATACAGACCTTCACATTCTTCATACAAGGATGCTTCCCAAAGGGATTTTGGGCTTCCACTAATTCTCCCATCTCCATAGTGAGTTTATTGAGATCATCGAAATCGGTGCATTCGTTTGGAATGTTGCATAAGATGAACCACATAATTTCTTCATCAAAAGAGAGTTGATGATTGATTGGCCAACCTTCAGTAGGAACAACTTTCAACACAGCCAGAGAACCGCAAACAAACCAAGGTTTTTGAGATCTTATTCTATTGAAATCTTCTTCAGATAGGAATCGCATAAGAACTTTGTTTCTTTGACCATTCCAGGTAGAGACTGTATGATGTTGTGCTAGACGCCAATTATGACAGATGTGGTATCTTATGGAAGCAGTATGAATCAATATTTCACAACAGATATATCCCACAATGCACCATTTCCAGTTAGAATCAACTTCAGCGAGAATGACTTTTTTATCTATGAAGACGGGATTATCAAAGGAAGATGGTAAAGTAAGCTTCTCAGACATTTGTGTAGAAAGGTTTTGGATATCTTGGTTCAAAACTTGATTTTGCTTAGAGGTTTGGGGAGTATCCATCATAAAGGAGAGATGGATAAGAAAGATTATATGTTGATAGAAATTGATTTTCTGGATAGTCAGGATAAAATACAATTTTAGGGAGAGGATTCCTTGGTACTCACTGATCTGATATTGACCCCATATAGAGTATTGAGAGAAGACATAAGAAGTATTTTTTTTGTTATAGTTACCAACCTTAAAAAATAAATGCGACTCTTGTTGACTATGATTTTGGGGAAATTTAGGAGAAGATTGGTGTAAGGTAGTTGTATCACGACTACAAATGTTGTTCTGGAGAAGGCTGTTAGGACAAGGAATGTCGTTCTCATATCTGGGAGAAACATGTGGGTTATGAGCCAAGTGATTCACATGAGAGATGGAGATACGAGACCACTAGTGGACAAATCCAATAATGGGTCGATATTCTTTTTGATATAAAGAAATGTAGAGTTGCAAGATATAAAAAGAATATATATGGCATTTATCAGTTTTGGAAGTATTTGGGTGGGGGAACTGACAAAGGTTATAATGATAAAAAAATTGGGGGAAAAGTTTGGATTGTGGAGGTTAAGAATGAGTATGGTTTACATTGGTGATATTAGCAAAGCTTCTGCCAGAGGTTCTCAAGGCCGCACTGCTGCCTCTCATCTGATGTTGCCTCCAACTAGTCTGCATTAAAAATAAAATAATTTTAATTAGACCCCAAATAAGAATCACAAAGTTGGAGGAGCTACCAAGGCATCCCTTAACAATAGTTATGTTAGGTATAGAGGTATTAAATAAGATTAGATGTTGTTAATAGGTTTCAATAGGGTAATTATGATCATTAGGGAGAGGGGTGCACGCATGGCCTTGAATGGGCGTAGAGAACAAAGCGAGTTGACGGTTAACCACATACCATAAATAGAAGTTAATGGTAGAAGTTATGCCTTTAAAAGGTGGGTTTTGATGGTGATTAAGAAATTCATTTGTAATTTTTCTGGAATAGGAAAGGTTTAGGAAGTAATTGAGAGATGGAAAACTCCAGAAGTGTAGTTCCCGTAAACCCACCGAAGTCCGATCTCTATGATCAGATACAAACACTTTAAAAGAGTTTGGAAACTGAAAAGTTGCAGCAGTTAGGGATTGATGTTCAGGATGAGTTGGATCGTCTTGAAGCAATTCGACAACAGCAGAAGGAAGAGGAAGTTCGAAAGCAAAGAGATGCACAACGAAAGGAAAGAATGTATGTTGAGTGGGTGCCTCAATACTTGAAGAGACGGGAAAGAAAAGATGGTGAATAGGAAGAAAAACAGGAGGAAGAGGCTGATCAGAGGGCCAAGGGACCTCGATATGGAAGCGAAACTGATGAAAATACTGACTCAACTGGAGGATTTGATGTTGATGAAGAGGCTGGAGAAGATATGGAGACCAGTGACCTGGATTCTGATTATGGAGATAGCAGTAAGGAGGGCATCGTTGAGCGTATTGAATATGATAAGGAACATCTAAGATATCGTTTTGAAAGGGAGATTGCCAGCCCCAAGAAGTACTCGCGAACCATGAATGAAGGAGAAAGGATTCCATTAAGTGTGAGTGCCAGGGTTCCTTATTAGATGAGGAGTCGGACTCCAGTGGGACATCTCCAGCGCCATCTGACAGCGAGGATAGTGAGAGGGGTGAGAGAATAAGGAGGGACAAGTAGTTTTGAGAGCTACAAGGTCATCATGGGGAGCCGAATCTTTAGGGTGTGCATAAATCCTGAAGATGGTAAGAAAGTTTTTTGTTATTAAGCTTCTCTGATGATTTCCCCTCCTTCCATATTTCCTTGTTTTGGAGTTGCTGATGGTTGTAAAGTTTATTTTGTTTCTGACGGTGCTTGGTTTATGATGTTTACGGTACGGTAGGTTATTTTGTCTCTGGTCAGTAATGTTATTATGGAAACTTTTGGGTGTTGTTTGTTTTGATGTTAGAGAGAATGTGCTAACAGAAGTATGTAAAAAAAGGGTAATGGGGGTTGTGAACTTGGTTTGAAATTATGGTTACTTGATGAAGTGTTTGAACAACTATGGTATGTTTATAATGAATGACGTTTTGGGTTGATGTGATTACAATTGGAGCAGTTTCTTTGATATTGTTGATGATTAAGCTTCTTGCACTGTTGATGATGTGTTCTAGGATGATGTAATTCCAACTAGTAGCTCTAGGTAAAACAATGCCACAATATTGAAAGAAAAATAGTATGAATTTAGTAATGAGATTAAACCAGACAGAGAAATGTTTATGATACGGGACGTATTTAGTAGGCATATTATGCATGTCAATGTGCTGGCATATAGTCGATAGTTAGCTTCCTTTGATTGATTTATTCAGTTCTGTTAGATGTTTAGATAAGCTAGAAGAGTCTAATAATTTATCTGAACTCTAGAGATAAGTCAACAGACTTATTCATGAGGATATTTCGGAGTTGAACGGTTAGGATAAACTACACGCAAGTGTGGTTCAATTATTTTTAAGGTTATAAATAGTCTTTGTTTTGGTCATTGTAATTTAGTTGCGGCTCACGTTTATGAAAACTATTATTTGGTTAAAAACCTGTTTACCTCTCTTGAGAGATTGATTGTTATTCTCCTTTTAACTCTTGGATTAGAGTCTTTGCTCCGGGATTGGAGTCTTCTATCATCACCATAAGGAGTGGATTCTCCTCATCTTTTATCGCTTCCGCTTGTGTCATATCAGTTTAAGAACTGAAATCATAGGAAAACAGATAGAGAAAGGTATGGAAGAAGAACAAGACAATGAAGGAAAACAAAGACTGAAAAAACTACCGATTTGCGGAGCAAAAATCGGAAGAGAGAAGGTGTTTCAATTTCGAATCCAAGACACCGGAGAATTTTATTACTTTAGCGAAGTAATTAATTTATCGAAGTTCTACCATAGCAGGTGTCCATTTCTTTTTCTCAAATTTTTTGCAATGTTATTCCGTTGATGACTTACTCTAAAAGGGAAATTGTGGTCTCCAAGCTAATTTGGGCTCACAAAGCTCTTAGAACACTCTCCACACTAAAAGGTCTAAAATCGTCAGGAAACGTAGGACGTTTACAATGACGTTATGAAGCTCAACTAAACCCTCAACTTTTGATAGAAAAGACATTTGCATAGTCCATTGTCCCGTAAGGTTGGAATAGTTCTGCATAAAATCCCTTCTTTCTCTTAGGATTACAACCCATATCCTTGCACAGCTGATCGTTGTACCAAATATGCAGTACAGCAATACAAGATCTCCGATAGTACTTACCAGAATACCGTTTCATGTATTTTTCCCATTTCAGCACATCCTCTTCCATCTCTATTGTATTCGGCAACTTGAATCCATTGTCAAGAAGATGCGCTAACCACCGGAAAGTCATTTCCGATGTATACAAATTCGAGCCACTCTCAGGGTACCCAACTATGGCCAACTGGAATTCGCGGATGAATGCACCCTCTGCACACACATAATCTACTTATAGACTCATATAGAAAAATATATTGAATCTTGAGAACAAATTGGTACAACATTCGTCTGGTCATACCTGTATAACGGAACTGTGGAGTTTGAGGAGCCCATAATGCATCTTTGGAATATTGGTGACTTGAAGATATTTTTCAGATTTTCGTCACCCTTATAACCAGTAGCAAGGATCACTGCATCTGTTTCTAGAAGTGCCCCTGCATCATCGTCAAATATCAACCCATCTTTGGAAAAGCTAAACCCATTTGACTTCCTCAAGATGATGCTTCCTTCTTCCACTCTCTCGTAAAAACGTTCGGGCACCCTTGCGACCAAGCAAGAAGACAGTTCTTGTGAGAGACTATGTTCTGGTACCATATTGTGTTTCTTGAGGGGAAATTTTGATTTGATATAGCTCTCCACAAACTTTGAAGCTGCCCATCTCTAATTAACAGCATTAAAAATCTTAAGCTGCTATTAAAATTGACATACATAATTAAAAATGGACTAGTCAGTAATTTTATTACCAGAGGAGAAAGTAAGGTAGCTAAGAGACCAAGGATTAGCCCTTCACCAGGTTTATGAACCATAAGCTCAGCACAACGATTCAAGTATAGCGAACCGAGAGAGACACCCCATGGATGATTATCAGGTAGGTACCAATGCTTGGTTTTGTATATCAACGTACAAGGATTTTCCACGCCTGTAATTTCATTGGCAATGGCGCATTCATTGGCTATATCTAACGCTGACTTCAGAGATCCAACAACCGCAACACGTTTCCCTTTGACGAATTCTGCAGCATCACAATCATTCATGGCAGAATAGTCCATAGAATGTACAACTTTACCTCTAATGAAAGCATCTGGACCTCTATTTGGTGGGAAATCAGGAATATTTGGAACCCCGCTAAACCGTCCAACGCAAAGAATCACAAATTCTACTTCATAAACTAGATCATCTCAAGCAGCAGCAGTAGTGGTAATTTGCCATTTACCTTTAGTAGGACTACTGAAAGCCTGATCTGCACCACCCCAGCAGTGACTCCATGAAAGCATATCTTGACCTTCTTGTATCACAAAGTCAATGTTTATAACTTTGGTGTTGAATTTGATGTAAGGATGTAGATTGAAATGATTAGCATAAGATTCTAAATACTCCATATCTTGATTATGATCTGGGTAATCTTCTTTTACAGAAGAAGGCCATGGAAAATCAGAGAATATATAACCTTGTCTAGGTGTTTGAAGTTTTGTAGTTTCAATTGTGCGAGTCCAAACTCCACCAAGACCAGATTGAGATTCAAAAACAATGGGTTGAAACCCTTTTTCAAGAACATATTTACAAGCTAATAACCCACCGACTCATGCGTTGTTGGGTTCTGAATTTTTTCTCTGTTTTTTTTTTAATTGATTATTTAATTTGCTTCAGTCGCCTAAAATGAAATGCAGAACAATTCCGCCACATTCAACAACACTGATCATCTCATCTTCATTACAACATTTCTCAGATCATCGGCTTCAATGTTTTTTCAGCAAATATAAATGTATGATTTCCCATACACTAATTCATCAAGTAAATGACTGTTAAGAACAACTCATGCAACAAATGCCTATTTCCAATATATATCATCCTAAATTTTCAAAAAGAAAATGCTACAAGGTCTCCACCGAATGTATATACACATACACTATATTTTACCCCTTTGATTTACAAAAAAGAGAGCAACCACCACACCGAACCCAAAATTGGTGCAACTCGGTTCAAATCAATGGCATTTGATGTTACCAACAACAAAACTTGGAAACCTTGAGAATGTTGTTCTTTTCAAAGATCATTTAGAACTTTGGTTAGGGCGCCGATGACGCTAATTTAACGACGCAAGGTTAAATTTTCTAGGATATTATTAGATGTGCCGAAGTTGCGATGCTTACCATCAGCTACGTTTGAAAGGCGAAAGCCATAGTTAGGGAGCTGGTGGATCAGATTAGTTTCAAGTAACGTAGCAAAGCTCTTTCCAGGAACTTCAATGTAGATGAATGATACATTCTGCATACCTCCCTTTGAACGATGAGCACGAACTCGGCCTCCAAGATCATCCGTCTGATCAAAAACACAAAATACAGGATTATACATCAAGGGAAAATTCGTGATAAGGAGTGAAGGAACACATTCGATGAGTGGACCACGTAAATTTACACCATCTGTTCTATACTGGTGGTTGAAGTTTTTGGAATTACATGATGAGCGATCCGTAACCCAGGTCGAAGATATGAAAACATAGCCCAAAACTTTAATAAAATGAGAGAATGTACAACAAGTTTGCGAGCCATGAAGAATCAATATACCTCTCCAACATATAACTTGCCATCGGGTCTGAACAGGACATAAACACAGGAAGAACCTATCACTGATGGAGGTGGCTGTTCTCTGGTGGCGATGGTAGTACACATCAGTTCTGCAGGTTCTGATAGATTCCTATCCCTGCAGAGCTCAATCAACTTCTGCTGACAAATTATGGCAACAGCAGTTGCAACTTCTTTCTGTAAGGTTTCTGTAGGATTCAGAGTCTCACTCTTGCAGTTCAAGGGTTTAAGAGTGCTTGATCGATCTTCAGCTTCATTGATCCACTCTTTATCAGAATTAAAATTCTGATGTTGTACCTTCATAGAATTTCTCTGTACACTCAAATCCTTTCCATTGAGCGAGAGGTATAATTCTCCAGCCCTCTGGATCATTGCTTCAGGAATCCCTTCTTTTAGGGCTGTTTCAAAAGCAAGGCTTTCTCTACAAATCCCGTTTATCAATTTCCATGTCGGTTTTGGATGTCCATCGACTATCTCACTACCCATTGCCTTGAATACAGTATTATTTGTTTTCAACGGTAAATCGAAAATACTGTGCAAGTGGGTGGAGATGATACCCAAGCAACCGATGTCATCAAGGGTCTCAATAATGCTTCCTGCAATACAGGTCCCTTTTGCCATTTCAGTTCCCCTACAAATTTCATCTATGAGAACGAGGCTTCTGGACGTGGCTCCAGTGATTATAGAAAGAATCTCAGACATTTCGATCTGAAAAATTGTGCTATTTCAGTTAAAACAGAAGAATGTTTAAAACAAAAACAAAAAAAACTGGTGAACATACGCGCTCAAATATGAATTAGGAAATGACTTGAACGAAGAAAAAAAATTAAAAAATAAAGAACTATAACCGCCGCACCTGAAATGAACTTTTTCCATCTGCAGGACTATCATATGATTTCATGTGAAGCATTATAGAATCAAAATGTGGAATCAAGGCGAACTCAGCAGGCACCATCAATCCACATATCCCAAGCACCGCCACTGTGCAAATTGAACGTAGCAAACTTGATTTGCCGCCGCCATTTGGCCCAGTGAGAAGAAACATGGATTCCATTTCTACGGTATTACGTGTTGCACAGACTTGTGCAGCATCAAACCAGTAAGGTGATAAGCCTGATATTTTCATCTTACTGGATCCATTTCCCGAGCTTTTATCCTACGTAATTAACATTTAAGCATGTGAAGATAAGCTCCGCTTGGAATCCATGGAAAATTTTCAGAACATAAACATGAAGAAAATGCCTTTATCTTGGGATTTTGCATCTGTTAAAGAGTTGAAAATGCATTCTATTAAAATTTTGGTCTAACATCCTCCAAAAATAATGCACTTTTCTTTCTTTAGATTTCTCTCAGAAACAGTGACAGACGGAGCCAGGATTGAAGGTAAGACAGCCGATCAAAAAAGAGGATTTAAGGTAAGTGGCGGAAAAAAGAAAAATAAATAAAAAAGATCCACTAGGGGCAAAATATGAAAGAAAGAGCCAATTTAGGTGGTTTAGGAAAATAAAAATAAAATCAGGAGCCAGTTGGCAAGTAGAGGCAGTTGCCCCACTTGGCTCCGCCCCTGCTCATAAACACTATTGAATTACATACATGTCAGTTGTCACTACTTGCATCCCCTACCATTTTTGAAGCACAGAAATGCACCACCTTTTTAACCAACATCGGCATAATTAACCAAGAAACTTGTGAGGGAATTACAGAATTCATGCATCAGGAGCAATTAAATATCAGACAATAATTACCCATGTGAAAGATACCTTTGTTTCAAGGAACTCGACTAAGGATGGAAAAACCCACTTCCTTCTTCTACCTTCACTGCGTATAAGGAGTACAAATTGACAAGGATGCATAGGTAAACAATGGCATGCAGAGTTAACAATTAGTAATAAATGTGATTTGGAATTCCGGTGCATATATTTAAAAGTTTTAGAAACAAAGCGCAAAAAATGTAATCATCTGAAGAGAATTATGTAAAATAAAGAAAACAAAAAAATACTTTAGATTAAATTTGCAACTTTGGTGTCACTCTTGGTGGCGACATCTTTTTTTTTTTTTTTTTTTTAAATCTATAGTAAACAACAGATGAGGATAGATTAACTAATAATGCTCTTGTTAAATCTTCAGAATTAGAAACCCAACCTCACATGAGAGAAAAGTGCCTTTGAGATGACAAGCATCATGGAAGTGAAAACAAGAACATTAATTTTAGTTTGCAACTCCACAGAAAGATCCCTCAGTAACTCCAAGACCCTAACCTTCGCCTTGGAACCTGCCTCATGGTACCTGACGCAGAGACGACGACAATACATTACTGATCTAGAAACTTAATATTGCAATTCCAAGAATACTTTTAGGTCAATTCGTCACTTAATAAAATAAGCATACCCATTTAGAGCATCCTCGACTTTTTTGGTGGTAAACCACTCCTCTCCAACCTTTTTCCCTTTTGAATCTATAGCAGGTCTAAGCTGCTTGATTTGTTCTTCCCCAGGGGTACCACCCCATACAGAAGGTGTAAAACGCTTACCCTTGAACCAAACTGCATCATGTTCTCTAGCATACACTATTTCACCTTTTGGACCACCAAGTGGGGCAGATGTAGCTTTTATTCTCGATATTATTGGAAGGAAATCTTCTGTAACCTGAAGTATGAAGCACAAGATGCATTAGTTGGATTGAGTGTCGGAGTATTAATGTCATCTTGTACAGTTTTTGGAACATTTCCCACCACATAATAATTTGGCATGGAGCTAAAGCAGATTATGTAACATACATATCATGCTGCTCAGCATGTTTAGTGCATATATATCTATATCAATATTTACAATTACTCAACAAGGAAGAAAAAAACACAACACCTGTCAGAACAAGTGTAGTAATGAATTGAAGTTCTTAAGAACCTACAGCTAAAGATAAGGCGTCAGCTGCCGTCTCCACTTCAGCAAAAACTTCTTCTGCATGGATCCTCTTCACACGACCTTTCCATGAGGACTCCATAGCCTCGAAAAAATCACTTGGAATGACAGCAGAAGAGCTTATTCTTTGATCACTTTCACCATCCAAAGAGATTACTCGGGCAATTATCCTAGAAACCCACTTGCACTCGCTCACCTATAAGCCGGCAAAAGAATAACAACTTGAAACTTTAGAATTTAGATGGTTTAATCTTGAGGGTAATTATAACAACAAGCTGACCATTCTATTTGACCTTAGATGTTTAAACAAGAAATTGGATAACGTAATATATAGAGAATGAAACTGGAGACTTTACAACAGAAACCCAAAATATGCACGTGCTGCACTCAAGTGGAAGCTATCTACTTATATTGCTGAACCAAAAGAAGGAAACAACAGCAACCAATAAGGAGTAGCAAAAACTATTACAAATGATACTGGGAATAGCAACAATTGTTATCGCTCGTCTGAGAAGTGTGCATCCCAGCAATACTTTACCCACTAAAGTAACTTGCAGTGCGCCATGCAAAAGGTAACTCGCTTATTTTAATAAACCTCAAACTCACTGTATATTCTAACTTAGCCGGTTAGCCATTAACTTATACATGTATGGATATAAACTAATAATACAAGCTAATAGACGTCAAAAAACATATGCAACCACTAACCATGGTCTCATGTTCGATTTTCAGACCAGTTGCAACCCAGGTCGGATCCAGTAACAATCTGAGGATAATATCAAGGTCGGAGTTTCTGTGCATCTGTAAGATATCATCCACTAAATTCTTGATCTTGCAGAACTCTATATGATTAGCTTCCCTCGATTCGAGCAGTTTCACAAGCTGCATACAACAACCAATATGATGGAATAAGCCACAGAATATAAAAAATAATAAAAAATGATTAACTTTTAACACAGTATGCATAAAGGAGTCGTGGAAATAACTCATTACATGTGTTTCAGAAAAAGGTAAGATGTTAGAATTATTCTCGAGTAATGCCTTGCACATCCAATACTACAATTTATTATAGGGACACTAAATAACTGGTACAATGCTTCAAGGTGCGAACCACCTGGAGAGAAATGCATCCATAAGGATACATATTGATAGAAGTTTATGATGAGTATGGTCAACACAGTACTGGAGAGTCTGAGGGCTTATGTCGACCAACTGTGACATGAAAGTTACCAAATTTTTTAGCTCATACGATCTACGCATTCTTCTATAGCAGAGACTTAATATTCCTAAAGCCTAAGAATTGGAGAAGATACATAAGATGTTCCAATAAACATAAAAGTGGAATCTCTCGTATGTATCCGAAAAAAAGTAGCCATAAAGATGTGTTAAGAAAATAAGATGCAGATCATATGTATTGTTTCACTGGGGAAAAAAATATATGATAAAGACATAATTTATAACATTGTAGAATAAACGAGATCAAAAATGTAACCAAGTTCCAACCACCCGAAGTACAAAGACATTCATGGCTGAAGCATTCTGGAAATGCTAACCATGTCATGGATCGAGTAGAAAACAAGCTAAATACAATCAATTGACACCCATTGCTACAGATTTTCATAGTTGATTATTGTAAGTGATGATTGTTGGAGAAATCATCACCTAGAGAAACTTAGGTAATGATAATACAACCTTTGCAGGAGATTCACACGTAAACTCAGGAATTGAACATGCGACAGTGCTCATAAGCTTGCATGCCTCTGTCAGAGAAAAGACAAGTTTTAATCTTATTATCTGGAGTTGTGCATGCAGTGATAAAAGATAATGTAAAAGAAAAGAAAGTTAGAAATAGAGGGTGAAAAGCCAAATGCTTACCTTGAATTGATGATGCAATTGCATATGGTGGAGGGTTGAGAAGTAGATCCCTAAGATACCTGAGGGATTAAAAAAAAAAGTCTTAAACGCCATGGTCAGCCGAACAAAGATTATAAAAATGAATACATCGAGAAGAACAATATAGATGACATAAAAATGGTATCCACTACTAATCACTAAGGGGAAGACATAACAGAAGCCTTATGCTTACTGAATGGGAAGGCCACCACAACTTGATGGAAGCAACACCTTTAACAAACTTGGTATCCCGTCCGTTGGTATTGCACCTGGAGAACACGCAGATATAAGGGATAGAAATCTCAATGAATTCAAGCGAAAAATATAACTATAGATGATAATTAAGATAAGATTGAACCAACCAATTTGTGAAGCTGTCCCAAGGTGTAAAGGACGAGGTCTTTTCCCAGAAGACACGGTAACATTTCGAAATTCCACTTCATGATCAAGACCATATATTTCCCTTACCTTTCAAATAACTACAACATATTAATTTCTAATATCACTTCAATACACAAGAAATTATGGCCTAGACAGGCCAACCGCAAGCAAAGGCACCATTAGTAATGTTTAAATTGGTAATCTATGTGATCTAAGTTGGCTATGGGATCTATTTTCTTCAGCAAGAGAGTGCCAGTAATCAACAATGTACATGAGACTCGAGTAAGATGCAAACCTTGCACAAAATTTCGACGACAGGGTTACCGTCAAACCATTCAAAGTGTTTGCCACTACACTCAACCCACAACAGCCCTCCTTCGCCATATTTTCCCCAACTAGAACTACTTGTACAATCTAAAACACAGAATATATGCAATTAGACATTGAGCATAATAAAGTCAACTGCGCGACATGATTGAAGAAGCAAGCAAACCTGAAGAATTGACTCTTAACGACGTATGCAGATATAAGTGATGGT
Source organism: Papaver bracteatum (assembly GCA_023529315.1). Classification (NCBI taxonomy): domain Eukaryota; kingdom Viridiplantae; phylum Streptophyta; class Magnoliopsida; order Ranunculales; family Papaveraceae; genus Papaver; species Papaver bracteatum. The sequence goes on along the minus strand of JAJJWX010001451.1, from coordinate 538,837 downwards.
GACGACAAGTATGAAGCTTGGTAACTATGGCTTCTTCAGTCAACCCATCTTCCAACGAAAATGTCTTCATGGTCTCCAGAACTGAAACTATGCAGTAACCCTTTGCAGAACGTGATACCCCTGGAAGTACCAAATAATTAGAGGCGTATAAGGGAAGACGTTCTGAAAGGAAAGCGACGCGCAGTATATGTGGTTAAGTGTGCATACCAACAACAGGCATTGGCTCAGGAAAATCAACGTCGTGATCAACTCCAGCGAGTCCAAATACATAAGGGCTACCTGGATGTGCATGACTACGAATGTATAACAAATCAGAGTAGAGTATGGGTGCCATGCATTATAACATGCACAAATAAGCCTTTCACATGGACGTCGGCAGAAGGTCTGTTGTGTATTTAGGATAAACTGATGCACCGCAAGTTGCAATACAGGCTTGAGTTTGCAACAAAATCATCCAAACAAACAAACAAAAAAATCGATAATGCATGGATGTATATGGCAAAAATATATACCCAGATATAAAGCGACTTTTACGAGAGCGAGCTTGGGTTGGTCCTTGAACTTCCTCGACAATACACTGAAAAGAGATACAAAACGATAAAGAGGGGACTTGTAATGGCTATCTTCACTCTCAAAACGTCAATGCAATTACTTCAACTACTCAAACAAAAAAACAAATACTGTCTAGTGTCACCAAAAAGAAAACAGTTTCTAAACCAAAGTAAATCTGGGTCAAAGACTTTCTGAAGCATGTCCATCGTCAGTATAGCTACAACTAAAATGGAAACAGAACGAAAGGACATTTTACTTGTAAGAAAAATCCAGTTCACTGACAACATCCAACAACCACCAACATTTTAAACATATCGACACCTAAGGATAGTTCTTGCTTTATAAAAATTCTTTAAAGTTGCCAACATTGATGTGTCCGCACACAAAGCATAACGTAACTCTGGTTTTAAAATCATCACCCAATTGGACAAATATATCCAAGATTCACCTTTTAAACTACTGTGAGGGCAATCTGAATATAACAAATACATCTTGGACATATACAACTGAATATTTGTTGGGAACGTTAAACTAGTTCTACTTACAACTGAATACCCACAGCTTGTCAGGTCATCCAAAGTCTGCCGTAAGTTCTGAAAAGAAAATAGTTGATCAAAACAGTTAGCAATAAGAAACTTGGCCAATTGGGGAAGAAAACGCAAGGACATTAATAGAACTAGCGAGTAGTAATTGAACAAAACTCACCATTTTTAACTGTATATTTGACACTAGAATGAGTAGTATTTTACATATAAGTGGTGAAACACATGTCTCTAAAAAGGTATTTTGTCGTTAAATTCACCAATTTTATTCCAGTGACAATTAAGCATCTTCGACTATTAAAATGTTAACCAATTTAAACTGAAGAAACGCCGGTGATCATATTGCAAGAATTAAGTAGCTGACATTTACCATTACAGGGAAGCCAGCTCTTGGGATACTATCAGAACGGAGACCACCAAAAGGATTCAACCCAGCATGCTCAACTAGAACACAAGCGTCAATTCCAATCGCCTCGTAAAATTCCCCTACCTAACAAACATATATCTCTTCAACCATCAATCAACACTCTCAAATGAATACATAATTTGAAAAACACGAACCATGTTGAAGTGATAAACGGAAACATACTCTACAAAGTAAAACTTCACGCGGAAACCTTGATTTAAACTGCAACATCTCCCAGTTAAGTGTTCCTTCTTTCAATCTATACAGACAAAACATTGTTAACAGAAATCGGCGTTATATAAGCAAAGAAACAAGTGAAAATAGAGCAAAAATTAGATATCAAACCTTGCATTTCGCAGATTCACATCCACACCAAGTAAATTTGTGTAGTCTAGCCTCTTCAACAACTCAATAGTTGTCTGTTTTCTGCATTCCTGCAACTTCTGCAATACAAATAAACCATTGTCACTGCAACATGAATCGAAAATAACACAAAGTACACGCACAGAAAAAAATAAATAATAATAATAAAACAAATAAATAAATAAAGTAGTCCAACCAATATAATGAAACCTGTTTCCACCACATGATATGAGACTCATGTTTTTCTTCCAGAAATCTTTTAGTTTCCTTCTTCTTCACTGTCCTATTAGTATTAGCATTTGTATTTGGATTTACAATCCTCACTGATTCGGATGAATTAACCGACCCTCTGAGTGGGAGTGGAGCAGAAGAAGAGGAAGTAAATGAGTTGAGTCTCGGAACAACAGCGTTTGATCGAACCAAAACTGGTCGTAAACGGGGGAGCGATGTCATGAGTGTTTTGGCTGTAACCCAATGCATATTTTGTTCTTTCTCTCTCCTAGGGTTTGCTTTTTTGAGTTACAGAGAGGGTTTGGTTTCGTTTGGTCTTCCCGCCACAGCATCAGACCAGAACACTTTGTTTCTTTCTATTTTGGGAGACTGTGTTGTTTGGAAATTTTCTGAATTCTGACGCGTGTGGATGTTCTATTGGGTTCTACAGTGCTACTTATCAATGTTGTGTGTGTCCTAGCACGGTGCACCGTCAGTGAACTAAACGATACCTAGGCCGGTCAATGGATAACAAAAATGCTAGATGCACCCAAAATGTGCACCGTGAACTGTAACGAGGAGAGAGAGTGTGAGACCAAAAAAATTTTGTAGACCCCACATAATAGCCCACCCCCTGTTAACTCCCCCACAGGGCGCCCCTAGCAGCCGTTGGATCCCTTCGGTGCCCATCGCGGTACACACACCTCGGTGTGTGTATCATTGCTGAATGGATAATCGCATATCCACACGTCCATCCGAATCCGTATTCACCCATTTGCTTTTTGTCCACGATTTTCTTACAGGGGTTAGTCAATTAAGATTTATAGGGAATTTTAGGGATATGCGTAATGGTCCGCGAGTTATAACCCCAAAGGTGTCACTGCCCATATACGAAAACCCCAACAAAACAAATTCTTCACAAAAACCCCATTCAACATAAACTGTCTATATTAGTCTTCTAGTTTAAATCACCCCAACAAGAATAAAAACAATCCCACCTTTAATTTTAAATCACCCCAACAAAAAAGAAAATCAACCCCACCATTAATTTCTATTATATTATCACCAACACAAAATAACACCACCAGCAGAACCACCACTGGCCATCGCCGTCGACAACAACAACCACCGCCGCTGCCGCCACCGACCACCACCACCGATCGCCGCCAAAATATCGGCACCACCACCACGCCACCACCACCTCCACCGCCGCCTCTAACCACGACTGCACCGCTGCCGCCAACCACCACCGCCGTCGCGCTACCACCACCGATAATTACCACCGCGTCACCGCCGTCGACAACTACCACCGCGTCACCGCCGCCGACTACTACCACCTCGCCGCCACCACCACCGCCAACCAACACAGCGCCACCATCCCCGAAAACCACCACTGCGCCACCGCCGACCACCAGAAAAAAATAAGAAAAAAATGATAAAACCAAACAGAAAAAAATGATGAAACCAAACAGAAAAAAATGATGAGACCAAAATTGGTTTCACCAAAACTAGATGAAACCTAACTAGGTTTCATCATTTTTCCACATATTGTCAGTTCACCAACACAGCTTCAATGATGAAACCAAACCAGCACCGTCAACCTCACCACCTCCATCGCCGCCACAACCACGAGCACCACAACTTCCACTACCATTACCTCCTCAACTAAAACTAGTTTCAACAAAAAATGAATTTCATTGATCAATGTTCAACAAAATAAGAAAAAAATGATGAAACCAAACAGAAAAAAATGATGAAACCAAAATTGGTTTCACCAAAACTAGATGAAACCTAATTAGGTTTCATCATTTTTTTCACATATTGTCATTTCACCAACACAGCTTCAATGATGAAACCAAACCAAAATAAACTAGGAAAAAATCATTGCAACTAATCCATAAGCTGTTTCACAATTACCTAGTTCAACACCACTAATTGCATCTTTAACTGTAGTTAAATTCAACTGTCATCAATGACATTCTCATTTCCTGATTTGGTTTGAAGTTGTACCAAATCCCTCAAACAGCAGACAACACCATTTCCACATCACACCAACAATACCAACAGAGACTCAAATCTAATTAGACCAACAACCATTACATGAACCATCTCTTGTAAGTGTTTGAGCCAAAATTATCATTAAACACAACAAATCAATCAAACTGAAATAATCCTAACTTCAAATTCAGATCTAAAATTCATTGGAATATAAAATCAATTCAACCCCAAAAAGGTATTTGTGGTTTTAGATGATAGAAGGAGGAGGTTGAATTAGTGATGATGGTGTTAATGGAGGAGACGGAGGTGTTATTGGTGGCGGATCTGGACATGAAAGGTGGCTTGGTGGTGGCGAAGCTACCGTTGGTGATAAATTTGAACAAAAAACTATAAGAAAAGAGAAGGAGGTGTTTGTGGATGAAATATATGTGTTTTTGGTGACGGATATGGACATAGCAGCTGGTTTGGTGGTGGCGGAGCTACTGTTGGTGATAGATCTAAAAACGAAACAATAGAAAAGAGACGGAGGTGTTCGTGGAGGTGGCGGAGGTGTTGCTGCTGGTGATCATGGAGATATGTTGTTGCTGCTTGTGGTAATGGTGGCGGGGGAGAAGGAGAGAAGAAGAGGGGAAACAAGAAGAAGAAATAAGAAAATCTAAAAAGGGTATGTTTGGGTTTTTTTAAAGTAACAAAAACTAAATTTTCACATTATTATTTGACCTGGGGTTTTTGTGATACTTTTTAGTGAAATTGTTTTAATTTATTAAAAATAATATGACTGGATTTTTTGTACCACAAAGTTGGTCACCTAGGTGTTTTGTCACTAGTTTTGTATGCCAAATCTCTTGTTAGTCGATAGAGGATCTTTGTAAATCTTCGAGAGTTTCTGTTATTGGATAATGACTTTCTGGAAGTATTTAGATTTCTCTGTTATTAGATTTGGATTTTCAAATCAATGATTTAAGGTTATGGGAGATTTATAGAGACTTTTATGCGAAAATATACCATAAAAGGCATAAACAAAGTCTCTCCAAAATAGATGATATTTGGAGAGACTTTTGGTCATTTGAACCAAAAAATAATAATAAACCAAATAAGTTATAATGAAGCCTAGAGGTGTAAATTGGGTTGTGCCAGCACGAGCACGGCCCAGCACAGCACGCTAAAATTTGAGCACAGCCCAGCACTTGACTTAGCCCAGCACGGCACAACACGTTAGTTAAATGGGACGTGCTGGGTTTGAATAATTGGCACAGTAGCACAGCATAGCACGCGGCACGGATAAGCACGTGGCCCAGCCCAGCACGTTAAGAAAGCACGTCATAACATGTACAAATACACCATATAACAAGGCATAATACATCACATTTTTTGTATATTTCACAATAGAGTCACTATTCTAGCTAGTTTTTAACATTTTATGCTGGCTTATTTATAATAACATATATAATACCTTAATATTTGGAAAATATATTTCAATATCGTTGTTATAATGTCGTCACCTATATTTAACTAGAACATTAATTTACATGACAATAATCCAATTTTATATTTGATGGATTATTTCTTTTTATTGAATAAACTTGTTAATTTTACTTGAAATAATTTCAAATGATATGTTGTCTAGTTAAATTCTTGTGATAATGTCCGACTTAATGTATACATTAAGTGATTTCAAATTTTTTATAGCACGTGTGCCAGCACGGCACAACACGGCACGTTTATTCGTGTGTTGTGCCCGTAGGCTGTGCCTAGCTTTTGACTTGTAAAGCACAACACGACACAGCACGTTTAAATCGTTGGCACAACATAGCACGACACATGGCACGTGAAGCACGCGACTTCGTGTGTCGAGCTGTGCTGGGCCGGCATGTTTTACACCTCTAATGAAGTCTGTGCAAATAAATAAAAAACAACTAATGTTATCTTTCAAAAACTCCACATTGTGTGAGATTTCAAGGTACGCATTGATCGCTGTCGTATGCGTCAAAAATAATTTACACTTTCTTACTACTCAAAATATAAATATAGCAAGGGCAAGAAAGGATCGATCCCACAGAGAGGTCTAGGTTGTCAATATATTTTCGGTTCCTTATATAAAACACCGGGTATTTTTCTGATTTTTATATACTAAAATAAAATAAAAGCAAAACAAAGAAATAAAGCACACAAATAATGGATGAGAAAATATTGGGTAAAGGTTTCATCTTCAATTGTAAACAAGTTTTTGAATATATGAATAGAATTTGTATTTAATCTCGCTATCATCAAGAGCACTAGAATACCTTATTGCAAGAATACTCCGTAAATTTCCAAAGTCACCAACACACACATTAGAGCTGCGTATGTGAATTCTACCTAAAGAATAACCTAACGCCTTGCGCTAATTAAGTTCAATTCCTAGGAGCATTAAATTCCAGAAATAGGCTATTCAATGCAAATATCACACATTGCGCATGACAATTCGGACAAAGGTCAAGGTCTACATATGATTACAGGAGTGTATCACTACAAACCGTAATCATATCATGCTACTCGTATTCAAGGTTATCGCTCGATGAAAACCCTAAAATAGCTATAGATATGGATGTATGTTCAATCAATTCTAGACTCAACTAAACAAACATTCAATCATATTGCAATACATCAATCATGCAATCATTATAATCAGTAGAAAGTGAACGATGGTTTTGAGAGAAAACTAATTCATAAAGATCATAACTTGTTTTCCAAAATCCAACTACATCTTTAACCAATAAGAAAACTTAGTTCATATTCATGGAGTTCATAACAAAAAGCATAGAAGGAAGCATCATGTTTTAAACCTTAGAAACAAAGTAGAAGAAAAGATATAAGATATATATTTTAGGTTTAGACAAAAAGTTCTATTTATATGCCTCTTCCAAAAGGATACCCAAAAGTAGGTCAAGTCTTCTCAAAACCCGTCTCAAATTCGTCCACTAAGCCCATGTGTGAAAATAAGTCTCTGGAAAATTTGGGTCCAAAACTGGTCGCCGGAATTGCTGACGTCATCGCCGGAATCCGGTCACCAGAAATATGTCTCAGGTCACTTAGCCATCGGAAACTATCACCAGGCCAACTATATACTTCCGGTACCTCAACTCTCCTTCTCTTTAGTTTACATATTCACAAAAACCCACTAACCCGACTTCTTATTTCTTGCGAAAACGCGCCCAAAAGCGTGACTCGTAGCTCATATATCCGTCCGCCAACTCTAGTATCCAACACATACCCCCTTCGCGATTCATTGAAATATTGTGATTCATGCTTCAAGTTCCGAAATCCGACAATCCAAACTAGTATCACCGGCGCGCCATTTTCGCTCACTTTTCGCACAAAAATTCACCCATCTCTGCCATTCATTCCCTGCATTGCCATATACCACCAACACCTTTCTGCCCCTCAATGTTGCACCATGTTGGTTCATCACAAACTCAACTCCAGCCAAGTTAGCGCTACATCCTTGGCCACTTCATTCCATACCCAACTGCAGCTGCATACTACACATTCCATCCGAGTTCTGCCTATTTCTGGGCAATTCCAACCAATTCCAGCACATTCATTCACTACTGACAACTACCTATCAGCCCCAGTGCATTACAGCCACCACTTGCATATCAGCTGCCACTTCATAGTTAGAACCTGAAGTACCACCTTCAATTGCTTCACTCCAGCTGCACTATCCACCAGATCAGGCCATATTATTTGCATCTTAACCTGACCTGCATCATATCATTTCCACAGCTACTGCATTCTCCCTGCAGATACACACTTCATTCGTTAGCAGTAAGCCACCCTTCCATCGTAGCCAATTGCATCACCAACTAAACCACCTTGCTATATCAGCTCAACTAACCACCATAGCCTCACCACACTACATCACTTTGCACCACCATCTCATCCATACCCTGCCAAACTCCACCAGTCTGCTGCCATCTTCATTAGGCCTTTCTGCAATTACGTCAAGACCCATCACCCAGCTGCCCTGCTACTTTCATTCTTCTCCCTGTGCAGTAGCGGTGCTTATCAATACCACCATGAGCCACTTCTGCTGCTCCTGTAATGCTAACTTCCCATACAGCCGAGCATTGCCATCTCTTCCTCAGCTCATTGAAACATCACCAGTGCACCAGCTTCCAGTCACCTCCCAGCTGACCCATTTCCATTCTCTGCTGCCTTAAACAACTCCATCGGCAGCAACTAGTTTGTAGTTCCAGCTTTGCCACTGTCATTCCGTACAAAACTAAAGCTCAACTATAATATTCCATTCTCGAGTCTTGCGATTTGCGACTCATTCTTCTCAACATCTCAAGATGCATCTGAACTGCATTCTTTGCTCAGCCTCTGCACTTCTATAACGAGTCCCAATCATTGCCAACAACCCTCGTACACAGCCATCCAACCATGGCAAACTTGGAGCAGTAGATTGATTCTTCCGAGTTCAAACTCTAACCATTTCCTTCAATGATTCATACCCTGAAATACATGACCCGGACTTCTGGCTAGCTGCTGCTGCGAAGTGAACTGGTGCAAGAGTGCCCGGTCACTTAGGCATTTTTCCAAACATTTTGTCTGTGTGAAACTAGTCACAGGGAGACAACCCCAGCTGGTGTTGTATGAGCTCTCTTACACCCTGTAATTCGAATTCAATCAAACTCATAACTATAATTCCATCAAGGATTCAAATCCATCAACCTACACCATAATCTGTCACAAATCAACCACAGCAGCAGCACTTCTTAGCTGCACGGACAAAGAAAAGAGGGGACGAAACAAAGCCTTGTTTCTTGGCTGTATAAATAGCCCAACTCCCATTCCATCTCGAGCTCCTGATTCTTCAAATTCGCACAACATCTCCACCTCGAGCTCAACACCGGCTGCTGCTTAACTTTCTCAATTTCAGGTGAACCGAGTGAAATGGATGAATGAAAGAAGGGTCTCTCGATTATAGGGTTAGAAATGATTGGGGTGGTTATTGACACCCCAATGCATAAGATAAGGGATACCCCAGTGGATACCCTATAACATGTAGTCACCCCTTAACATCAACCGGCTGTCTTTAATACTCCTCTGAGAGAGTTGCCCCTTAACCGTGGCTCGTCTCCCGATATGCTCGCAGTGAAATGACCTTTTTGCCCTTTTTACTTCAAATGGCTAATTTATCCTTCTTATGCTCCATATGACTCCAAAGCACCTAATACACTCAAACTCACACATAAGATACATAATTCACACGAAAAATAGCAAAGAAAGCATAAACTCTACATAAAAAATATGGTGTATTCTACACCTATCAAATTCCCCCACACTTAGACTTTGCTAGTCCTCGAGCAAATCAAACAAAATAATAATAAAACATACATACAACTCCGTCTCGTCAAGGCTACGGTTACTCTAAGCATAAATAACAAGCCTAGGTGTCCCTAGTGGACGAGTTTTAGTCTCGTGAAGGTTTACAAGAGGTCTGCCTACAAAACCTATATTTCCAACTCCGTCTATTTGTGACAAATAAATGAACGAATCCAAAATGACTACAGGAGGAGGTTATTTGCGCAAATTCAGTTCATATATTAGTGAATAAAGCTCTAATTAGATAGTCAAACAAGCCACAATACTCGGAAACTAACAACCACAATCACAATGAAAAGATTAAGAAGATGGATAAAGATGTAGATGTTGGCGAATGTTCACAAGTGATCAATGTTTCCCATATCTGTCTGAAGGTCACTGCTAAAATGAACCTATGCATCCTATTGGATTGAGCTACTGGTTTGAATTCTACATCAACTCACTGGCATATACAAGGGAACCAAGAGTGACTTTATTCAACCAATATAATACTTTCTTTTCTTTTTCACTCTTTTTTTTTTATAGACATCATGATTAGATCTTTTGGATCCAAGCGCATGCTTCTTGTCAGCAAGAATATGATAGTTTCCTTGGATCCTGCATTCCACGCTTGTTTAGGCGACGGAGACAGGGACAACGTTTCACACATACTGCTATCCAAGTGTCTTTTTATTCTGTTTGGTCTAATTGGTCGGTCTCTTATTTTTTTTCTTTTTTCTTTTTCTTTTTCTAGTAACTCAATCACTCTATTTCATCCTAGCAGTAATAACACGTCGATGTTTAGTGACCCACCAAAGCACTTAGAGAACAACAGATAAATATGGGAAAATAAAAATAGAATGTGATATGGTGATATTCCGAGATATGGTAACAACTATCATGTTAATTGTGATTTCTGAGCTATGTCCGTTCCTTTTATTTAAATGGTTCCTCAACTCCTCTAGCCAAGATGGTTCCATCCACTAATTGTGTTATCCTAAAGGCACAAGTTTCTAGATTTCGGAGTTCAAAAAGCACAATTTTTTTCTTGGTTTTTCTATTTTTCTGATTTTTTTTTTTGTTTAAAGGCATAAAACAAACTATGCAAACATATAAATGCTCCCCCACACTTAAACTTTACATTGTCCTCAATGTAAAATTGAATCGTCCAAAGAAAGTCAAGGTGGGAAATCCATAACATGATAAATATACACAATAAAAAAATTAAAATGCATGATAAAAACTCATTACTCCAACTCATAGCTATTTCGGAACAATAGAGGATAAACACTAAACAAGCTATTTAGTTGGCATCTAATCTCAACTCAGCCAATATACACCTCACCGCCAAGAAAAAAATTCCATCTACTTAGAAAGGCTAGTGTTTATTCTAAATTGTTCAAAAATCTCTAAGAGTTGGAGTTTTGATATGCAAATATCCAAAATAAGAAAATAAAGATAAAAGACTTAAAAAATAAAAAGATAGAGATAGATACATAAAACCAGTGGGTTGCCTCCCATTAGCGCTTGGTTTAAAGTCGTCATCCCGAAATGCAAGTTGAATTCCCCATACACCAATAATCGGAAAAGTTGGGGATCCACCCATAGCACCTGTTTTGCAAACACTAGCTTCGCACAAATATTAGTAATATAAAACAAAAATGAAGCTATTAACCGATAAAAGCTTCCCCCACACTTATTCTTATCCACACTTGGAAGTGGGTAAAGAATATAGGAGTCGGGAACTTTCACGGTTTCTTGTTCCAAAACCTGCATAGTATGAGAATCAAGTTTCTCTAATGGAGGAAATCGAGAAACAAAATCATTCAACAATATTCTCGAAGCACAAATATTTAAACCAATAAGAGGTAAAGGAGAAGAAACAATATGCAAAGGGTTAGACAAACCTCTCACAATCTCTTGAATTACGGTATCCTCTTCATCCTTGAAAAACTCAAGTGAATCATTCACCTCTTGTATATCATGGTCCTCTATCAAACCTTGCAATCATTCTTCGTTCGTTTCTGCCTTAACCAAAATCTCGATATCAACATCATCGTTACAATCATTCGCAAGCTCAATTGGGTCTTCCATAATATTGGTCATAACGGTCACATTCTCAACATACTATTTGTTGTTGTAAGGCACATACTCCACTGCGGATTCAAGTCTGTCCATAAGGAAATTTTTTAGAACACTCATTGCATCATCCTCAAGCTCTACCTTTTTAATAGGTTCTTGATCGTTATAAAGATCAATGCTTGAGTAAGCTACACTAGTGTCATCATATTCCTCTTCTTCATCTTGATCCCAAAAAGACTCCATTGTACACTCCTCTTTGTTGTCACCATGAGTCGTTTCAAGCAATGTATCATAATCACCGTCACTTTCATAGTTAACATAAGGTTCTTCATCGCTGAATTTATTGTTGCTAAACTCTAACTCATCCTTTAGAATAGGCGAATGATCATTATTAAGATCAAGAGTTGAGTTAGCTACACAATTATCAACGAAAGTGCCCAAGGATTGGCCTTTTTCAACATTAGCATCAATCAAATCATCACAACCTATATGCACATTAGAATTATACATACCTTCCTTACATTGATCAATGCCTCTTCGCAAGTTATCAATACCTTCACGAAGTTCTTGGAGTTGCTCGTCTCTAGTCTCTTTAGCTTTTTGAAACTCTTGTCGTACAAAGTTGGAAAAGTTGTCTAACAAGTTAGAGACTTGTTGTTCACGAGCATAAGAATCCTCCCATCCTTGTGGTTGTTCATACCCGCCATAAGGTTGTAGAGGAAAACCATAAGGTTCCATGGAATATTGGTCATAACCAATGAATTGGTTTTGATTATACCCCTGGAATTGGTAGTTGTCATATTCTTGAGGTTGTTGAAAATTGTATCCGTTGTTCCAATATGCTCCGTCCATAGAAATTGGTACCTGAAATAAGATTCTCAAAATGAGATTAAAAAACAGAAAATAAAAAAAACTAAAAACAAAACAAAAAATAAAAATAAAAAACCAAAAACAAGTGACAATCGTTGCCTCCCCGGCAACGACGCCAAAATTTGATCGTTGTCGTATGCGTCAAAAATAATTTACACTTTCTTACTACTCAAAATATAAATATAGCAAGGGCAAGAAAAGATCGATCCCACAGAGAGGTCTAGGTTGTCAATATATTTTCGGTTCCTTATATAAAACACCGGGTGTTTTTCTGATTTTTATATACTAAAATAAAATAAAAGCAAAACAAAGAAATAAAGCACACAAATAATGGATGAGAAAATATTGGGTAAAGGTTTCATCTTCAATTGTAAACAAGTTTTTGAATATATGAATAGAATTTGTATTTAATCTCGCTATCATCAAGAGCACTAGAATACCTTATTGCAAGAATACTCCGTAAATTTCCAAAGTCACCAACACACACATTAGAGCTGCGTATGTGAATTCTACCTAAAGAATAACCTAACGCCTTGCGCTAATTAAGTTCAATTCCTAGGAGCATTAAATTCCAGAAATAGGCTAATCAATGCAACTATCACACATTGCGCATGACAATTTGGACAAAGGTCAAGGTCTACATATGATTACAGGAGTGTATCACTACAAACCGTAATCATATCATGCTACTCGTATTCAAGGTTATCGCTCGATGAAAACCCTAAAATAGCTATAGATATGGATGTATGTTCAATCAATTCTAGACTCAACTAAACAAACATTCAATCATATTGCAATACATCAATCATGCAATCATTATAATCAGTAGAAAGTGAACGATGGTTTTGAGAGAAAACTAATTCATAAAGATCATAACTTGTTTTCCAAAATCCAATTACATCTTTAACCAATAAGAAAACTTAGTTCATATCCGTGGAGTTCATAACAAAAAGCATAAAAATAAGCATCATGTTCTAAACCCTAAAAACAAAGTAGAAGAAAAGATATAAGATATATATTTTAGGTTTAGAGAAAAAGTTCTATTTATATGCCTCTCCCGAAAGGATACCCAAAAGTAGGTCAAGTCTTCTCAAAACCCGTCTCAAATTCGTCCACCAAGCCCATGTGTGAAAATAAGTCTCTGGAAAATTTGGGTCCAAAACTGGTCGCCGGAATTGCTGACGTCATCGCCGGAATCCGGTCACCGGAAATATGTCTTAGGTCACTTAGCCATCGGAAACTATCACCAGGCCAACTGTATACTTCCGGTACCTCAACTCTCCTTATTTTTAGTTTATACATTCACAAAAACCAACTAACCCAACTTCTTATTTCTTGCGAAAACGCGCCCAAAAGTGTGACTCATAGCTCATATATCCGGCCGCCAACTTTAGTATCCAACACATACCCCCTTCGCGATTCATTGAAATATTGTGATTCATGCTTCAAGTTCCGAAATCCGACAACCCAAACTAGTATCACCGGTGCGCCATTTTCGCTCACTTTTCGCACAAAAATTCACCCATCTCTGCCATTCATTCCCTGCATTGCCATATACCACCAACACCTTTATGCCCGTCAATGTTGCACCATGTTGGTTAATCACAAACTCAACTCCAGCCAAGTTAACGCTACATCCTTGGCCACTTCATTCCATACCCAACTGCAGCTGCATACTACACATTCCATCCGAGTTCTGCCTATTTCTGGGCGATTCCGACCAATTCCATCACATTCATTCACTACTGATAACTACCTATCAGCCCCAGTGCATTACAGCCACCACTTTCATATCAGCTGCCACTTCATAGTTAGAACCTGAAGTACCACCTTCAATTACTTCACTCCAGCTGCACTATCCACCAGATCAGGCCATATTCTTTGCATCTTAACCTGACCTGCATCATATCATTTCCACAGCTACTGCATTCTCCCTGCAGATACACACTTCATTCGTTAGCAGTAAGCCACCCTTCCATCGTAGCCAATTGCATCACCAGCTATACCACCTTGCTATATCAGCTCAACTAACCACCATAGCCTCACCACACTACATCACTTTGCACCACCAGCTCATCCATACCCTTCCAAACTCCACCAGTCTGCTGCCATCTTCATTAGGCCTTTATGCAATTGCGTCAAGACCCATCACCCAGCTGCCCTGCTACTTTCATTCTTCTCCTTGTGCAGTAGAGGTGCTTATCAATACCACCATGAGCCACTTCTGCTGCTCCTGTAATGCTAACTTCACATACAGCCGAGCATTGCCATCTCTTCCTCAGCTCATTGAAACATCACCAGTGCACCAGCTTCCAGTCACCTCCCATCTGACCCATTTCCATTCTCTGCTGCCTTAAACAACTCCATCAGCAGCAACTAGTTTGTAGTTCCATCTTTGCCACTGTCATTCCGTACAAAACTAAATCTCAACTATAATATTCCATTCTCGAGTCTTGCGATTTGCGACTCATTCTTCTCAACGTCTCAAGCTGCACCTGAACTGCCTGCCTCGTGATTCTTTGCCAACAACCCGTACACAGCTATCCAACCATGGCAAACTTGAGCACTTCCGAGTATTCTTTGCTCCATCAAGGATTCAAATCCATCAACCTACACCATAAATCGTCATTAATCAATCCACAAGCCTCAACACTAAAAGAAATTGTTGTTGTACTCAAAAGCTTCAAGGCTCGGGTGATTTTTAGACTTCCCAATATAAATTGGCGATTGCAATGTGCATGCAAAATTCTATAACGAGTCCCAATCATTGCCAACAACCCTCGTACACAAAACATAGGTTGGGTTTCTGCTATGGGATAGCTATCCAACCATGGCAAACTTGGAGCAGGAGATTGATTCTTCCGAGTTCAAACTCTAACCATTTCCTTCAATGATTCATACCCTGAAATACATGACCCGGACTCCTGGATAGCTGCTGCTGCGAGGTGAACTGGTGCAAGAGTGCCAGGTCACTTAGGCATTTTTCCAAACATTTTGTCTGTGTGAAACTAGTCACAAGGAGACAACCCCAGCTGGTGTTGTATGAGCTCTCTTCCACCCTGTAATTCGAATTCAATCAAACCCATAACTATAATTCCATCAAGGATTCAAATCCATCAACCTACACCATAAACTGTCACAAATCAACCACAGCAGCAACACTTCTTAGCTGCTTGGACAAAGAAAAGAGGCGACGAAACAAATCCTTGTTTCTTGGATGTATAAATAGCCCAACTCCCGTTCCATCTCGAGCTCCTGATTCTTCAAATTCGCACAACATCTCCACCTCGAGCTCAACAGCTGCTGATGCTTAACTTTCTCAATTTCAGGTGAACCGAGTGAAATGGATGAATGAAAGAAGGGTCTCTCGATTATAGGGTTAGAAATGATTGGGGTGGTTATTGACACCCCAATGCATAAGATAAGGGATACCCCAGTGGATACCCTATAACATGTAGTCACCCCTTAACATCAACCGGCTGTCTTTAATACTCCTCTGAGAGAGTTGCCCCTTAACCGTGGCTCGTCTCCTGATATGCTCGCTGTGAAATGACCTTTTTGCCCTTTTCGCTTCAAATGGCTAATTTATCCTTCTTATGCTCCATATGACTCCAAAGCACCTAATACACTCAAACTCACACATAAGATACATAATTCACACGAATAATAGCAAAGAAAGCATAAACTCTACATAGAAAATATGGTGTATTATACACCTATCACGCATCACGTTCGTGTTCAATTTGGTTTAATTTTTCGGTTGACAAACTAGTCACCACTTCTATTAGGCAAGCATAGGGTTGTAATTTTTCATTATTTATATTCTTGATTGTTTTTTTTTGTTTTTTTTGAAGGAAATTATTTCTTATTAAATCATTGAATTAATTTTAGAAAATAATTTTTGAATTTTTTTTCATCTTATTTGATGTATGTGAAGTATGATTTCTATATATTTTTGGTCTTAGTGACTCACTGAGTTTTCCTAAAAATCTCTCAGAGAGTCCCCTAAATCAATAAACTCATAGAAAGTCTCCCCAAATCCCTTGCAAAAAAATTCTCTGGATATCTCTAGAAATCCCAATTGACTAACCCCCTATTATGTTTTCCCAAATATAGGAGTCATTAATTAGTAAATTTTAAAATCCCATATCTGATCAATTTTTATAATTGCTAAATAGCCTATTTGTACCCAGAAATATTTCCAGTTACTAAACAAGATGATTTTGGTGATGATGATCAAAACAAGGGTTTTACATGGAACAAACATAAAGATGATAGACACGAATTTTACGTGGTTGGCATGGTTTGCCTACATCCACAGACGAATCCCCGTAGGGAGAGATATTTTATTGATGTATGGATTACAATGATTTCTGATCCCTTTTTATCTACTAGGGCATATCCCTTTTAGGATTATAATTCCCCCTATTTATACAGTTCAATATTTGGGTTAAACCCTAACTTCAAGATAAACTTCCTCTGCAAGTAACTTGGCTAGGAAGACATCTGGAATGTTCCAAAACTTTCTATGCAACTTGGTCAGCAAGTCATCCAGAAACTTCCAGAATCTTCTTCCAGGGTTTTTGCATTGGATCGGTGGAAACGGTCCATATCGACATGGGTTTGCGGGTTTGACCAACAACCTTGACTTTGACTGTCAAGGTTGACTTTCGCTATTGACTGCGACTATCGATATTTGACTGGTAGACTTCCTTGAATGAATGCGTGGTTGGAGACTGGATGGAGGCTGGCTGACATCATAACTGGCAACATGGATGGACGCATGTTGGCAGTCGGTTGAGTACTTGGATGGAACCTAGTTGGCAGCGCGACTGACAACTTGGATGGATGTTAGTTGGTAGCACCGCTGCCAACATGACTGGGAACTGGTTGGCAGCACCGCTGGCAACATGGTTAGAAACTGACTTGGACCGCGACTGGGAACATGGCTTCGACGGTTGACCGAGTGTAGACTTTGAAGGTTGACTGAAAGTCAACCTTGACTGTTGACCGGATATTGACTTTGATCGTTGACTTTTGACCGCTGACCAGTTAAAGACTTCATGGAACACTGGACTAGCTGGTAGCTATGTCGGTTGGCTAGATGCAGGCTAGGATCAAGGCCAAATGGTGATTCAACTAGCAATTTGGCCCATTATACGGCATTTTTACTCATGGTACAAACATCGCCCCCTCTTAACCTCCAACTTGTTGTGGGGTTAAGAAAAATTTGTTTCTCTTGGTCAATGACAGAATTAGCCCCCAAGTGTGGATTATTGTTGTTGAAGTGAAATCGCAATCTTCCCTCGATGTTTGCGGAAATCATAACCAAGGCGCCCCCAAGTGACGCTATTATGATTGGAAGATCGTCGGACAACAGTCGAGCACGAACCATTGTTGCATGCAAAAACTATACTGAAGGCTAAACTGGTCTGTAACGGAAACGTGATACTGGAGCGGAGTAGCTGCATAAATGGAGTTCAATGATTGCGGGCGAGAGATGACTTTTGACCTTTTGCATATAGAATTTTTAGCCTTTTTGATTAAAAATTTTAAAAAAATATATAAAAAAATTATTTGAATAAAACCTCCAACTTTTAGAGATTTTAGAGTCACTAGCATACTTCTAGGTATGTTTACATAGAGAGTTCTGACCGACATAACTGAACTTGGAAGTGTTAGAGAACTACATTCGGATTTCTTACGAATTGGAGTGTTAAATAATGGATTTAATCATGCCGGTGATGCAAATTAGGAGCAGAGAGAAATGCATTATTAGAGTTGCTGATCAATCATTAGTGGAGACTACCTATTTTCAAATCAACAGAGGCACCAGACCAGATTTCTTTGTAGCTGACTAAAGAGCTTTCTTTTGAGTGTGTGTCACCATACGTAAATTCCGGGTAGAATGGTGAGCTACCCAACTTCACACTATTTTCAGCACTATTTTTGATCTCTTGAGTGCTAATTTTGTCAATCATGAGGGTGTCGTCTATAGATGAAAACCTCCTTCTTGTAGTTTGATTTGCAGTTAGCACCATTCTCTCTCGACAACAACAGGTCCATAGAAACACATCATCAACAAAGGAGCGACATCAAAATCTACAAGGAAATTTGAAGACGTTTAAGGTTTTTAAGCAACAATTCAAGGAAGAGCAAATTTTATATCTAAGTATGAAGACTTATTTACAAGAGCAGAGAAAATCAAAAGATGAAAAATATTGAAGTTTATGATACAAAGACAATACAAGTTGTGAAGATCAAAGTGGTAAAGTACTTCTTTCATGGCCATGTTAATTTTGCAATCTTAATTAAAAAAAAAAATGAAAAAAAAAATGAAAAAATGAAAAAATATATATATATATATATACAAAAAGATTTGCATTTAGGATTTATTTCATCAATAAAGCCATGAAGAAGAAAAATCTATAAAGAAGTTTCAAGCAACAAGGAAATAGAGGAAAAGAGTTACAAATTGTCAAAGTTTTATGAAGTTCAAAAGTATATCATCAACAGTTGAAGACCGAAGACGAAGACCAAAGATGAAGAAGACGAGCCGAAAGAAGACGTTTCTATTGGATGCTGTGAGAGTGGTGTTATCATAAGTGCAATCAGATGTGAAGGTGGTAAGTACTCTCATCCTTGCTATAAGTGGTTGATTTCCTTTCTTAGAGATCATCAGAAAAAGTCTTTTACTTCCCACGATTTTGTGGGGTCTCCAGAAATAATTCGGAAGGTTTCCTTCCCACCATTCAACGTGTGTAGGAGTTCTATCTTCATTCCTACCTGCACACATGTGAGACCCATAAAAAAGCTATCTTATTGAGTGCAATTATCATAAAATCCTTTAAGTGAGGCAAAAGTCGAGGCGAAATGCTTATTGGTCGTTTCTCAAACACGCATTCTCTCATTATGGTGTGATTATTTCTCACTTAAAATTTAAGAATGAGAATATGTTCTTTGGTATTTCTAACTTCTTATTACTAGCATGCAGAAATTCTATGTCCTCATAACTCTTTGGATGCTTGGGACGCTGGAACGCTTTGAAGTTGGAGTAGGTTTTGTGGGTATACCTCTGGTAAACCCTCCCGAGACTATAACTCGGCCACTAGGGACACCTAGGGGTTTAAAGGATTATTGCATACGCTAAATGCAATCGTGATGCCTGCGACAGTGAGTTAGGATTTTTAGTTTGCTCGAGGACTAGCAAAAGCCAGTGTGGGGGAATTTGATAAATGCATATTTCACATATATTTGGTGTTAATTACATACTAGTATTTGATGGTTTTCTTGCAGATTATTGTGTGTTAAATAATGGATTTAATCATGCCGGTGATGCAAATTAGGAGCAGAGAGAAATGCATTATTAGAGTTGCTGATCAATCATTAGTGGAGACTACCTATTTTCAAATCAACAGAGGCACCAGACCAGATTTCTTTGTAGCTGACTAAAGAGCTTTCTTTTGAGTGTGTGTCACCATACGTAAATTCCGGGTAGAATGGTGAGCTACCCAACTTCACACTATTTTCAGCACTATTTTTGATCTCTTGAGTGCTAATTTTGTCAATCATGAGGGTGTCGTCTATAGATGAAAACCTCCTTCTTGTAGTTTGATTTGCGTTAGCACCATTCTCTCTCGACAACAACAGTCCATAGAAACACATCATCAACAAAGGAGCGACATCAAAATCTACAAGGAAATTTGAAGACGTTTAAGGTTTTTAAGCAACAATTCAAGGAAGAGCAAATTTTATATCTAAGTATGAAGACTTATTTACAAGAGCAGAGAAAATCAAAAGATGAAAAATATTGAAGTTTATGATACAAAGACAATACAAGTTGTGAAGATCAAAGTGGTAAAGTACTTCTTTCATGGCCATGTTAATTTTGCAATCTTAATTAAAAAAAAAAATTAAAAAAAAAATGAAAAAAAAATAATATATATATATATACAAAAAGATTTGCATTTAGGATTTATTTCATCAATAAAGCCATGAAGAAGAAAAATCTATAAAGAAGTTTCAAGCAACAAGGAAATAGAGGA
Organism: Papaver bracteatum; assembly: GCA_023529315.1. Lineage (NCBI taxonomy): Eukaryota > Viridiplantae > Streptophyta > Magnoliopsida > Ranunculales > Papaveraceae > Papaver > Papaver bracteatum. The sequence continues at coordinate 518,420 of JAJJWX010001451.1, read as the reverse complement.
AAAGAGTTACAAATTGTCAAAGTTTAGCCGTTTAATGGCCCAATAAGCTCGGTGTTCTAATTCTACAGGAAAATGGCAGGCTTTACCGAAGACAAGTCTATACGGAGACATCCCAAGTGGAGTCTTAAAAGCGGTTCGGTAATCCCATAATGCTTCTATTAAGCGCAAAGACCAATCCTTTCGGGTAGGATTTACGGTCTTCTCTAAAATTTGCTTGATCTGCCTATTAGACACTTCTACTTGGCCACAAGTCTGTGGGTGGTAAGGTGTAGAAACCTTATGAGTAATGGAGTATTTCTTCATGAGCGTCTCGAAAGACCGGTTACAAAAATGTGATCCTCCATCACTAATGATTGCTCTAGGCATACCAAATCGAGAGAAAATATTTTCTCTAACAAACTTGATCACAACATGGCGGTCGTTTGTTTTGGTAGCTATTGCTTCAACCCACTTAGACACATAATCAACAGCTAATAAGATGTAAAAGTTTCCATAGGAATTGACAAACGGGCCCATAAAATCTATGCCCCACACATCAAATATTTCTATTTTCAAAGTATAGGATTAAGTGGCATCATATTTCTTCGGTCAACTTCCCTAACTTCGACATCTCTCACAACTTTGACAAAATAGGTGGGAGTCCTTGAACAGAGTTGGCCAATAAAGACCAGATTGTAGAACCTTAGCAAATTGTTTTCTTAGAACTAAAGTGACCCCCACAAGCTCCCGAGAATGACAAAAAGTCGAACATTTGGATATGTCGTTGTCGAATACAACGACGGATGATCTATCGGGCGTGCTTGAATAAGTATGGATCATCCCCGAGAAAAAGTATTTAACCTCGCAAAGAATTTAGCTCTATCCTGTTTAGACCAATGGTCGGGCATTTGACCAGATTACCAAATAATTGACAATGTCGGCAAACCAGGGTAACTCATAGATGGAAAATAGTTGTTCATCGGGGAACGTGTCATGGATTGGTATCTCATCATCTCTAGTCTTATCAAAGATACGGGATAAATGGTCACTACAACATTTTCAGGACCCTTTCTTATCACGAATATCTAGAGTAAATTCTTGGAACAGCAATACCCATCTAATCAGCCGTGGTTTAGAGTCCTTCTTTGAAAGGAGATACTTGAGTGCGGCATGATCATAATAGACAATGACCTTAGACCACAGGAGATATGATCTAAATTTCTCCAAAGCAAAAACGATGGCTAACATTTCTTTCTCGGTGGTTGTGTAGTTCATCTGGGCATCGTTTAGGGTCCTACTAGCATAATAAATCACACTAGGTGTTTTATCATGTCGTTGGCCAAGACAGCACCAACCGCATAATCGGACGCATCACACATGATTTCAAATGGGAGGTTCCAATTGGGTGGTTGGATGATAGAAGCGAGAAGTCAACAATAATTTAAGCTTCTCAAAAGCTTGAACACATGCTTCATCAAATACAAAGGCAGTATCTTTAGCAAGTAGGTGCGATAGAGGTAAAACAATCTTGCTAAAGTCTTTGATGAAACGACGGTAAAATCCAGCATGTCCAAGGAAAGATCTAACATCGATTACATTCTTAGGTTGTCTTAATTTGGAAATTAGGTCAACCTTGGACCTATCAACTTCTATTCCCTTAGAGGACACCACATGTCCTAACACTATTCCATATTTAACCATAAAATGACACTTTTCCCAATTAAGGACTAAGTTCTTTTCTTTACAACGTTCTAGAACTAGTGTAAGGTGGTGCAAACATTCATCGAAAGTGGATCCAAACACTGAAAAATCGTCCATAAAGACCTCGAGAAATTGCTCAACCATGTCCGAAAAGATACTTAGCATGCAACGTTGGAATGTTGCGGGTGCATTACACAACCCAAAAGGCATACGCCTGTAAGCAAAAGTACCAAATGAACATGTGAATGTTGTTTTCTCTTGGTCTTCCGGGGCTATAGGGATTTGGTTATAACCAGAATAACCATCTAGGAAACAATAATAGCTGTGGCCCGCTAATCTTTCTAACATCTGGTCGATGAATGGTAAAGGAAAGTGGTCTTTCCTAGTTGCTGAGTTATAGTCTCGGGTAAGTATAGGGTTTACCCGAAGACAAGTCTATACATTTGGCCGAGTGGCCGAGTTATAGTCGGACACCGAAGACAAGTCTATACTGGAAATATTGTATTTGAACGAGTTACATTTGGTCTTTCCCCCTTCCACACTCATGGCTAGCCTCTTTTATTGCACAAATCATCTCAAATTCACTTCTTTTTGGATTATTCACCTAATAGCACACAAATAAGAGAAAACACGCGTAACACACAATAATCTGCAAGAAAACCATCAAATACTAGTATGTAATTAACACCAAATATATGTGAAATATGCATTTATCAAATTCCCCCACACTGGCTTTTGCTAGTCCTCGAGCAAACTAAAAATCCTAACTCACTGTCGCAGGCATCACGATTGCATTTAGCGTATGCAATAAGCCTTTAAACCCCTAGGTGTCCCTAGTGTCCGAGTTATAGTCTCGGGAGGGTTTACCAGAGGTATACCCACAAAACCTACTCCAACTTCAAAGCGTTCCAGCGTCCCAAGCATCCAAAGAGTTATGAGGACATAGAATTTCTGCATGCTAGTAATAAGAAGTTAGAAATACCAAAGAACATATTCTCATTCTTAAATTTTGAGTGAGAAATAATCACACCATAATGAGAGAATGCGTGTTTGAGAAACGACCAATAAGCATTTCGCCTCGACTTCTGCCTCACTTAAAGGATTTTATGATAATTGCACTCAATAAGACAGCTTTTTATGGGTCTCACATGTGTGCAGGTAGGAATGAAGATAGAACTCCTACACACGTTGAATGGTGGGAAGGAAACCTTCCTAATTATTTCTGGAGACCCCACAAAATCGTGGGAAGTAAAAGACTTTTTCTGATGATCTCTAAGAAAGGAAATCAACCACTTATAGCAAGGATGAGAGTACTTACCACCTTCACATCTGATTGCACTGATGATAACACCACTCTCACAGCATCCAATAGAAACGTCTTCTTTCGGCTCGTCTTCTTCATCTTTGGTCTTCGTCTTCGGTCTTCAACTGTTGATGATATACTTTTGAACTTCATAAAACTTTGACAATTTGTAACTCTTTTCCTCTATTTCCTTGTTGCTTGAAACTTCTTTATAGATTTTTCTTCTTCATGGCTTTATTGATGAAATAAATCCTAAATGCAAATCTTTTTGTATATATATATAATTATTTATTTATTTTCATTTATTTTTTTTAATTTGTTTTTTTAATTAAGATTGCAAAATTAACATGGCCATGAAAGAAGTACTTTACCACTTTGATCTTCACAACTTGTATTGTCTTTGTATCATAAACTTCAATATTTTTCATCTTTTGATTTTCTATGCTCTTGTAAATAAGTCTTCATACTTAGATATAAAATTTGCTCTTCCTTGAATTGTTGCTTAAAAACCTTAAACGTCTTCAAATTTCCTTGTAGATTTTGATGTCGCTCCTTTGTTGATGATGTGTTTCTATGGACCTGTTGTTGTCGAGAGAGAATGGTGCTAACTGCAAATCAAACTACAAGAAGGAGGTTTTCATCTATAGACGACACCCTCATGATTGACAAAATTAGCACTCAAGAGATCAAAAATAGTGCTGAAAATAGTGTGAAGTTGGGTAGCTCACCATTCTACCCGGAATTTACGTATGGTGACACACACTCAAATAAAAGCTCTTTAGTCAGCTACAAAGAAATCTGGTCTGGTGCCTCTGTTGATTTGAAAATAGGTAGTCTCCACTAATGATTGATCAGCAACTCTAATAATGCATTTCTCTCTGCTCCTAATTTGCATCACCGGCATGATTAAATCCATTATTTAACACTCCAATTCGTAAGAAATCCGAATGTAGTTCTCTAACACTTCCAAGTTCAGTTATGTCGGTCAGAACTCTCTATGTAAACATACCTAGAAGTATGCTAGTGACTCTAAAATCTCTAAAAGTTGGAGGTTTTATTCAAATAATTTTTTTATATTTTTTTTAATATTTTTTTTGAAAATTTTTAATCAAAAAGGCTAAAAATTCTATATGCAAAAGGTCAAAACACTCCCCCACACTTAAACTCTACATTGTCCTCAATGTTCTAAAGATAAAATTAAAAACATGAACAAAGAGAAACTATTTGAATCAAAAGAGTTAAGGAAAGATATTACCTTGTTGTATGAGCATGGGTTACCTCCCAAGAAGTGCTAAGTTTAATGTCTTGACCGGACATTCTTTGTATCTGCAGAAAATTAGTCGTGATAAACGGGATCCTGTAAATTTGTATTTTCCACATCCGGGTTGGTCAATTCGATGAATGGTTTCAATCGCTGACCGTTGACTTTAAAAGTCTCTCCAGTATCATGATTCCTCACCTCAATAGCACCGTGCGGATACACGGTCTTAACATAGAATGGGCCATCCAACGAGATCTAAGCTTACCAGGAAAAAGGTGAAGGCGAGAATTATACAAGAGAACTTTCTGTCCTGGTGTAAACGACTTTCGAAGAATCGATTTGTCGTGAAAAACTTTTGTTTTCTCCTTGTAAATTTTCGCATTTTGGTAAGAATCATTACAAATTTCTTCCAACTCATTGAGATGAAGTCTACGGTTATCACCAGCAACAGGTAGGTCAAAGTTTAGCCGTTTAATGGCCTAATAAGCTCGGTGTTCTAATTCTACATGCAAATGGCAGGCTTTACCGAAGACAAGTCTATACGGAGACAAGTCTATACTGGAAATATTGTATTTGAACGAGTTACATTTGGTCTATACTAGTTCCCCGGCAACGGCGCCAAAAACTGATGCAGTTTTACAAGTGGTAAGTATAGGGTTTGATTCTCTATTCCCTTAAACTTACGTAGCATGCCAAATGTCCCAGGTTTAATATCAAACTTCACGGTAGTGGCCGGTAAGACAACCCCAGGTTCACGTATCACCCTAGACGGGTTTAAACGGTCCCTAAGGGTTTTGGTTGGCACAACTTCACCCTCATCATTTTCATTAACCATTTCGGTAAAAATAGAATTACCACCTAAATCCGTGTAACGGGTCGGACTTAAATTAAAAAGGTCGTTTTCTACAAGTCGATGTTCTACCCGTTTCCAACGTCGCATACACACACAATAATACTAGTGAAGCAATTGGTGTGTAAATTTTTAAATTTTTTTTTTTTTTTTTTTTTTGAACAAAGAAAGATAGAAATAAAAATAGAATAACACAAACAAGGAAGGGAAGTTCTATTCAATCACAAAAAAGGTGACTCCACCACAAGAAACTGCTTGATTTCTAGCAAACAAAAAGCATGATGGCTCCACTTAAATTGTTTTCTAGACCGACTTCTAATCCTTCGAAAGGGAATTCGTTACAATCTGAGTAAACTCCTCGGAATTAATCTGAGTTAAAGTATATTGAATAGAGGCGAGAGAAGCTGCTAGAGCTTTGATACTCAAGGCCTCACCGTATTACAAGGCGCGCAATCCATTCAATTTACGAAAACCATCATGAATTTCGGAGTATGCCTAAAGAGTAACCAATATTTTTCGAACGACTTTCCTACTAAGCTCGTTACCTTATAGGTCTCGTTCTACTTCAAATTTTAAAGCTTAGGTTTGCGTAGGTATCGTTTTCCTAAGGCGGGCAAGAAGAGAACGGTGATGAAATCCGAACCCTTATCTTGTATGGCCAGTCCTTGACCTTTACTAGGAAAATAAAACAGCCGTATTCAAGTCCTCAACATATATGCAAACGAAGGAATACAGTAACTCGCTAACAGGAGATTCGCGAGTGTTTCGACAAACTTACCTCCCGTATCATACGGGGGATGAACCGTTGTTGTCGACTCGGGCCACGACTCCTATGTCATGCACGAACCCGAGGGGCCGAGGTGATATTGTAATCACCGTCCTTCTCTGCAAACAGTTTGATATTTAATATTACCTTTCCGTAGGGTTTTTAAAAAAATAATAAAAGAATGTCCAAGTCCAAAGTCCCAAAAAAAAAAATAATGCAAAAGAAATATAAAATTACAAGAATATAGAAATCCTAATACAATCAATAAAATAAAATAAACTCTTTTTTTTTTTTATGTAAATTTTTTTTTTCTTCTTTTGCTCTTTTAGCTTTGCTCTTTACTCCCAAGTCTTTTTACACATTCACCAAAAGCTTTGGCAAATTTTTCCGCTTCGAATTCCAAATTCTCTTTTGGTATGCAATTCCACAATAAATATAGAATATTACCTGCACAATAAAGAAAAATAACAAGAATAATACCAAGTAAAATCAAAGAAAATAAAATAAAACAAAAACTAAACTAAACTAAACTAAAATTTAAAATTTAACTAAAAAGAAAATAAAAATCTAAAACCTAACCTAAAGGCAAGTCCGCGTCGACGGCGCCAAAAACTGATGCAGTTTTACAAGTGGTAAGTATAGGGTTTGATTCTCGGACTTTTTAAAAGATTCGGTTTTAGACAAAAAGATGGTGATTTTTATAAAACTTATAAAATAATGGAAATGCTAAAAATGATTTTTGTGTTCAATTAAAGGAGACTAGGATGTCAAGATTCCATCACTACTACACATACTAAATGATTATAACTATTCCCTATAATACTCTCCCAAAATTACTCAAGACGATTTAGGACAAATAATACGTCTCGGAAAATAAATCTTTTCAAGCAATTATTTTTCTCAAAGAATTAACAATCTTCTTCACTATCAAATGCTAGTCTCTAACATAGAATATATAAATCAATTATCAAGCATCATAGGACACATGAAGAAAATCATTATCGTTACGAATCAAGAATAAGGACCAAGAGAATTATTATAGAAAATAGTCAAAACATTTTAGCACACATAGTAGGATTTCCTCTCTAATCCTAGATAGAAATCTAGCTACTCATAATTAGAGTACTAACCAAAAATAAAGAAGAAGAAATAAAACTAAAACTAGAAATGAAAGAAGAATAGAAGAGGTGTGTGGGATGGAGAGGTGTGGGATATCCTATTCTCCCTTCAACAAAACACCACAGCCCTATTTATAGGTAGAATGGTTAGACAATCTTTGCTTCCTCTTGTTTCTTCACGTGAACGGCCATCTCACCCATGCCTCTCTTCCTGGCACTCACGTGCATGGCCATGTAGGCTGCATCATTCGAATCCCATGGCAGCAAACAACCATTGATCTTCTTCATGTGCACTGCCATCATTGTCAACAACTCCTCGCTGTCTTCACTAGCAATCATCATAGCCACCTCGAGTTCCATCACACCAGCCGAGCAACAACACCTTCCAGCTCATTGTAACGTCATTGCCAAAGGTTAACAACGACCATCATCTTACTGCCATCACGTTCTCTACTTCGATCTTCATCATTACCACCTTACACTGACAGTTCTCCATGTTTGCTTCATGTTCTTTCACGTGCTTCACTTTTCAGTCATGGCAGTCTGTTAACTCCCGATAAGTCGTGCATCAACTTCGCCACGTTCTCTGCCATTTCTTTTCTTTCCAGCTCAACCATTTCGTCGTCCCAACCAAACACCGGCATTACTGCCATGTTCTTTCTCTGCCAAGCCTCCATGAACGTCATTCTCAGCTTGTTCTCACAACTCCAGCAGCTCGAGATTTTCTCCATCTCTGCCATCGATCTTCGAGCTCCAAGCTCCATCTAAACAAAGATCTCCTTCCCATTCATCTCAGCCACGGTCCCGTGTTCTCTCGAGCTTCTTCTTTTTAGCTTCACCACTCGAGCAACCCGTACTATCTCATCACCGATATCAACCACAGCAAACCCGAACACCATGGCGTCTTCCATGTTCTTCTCAATCAACAGCTTCATTGTTCCATCGACCACTGTTACTGAGACATAACTTCTCCTTGAATGAGAAATCTTCTCGTTATGAGTACTGCAGCCAACTGATCAAAGCCCCATGAATCGCCAAACATTCTTCTTAGCACATCACCTGAGCTCGAACTCCATCGTCGACTCATTTCATTCATTCCCTTGATGACAGCAGTATCACCATCATCTCCTCCGCCGGCCATACACAAGCTCATTGTTTTTCATCGAGCTTAACAGCTCCATGCTGTCTCCCACAACCCAAGAACCATCACCTCATTAACCATCTCTTCCGTCGGCCATGCACAAGCTCAAGCTCTATCAACTCTCGTTCTTATTTCCAACAGCATACCATTACCAACAACACACCATGAATTCTCACCATAAAACCAGCGCCATCAGGATTAGTTACCCGTGGTTACTGCCAAGATCAAACATCACCATTTCCGGCAATTTCAAGCTCCACCCGTGAGTTATATAGCTCATGTTTGATTAAACCAAACTCATTACCATCCCTATTTAGTCAAAAAAAGGTTGATATCAATCAACTCCAGCCATTGAATCTCAACAAATCACGTCCAAAATCTTCCCAAAAATTCACGCAGGTTTGTTTTGATATGTTGAAGACGGTGTCCCCCTAACCAAACCGGGAGTGCGAATAGAAGAAGTCTACTGAGGTTCCCCTTATCGAACTATAGGATGTCAATAGTATTGGATTTTGAAATGACCATTTTACCCTTTCAACTGTCAGTCCTGGAAGACTGGCAGTTCAGTTTTAACTTCATTCTCGTTTCGGCCATAACTTCTTCATACGGACTCCGAATGACTTCGTTCTTTCGCCGTTGGCTTTCCCATCTCCTCGTCTACACAATGAAAATTGGAAATATTGTATTTGAACGAGTTACATTTGGTCTTTCCCCCTTCCACACTCATGGCTAGCCTCTTTTATTGCACAAATCATCTCAAATTCACTTCTTTTTGGATTATTCACCTAATAGCACACAAATAAGAGAAAACACGCGTAACACACAATAATCTGCAAGAAAACCATCAAATACTAGTATGTAATTAACACCAAATATATGTGAAATATGCATTTATCAATGACCAGAACAGTTACTGGTGAAATTGAATTTGATGCGAAATGATTATATTGTTGAAAGTGAGCTGCAGCTGTTGATGCAAAACTGGGCAGTAAAAGTTGAATCGAAATCAGGCTGCAGTAGTTGATGTGAAACTGAACTGCATCGGATGCATAGAACTAGACTGGTAACAGTTGTTAGAAAATATGAGCTATCAGTAATTTGAATTTGCAGACTGGTAACAATTGTTAAAAACTGAACTATGCTAGGATCCATGTTGACTGTTGTTGTAAGCGGAACTTGAATTTGCAGATTGTCAGTAATTTTCGACCGAAGTGGGTAGCAGTAGTTGTTGGTACTAAACATCCATCAACTACCGGCTGAGATGCGGCAATTATGAACGAAAAGGAGACAGCCATTGGTGAGACCCTTGGGATGGTAAAGGACTTTTTGTGCCGCTGGACCTCCTAGCGATCTTGGATTTTCTACTGGTTTTGACAACGATCTTCATATGTTGTTAATAGTTATATGAATCAGGATAACAACAATGATGTAAAACTAGACCACAATAGTTGATGTGAAACTGGTATGCAATGATTTTTGTAAACTGGGCTACGACAACTATATAAAACTTCTTTGCAGCAGTAATGGGAAAAAATGGATTGCAACAGCTTCTAGCAAAGTTTGACTGTAGCAGCTGTGTTCAGCGGGACTGCAGGAGATGCGAGTTAAGCTGCACTACAGCAGTTGCGATCAGCTGGACTGCATGAGAGCTACGAACTAAGCTGAACTGCAGCATCTTGGATCTGCTAGACTGTAGCAGCAACGAGCAAAGATGGAGTGCAGCAGCTTCGATCAGCTGGACTGCAGCATTGACGAGCAAAGTTTCACTGCAGCAGCTGTGATCAGATGGACTGTAGGAGTTGCTGGATAAGCTGTACTACAACAACTAAGATCAGCTGGACTGCAGCAGCTTCGATCAGCTGGACTGCGGCAGCAATGAGTAACGCTTCACTGCAGCAGTTGTGATCAACTGGACTGCATGAGCTGCGAACAACGCTGGACTGCAGCAGTTGCGATCAGCTAGACTGTAGGAGCTGCAAATAAAGCTGGATTGCACCAACAATGGGTAAAGCTTCACTACAGCAGCTGTGATCAGCTGGAATACAGGGGCTATTAAGGTGTATGCTCGCCCCCTCTTAATCGTGTAACTCATTGTAGGATTAAGAAGTTCGGGTTTCCCTTTATTGTAACTCCCAGAAGCTGAATTGCATTTAGGTGCTACGTCACTCACCCCCAAGTGTGTGGACTGTTATGCAGAAATACTTTTTTGGCTGAGTTGTTACATATTTCTCCCCCAAGAGGCGGTCATTGATGTTGAAGTGATATGCAACTTGCCCCCAGTATACTTTAATTGTCATGCTGCTTAATGCTCGTACAAGGATGCACCTCCTTGCAACATCTCGCTCGCGCATGGAATGAGGTTGAAGGTTTTTCTGCTATATGGAATTCGCGCAGGGGGGCAATCCAACTATTCCAGGTGCACGCAGAATTGAGATGTGTGCATCTCCACATGACTTGGCATGCGAAAACGCTCGCCACATTAGAGATGTGTCTTTGAACAAGAGTTTGCATGATTCTATGAAATGATGCAAAATACTTGAATTGTATATGTACCTTATAAGAAGTATTATGTCCACTGGTTATGATGATGTCTCCAAATGGTGATAATTTTGGAACAACATGTTGCGAAAAAAATCAAGCAAAAGCACTTACGAACGGTAAAATCAATCAAGTTATGTGTAATTGATCTTGTTGCTGACGAATTATCGGGGGAAAAATCGCGACGAACTATGATCTCAAACTTGCTTGAAGATGATATGGAGTTTTCACTTAACGGTGGTTAATTATCGTTTCCGATGTAGTCGTACCATGCCGCATCCGATTTTTCTTTCATATTGGTGGGGATTAAAAGACGAACGCAGCGATCCAAAAAAAATGGTGAGTAAATCGACTGGATTGCTATTTGTGACGATGATGAGTGGAGAAGGTACTGATGTGATAGACGATTTTGCGCTGATTTATGCTGACAGTGTGCTAACTGAACTAATTGGACTAGTGTGGTCTGAATCCTGAAATATTTGTTGAATAGGTTTGATTGGGTGAAATTATCTGTAGATAAAATTGAATAGGTCGGGAATCTCCTTTATATTTTGGCTTAGCTCACGCTTCGGCTTGGACCGCAGATCTGTAGAAATTATGTAGTTGGGTGGAAACATCCGAGAGCTTAAGGCTCTATACATGTGGCTCCGACGTGGCGGTTCGTCTATGGTGCATGCGGTTTGGTCAAAAAGAAATAAATTGTTGTCGGAATTGGGTAGATGTAAGGACCTGGCTTTGCTTAACGACTTTTGGACGGCTGTTGGCAAAGTCTGCCAATCTTGGCAGCCGAAGATGATGAATATCGATGGAGAATAGGTGATTGTCGATACCGAAGATGACTTGATAGACTTCCTTGACTGGAGGCATGGATGGAGACTGGATGGAGGCTGGCTGACATCATAACTGGCAACATGGATAGAGGCATGCTGGCAGTCGGCTGAGTACTTGGATGGAAACTAGTTGGCAGCGCGACTGATAACTTGGATGGATGCTAGTTGGTAGCACCGCTGCCAACATGACTGGGAACTGGTTGGCATCACCGCTGGCAACATGGTTAGAAACTGGCTTGAAGCGCGACTAGCAACATGGCTTCGACAGTTGACTGATGGTTGACCATGCGTTGACTTTGAAGGTTGACCTAAAGTCGGCCTTGACCACTAACTTTGACCATTGACCGGTCAAAGACTTCATGGGACACTGGACTAGCTGGTAGCTATGTCGGGTGGCTGGATGACAGGCTTGGATCAGGGCCAAATGGTGATTCAGTTGCAATTTGGCCCATTATATGGCATTTTTACTCATGGTACAAACACAACCCTTGGTTAATTAAGATTAATCATTTAATTATGTTAGGTAATTTTGTTTTTAGATTAAATTACTGCTTTCGATTTATAATTAGTGATTATAACCATCTCACTTTTTTTCTTACGGTTGGGACGAAAACCAGATTTCTAACCGTACATTTTTTATTTTTATTTTTTTGCTACATACGGATAGGAAATAAATTACTCCTAGCCGTAACTGGTTTCGAAAAACTTGTTTTTGGTTAGGAATTTGTTAAACCTCACCGTAACAGAAAAAGACTCCTTTTTATTTTTCAGTTGACGACCAACTTTTTTCTCCAAAACTCCATCAAGTAATTGTTGGGTATCTAATCCAAACACGGTTTTAGTTTAATCGTTAAGATTTGCTAAAGATTTTGTCTTTAGGAAAACGGGCCGTGAGTTATAACCCCAAAGGTGTCACTATCCATCCACAAAAAACCCATCAAAAGAAAAGTAACACAAAAACCTCAAATAACAAAAGTAACACAAAAACCCCATAGGTGTTTTTTCCACCACTAACTACCACTACTAGCAACCAACACCACATCCACCAACAAATACTAGCACTACCATCACCATAAAAAGCACCACCACCGCTAACCAAAAACAGTACCACCAAATTTTGGTTTCATCATAAACTTATTGTTTCATCGTTAAAATATTTGGTTTCATGATAAAAAAAAAATGCAAAAATAAGTTGAAACCAAATTTGGTTTCATCATAGAATTTGATGAAACCAATTTTGTTTGGGGTTTTTGTATCAATTTTAAAATTTTGGGATTTTTGTATCAATCTTGTTTAATATGGAGTTTTAGTGGATCCCAATATTTAAACGGAGTTTTTGTACTCCAAATTTGGTCACCTTGGTGTTTTGCTACTAGTTATCCTTGGCGTACTCCTTGAAGTATGTGGCCCCTCTTAATTTTTTGACACTTGTTATAAAGAATAAAATAATGTCCTAAAACGGTTAATTACCTAAAAGTGTAACTAATTTTTTTCTCTTAACTCACTACTTTCTCTCAAAAAGTGAAATGTTGATGGGGATTTAGAGGGGGCAGGTTTTTAGTTGTAATAGGTGTCACCAAAATAAAAAGGGCCATACGTACTTGAAGTATTGGTCCGACTACATCATAACCGTGGCTAGGGAGTGTTAGTGTTAAATTTTGATAAATCGGGTATTCTTTTCAGTAATAAAATGCTTGATCATTTGATGGACCAATTATCTAGCATCTTAAATATTCATACTAGATACTTGGGAGAAAAACATCTTGGCACTCATATTGCTTTCTGATGGGCTGTCGTAGGCTCAACATATTAATAAATATATTTCCCACTAATTAACTAGTAATATAATGGTAGTAAGAGATCGTTCCCACATAGAACTGTGTAATTGATAGGTTATTTGATCAGCAAGATAAAGTAAATAGCAAAGGGAGGTTTTGGTTATAAGATATATAAATAGAAAGACAATAATTATAAAAAAAATGATAAAGGAATCCTTCGTTGTTACCAAGCGATAGTTGGATTAGTATACTTATCTATCGTTCGTAAGAACCATTCATCACCAACCGTAGAATAGCAGTTAGCTCAATGCTATCCCAAAAACTCCTTTTACCACGGATACGAAATTTCTCCAATATCAGATTTTATCCAACCTAACCACATAGTGAGGATGCATTTGTTAAAACTAGGTAGTGACCCATATAGTGAGAAAGTAACTCACCATTTTTATCTACAATACATACATTGAGATATTTTATCTTATTTGAAGAAGTTCATCTTATCATTTGCATTCCATCTTCTAGTGTGCTTTTTAGGAGGAATTTTAATCCTTTATTCTTCTTTTGAGGAGGACTTGACCAGTCTTTCCTGTCTTTTGGGCCTGCTAAGATCACATGATTGTTTATCAGACATTCTGAAGAAATAAGGTCAAGGTCGTCTTGAGATCCGTTTTAGAGAACATAAATTATTAGAACCTCGATTATCAAATTTGTATTTCTCAGGTGAACTTTGTTTATCAGTAGGAAGTATGATATTAGACATATCCTTGTTACTGGATATTTTCCCATGACAGTTTATTAACTTATGACCATATTCGAAAAGAATCTTGAATATTTTTTGTCACAAGTTTTTTGGATAATGATATGCCTAGGATCAATTGGAGATGTTGACAAACTTTTCACCTTCTTAATTGCGAAGGAAATCAATTTTTAAAGGTTACTAATCTATATCTTCTTATGAAAACATTCCAGTATGAGATGGCCCTTTTTACAGCAATGAGAACATAGATTCAAGGTATCAGATGGTACGCTTGGATCATCAAATGTTCCCTTAGAAACTGTTTTTTGATGACAGTTTCTCCTTCATTTCTCACCTTAAATGCAATTAACTTTCTCAATATTATACATTGTTCTTGAACCAAGTACATTGTCAATTTTTGTTGACACTTTAAAGCGCTATTCTTCTCTCTCAATGATCTACAATGCTTATGAGATTAGAGAAGATTAGACTCAACTCTATCTTTTAGTAAGCGAAGGTTATCCATATCAGAAGTATGAGACTCAATAATATGTTTTTCTCTAACAATTGCTTTTCTGACAGTATCCTCAAGAATATCAACTTTCTCTTTTCTAAGTTTTAATTCTTGAACAAGTTTATTGATATCGTTAGAAAAATATTCAACAGCCTTACAGAGCTCACATTCTCTATTAAGAGATTGATTGAGTTTTTTAGCATAATGAGCATACTTCTCTTGAAGATCTATTATCATGGAGGCCTGATGTTCAATGATCTTAGAAGAGTCATCGCAACTTTTGGTGGAATCCTTTTCTGATTTTGAGCTTATGCCATCAAGGGCTTCTGAACTTTATCTTTAACTGAAGATAAATATTTACCTATGAATTCAGAAGAATTAGCTAAGGAGTGATCCTTTGAGTAATTCCTAAGCAATCGACATAAACAAAACCATTTGGTGCCATTGTATCGTACGTGGACACAGGTGTTATAATGTTTACAAACACAAACTTATTAGGTCGAATAGTGTTTACCTGCTCTGATACCAATTGAAAACGCAGGGGTACCAAATACACCACCAACTTTTTCTTATGGCAACCTGTATGGACAAAATTTAATACAATTGCAAGTAGACCAACGAAATGATCCTTGACAACATGTATATGGAGTTTATATTTCTAACCTCTTCTCAATAAATATGTATATAGACAGGAGTCCATGAACCTAATTGTTAAAAAAAGTACCTGGACGAATTCAAAAATCAATATATAAGATCATTCTAGTTGTATCCAAATAATCCAATCGAAATTGTGCAAAAACTTATTATTTATCTTTCAAGATACCAATTCTATAAGAAACTAATATCGTAATCGATCACAATTAGATGAACATATCTACTAAGATTGAGTACGTAGAACTTGCGTGATCCAATTATAAAGATAAAAAATACGATGCTGAAAACACTAGGGGTACCAAAATACACCACCAACTTTTTCGTTTGGACCTATGAGACAAAAGCCTAACTTTCTCTCACAATCAGAATGTAAACATAGACTAGTCCGTGAACTTGATTATACCTTGAGAGTACTTGGACGATCTCAAAAATCAATATCTAAGATAATCTAGTACCGTAACAATACGTGAACTGAATTCCAACAAGAGTAAATCTTGTAATCTATATTTCAAGATACGAATTCCAAGAACAAGTCTTGTAGGTTCAATACAGTTTTAGTTAAAAATTGTTTAGGTTATTTATCGAATCACTTGCGTTTACTTTAATTATATCAAACAAAATATAATACGGGAAATAAAAGTAAAGCAAGACAGAGAGAAATTTTGTTAACGAGGAAAACTGCACCTACAGAAAAACCTCGGGACCTAGTCCAGTTTGAATACCGCTTTGTATTAAGCCGCTATAGACGCTAGCCTACTACCAATTAACTTGGGACTGGAATGTAGTTGAGACCGAACCCACCATCATATCCATCCAGTTACATCCGCGCTTCTTACATCTCTTGATACTCACCGGATTCTACGCACTTGATCCCCTTAGCTGACGTCCTTTACAACCTAAGAGTTGCTTCAACCTAAGTGAAGACTTTTTGGGTTTTGAATCCACAAAAATCAATTTTGATTTCCCTTTAGATTGAAACAAGGTTTTGGAAATCTTGTGTTTGTTTTAGGAAAAACAATTACTAGGTAAAAGTAATATCAAAACAAACTTGTAGATTAGGGTTTACAACTTACAATCAATATGCGAACAGAAAAGGAGTCCATGAACCTGATCTTTGTAAGTGAACTTGGGCGATTCCAAAGATCAATTTCCAAGTTACTAAAACCTTAATAATTCTACAACAAGAAAAACTAAAATAAATCTCGAGTTATCTTGTTAAAACTTTTTAAGGATTTTATGAGATAACTTAATCGAAGTTTTATTTCTAGTTACGATTTCGACCAACTAGTGTCGATATACGACCGTGAACCGAAATCTATCAAAACCTAGGGTTTATGATCAATACTCTTGAATAACCTTGTATCAGAAGAGAATAACCTTAGAATGGACAATAGATTGAAAACCTAGATTACAACTTTCGTAACTATCACGGAGATTATTACCAAATCGGCTTTGCAATACCCAAAGCAAAGTCTTCTTTATCTCACTCTTGTTCACGAAGAGCGGAAGTATTGGAAAACAACCTATGAAGCTTACACCAATATTTCAATGGATAAAAAGTGTAGCATTCACGAACCCTTTATTTATAGTGAACAAGGTAGCGTGAAAGTTAAGCAAAGGTAGCTTGAATTCAAAGCAAGCTTAAGCTATTTTCCTTTTTCAAGACTTCTAATCTTGGGAGTCTTTCCTAAGTTACAAGTCTTGCATGAATAATTACTTTAGCATAAATTGTATTTTTGTGAATAAATCACAACTAAACTTAGGAAGGAATTCTAAAATATCACAAACACTTTAATATGGCGATTAATTGTGTTTGGAAGAATATCTTGCCTAGATGAGGAAACATCGAAAACTTGACTAAAATATACTTCTAGTCACGTATTTTCACTCAAGTTCGTGAACCGTTGAAAACAATTCGCGGATTGTTTCTACTAACAAACTGCAACAGAAACAACAATACTTATAATCGTTGCTTTAATAATTCACTCATAACTTCTTCGTTATAAATCAAAATCGAGTGATTATTGGCTCGTTGAATTCGTAAGCGCATTCACTATAACATGAGACCATTTCCAGGGATAAAGGTCATTGTCAGTAAAGTCATGGATCAAATAACCTCAAGTATATGTACACAAATGTACTTTTGATGTCATCAAAATTGTTTCATAGAATGAGCATTTGTTTCGATAGATTAGAATGGTAGAATTGAACAAGAATTCCAAATGAAATCAGTAATCATATACCATTGTTGATGAAGTCCTCATTGATGTCTTAGTTTGATCTTCAGTCTTCAATCTTCAAGGGTTCAGTGATGGCCAATACTCAACTACACACTTCTAAAGATATAGTTTTGACAACTAAATTTGACAACAAGCATGAGATAGCAACACTTGTGAGTTCAACCAATAAATGCTCTAACAATCTCCCCCTATGTTAATTTTAGTGATAAAGCTTCAAAAACTCCTTGAATCCATCATGCTTGATTTCCTTGGTTTCTTCAACTCCTTGAATTCTTTGTTACTTCAAGTTGCAATGATTCTGAACGTGTTCAACTCAACATCGTTGTTGTTGATAGCGATAAAAACTTTGATAACAATTATTCTCAAATGTTGTTATACATAAACATAATATTATTATCTTCACCAAAGCTCAATTGTATCCCAACTTTGAAGTAATACTACGGTGATATATATATTTCCCCCTCTTAATCAATACTTACATCTTTTTCATAATAGGTGAAACCTATAGATTATTGATTCACTCCCCCTTATATGATGACCCGTAAACCATATGTATATAGTGCGAAACTACTAATTAATTCTCCCCCTTTTTGTCAATAAAAATTGGCAAAGGTACGAAAATCATGGGATCGTAATGAATTCAACCAAAAGATACTTCAATATTTAAGGAAGTTAGAGATAATACGTAATAACATAGTTAATATGTAACTCCTATCAACTTTATTTAGATGATATCACATAGTAAGAAAGTTGATATGTACAAGCATCCCCTGTAAATTCCACAACCACCCCCACCTCTCACAAAGATATAACAATTAAGCACCAGTTCATTTAAGAACTCTCCCCCATTTAATGTCATTCCCAGAAGAACAACGCGGAGACCTTTACAAGTAAAGGATTTTTATGGACATTAACAAATTCACAAGTAAATTTGTGTCCATCATTATCATCAAAAGTTTACTCCTCTTAGTTTATTAAGAACGTAAGAGTTAAGAGCTAGCTTAACTTTTGAGGAAAAATCATCATGAGATGGTGTTCAAATCATATAAATATGATAACAAGAACTATATATCAAGGGAGTCAAGCAATACAAAAGAATGATCATGAAGATCGAGTATCACGATCATCTTATCTAAGATATAAACTTGTAAACAACATATAATATTTGATTTACTCTTAGACGGAAGAACTAATTTTTTCTGCATGGATTTACACCAAGATTGGTTTCCAGAAGCGTATAAAAAGATTTCCTTGACATAGAAGAAAATGCACATATATAAATATATATAATCCATTAAGAATCGTGCATCATTCAAGCAATAACCGTATTCAATAACACTCAAGACTTAAACTATGAATCATGATCAAAAGAGATTTAATGATCAAAGTTGTCTTAGAAGTGTTCTAGAGAGTTATTCAAATGTCAAATATCTCATAGAAATGATTTGAATGGATCTGAAAAATATTCGACATGGATGGTATGCATACATGGTATGTGTACCAACCTTATTCGTGAACTCCGACGTGTACCTCAAAATCAGGGCGTTTTGGTATGCGTACTAGGTACATGTACCACAATACAATTCACAAACTCAAAAACAATTTAGTATGCGTACTGGGTACGTGTACCAAAAGTCATTTGTCAAACAATAGCTACGCCGGCACGTGTACTGAGTACATGTAAGGCTCCGGACCTATAACAGTTCTCCCATTATGTGAACTTGTATGCATACTATCATGTATCCAGATTTACAGTAGTTCTATAAAGGGAATTTTAAAAAAGTACCCTCGTACAAAAATACACACTAAAAAACTACCCCCGTTTTTTAACAATTTGTTAAAGTACCCTCACGTTAGTTTTTCCATCTAGTGTTAGTTAAGATTAATTTACTTTACATATTTGCCCTTTATTTATTCCCACATTGATTTGATACATCATTTTTCATGTTCGTAAAGTCCTGTTCAGGATCGTTACACCACTTTCAGGTTCGTTACATCATTCTCCAAAAAGGGCTCATCATTTCAAGTGTTTTGGGGTTTTTAGTTGGAAGAAAATCGACCTTCTACGATATTTTTTTTAAGTTCGTCGAGCCCGGTTCAGGATTGTGATAACGCTTTCAGGTTCTTTGAGGTCGGTTCAGGCTCGTTACACCATTTTCAGGATCGTCGAATCATTTACCTTCCCCTCCAAGGAGTTGTAGTTCAGGGGTAAATATGACTTTTAATTGGAAAGATAACAGCCACCTAGCACTTAACTGGATGGAATTTGCCTTTTGAATAAAACGGGGTACTTAAACAAATTTCTAAAAAACAGGGGTACTTTTTTAGTGTAAAGTGAAGTGTAGGGGTACTTTATCAAAAAGCCCTTTTATAAACTCTCTTCAATCAATTTGAAACATTCCCAAATTACACCAATGATGAACATCATCGAAAAAGGCTATTTTCAAATGATCAACTTGACTCAAAACTTATTTTATAAATAATAAATTGTTCTTCACTAAATTTTTCATGAATATTAACCACCATTGCTTGAATTATATTTCGATAGTCTAAACAAGATAAGCTTTTACTCAAATTTCTTCTTTGCAATTCACCAAAAATAACAAGTCATCGGCACTGTTTGTTTCTTCAAACCTGAACATTTAAGAATCTTAAACACAAATCAAGTTAGGTAGGCATGAATGATACACACGGTATATGAATCATTAGCCGCATTGGTTTGTCTATTATAAATACTTCACTTATGATCCATTATCTCTTAGCTAAAAGGTGAATGATGTACCCCAAATCAACATTATTATCGTGTCTTGAGAGTTTTACCCGGAACCTAAGTTTAAATACCAACATTATGATTAGACAGACTATCCATTGCATATCCTTCTTAGCTTGTTGTGCATAAATTCCCATGGATCATGTTCTCGTCTCTTGTAAGGAGTTAGATAGGCAGGGAGAACTCTACAAAGAGCATAAAAAGTGTTTATACCCACATCGAGTCATTACACAAATGACGTGGTTCACGTTGAGTCATATATAACTACGTTGACTCTTTTATAGGTGCATGGAATACAAATATGACAAACACTACGGATATATTGTCATAAACCATTTAAACAAAAGATTATAAACCTTTTAACATGGAATAGTCTCTTTGGAGCGTAGGCTCAATAAGGTAGAGATAAAAATTCTTGTCTTCAGAAACATTGGGTATTAAACTTCCAGAAAATTTTTAAACAACCAATCATGACGATACTCGGGTTTGCACTAAATCACTTAGCGAAAAAATAAGACTACAAATAACAAAAACAAGGATGTTTTTTATATAAATAGATCATGGCATCAAGCATATAATAATGAAATCATTAAACTTTCTCAAGTTTATATACATACCTTTTTAGAAGAATTCAATTGTGAATCCTACGGCTTTACCAAATATTTAAAATCTTACCCAACATAATATGTACGCCGTCTTGTGCCTTCCTCACCATTTTTCTTGTAGGGCATTCTTGGTGAGCGTACACTTCCAACACAATAAAGTTATGTTGAGGTGAACAAGTTTTTGCTCACCATCGGCGACTGAAACACAATGTTCCGCATCTATGGATTTTTTACCATCTATAGTTTTTGGCTTATTTCGTTTCTTCTTCCACCAATTCTTATGTTTTACTTTTGGATTATCATGAAAGCGATCACTTTTAGACTCGTTCATATCTGAATCCATCTTTCCCAAGGAATTTTTAACTTTTAACATCATGGATTCTTCCTTTTTCATAGTCGATGACTTATTTTGGGAGATTATTCCTTTTCGCACTCAATGCATTATTGACTTTATTTGGTACCCACTTCTGAGTGTGTTTAGGAATAACCGGAACCTTCTTCCCATTATTCTTTTCAAGGTTTCTCGAAAGAGAATCAAATTGACTATTCTTTTGCAAGTTAGTCTTTCTATAATTGGAAGCATCGGATCTTGTCTTCGTCTTTACAAAGTTATCCTTTTGATAATCATTATAATTGTGAAAAAGCGTTGTATGACATTTATAGGAAAATATAATTTTATCATAATACTGATTTCTTTGCGTAAAGGTTGGACGTTGACAACCCGTAATATCAAGTGTGTTATCCTTATCATATGATCTAGGTTTGATTACTTCTTGTGATGCCCAAACAAGAACATCATGAAGTTGTTCATTTCTTATACGAAAACGACATCCCCTTTGCATGTGACCATTTTTCGCAATAATAGCAAACATAAGGAATGTTATTACCTGGATTCTTGTGTGCTGGCTTTTGAGGTTGATATAATTTTATCTTTCGAACCTTAACTGCCGGTGTAGGTATTTTACTTTTGCCATCAGTGGATACCTATTATTTAGAAGAATCACTAGCCTTGACAAATTTTACCTCTTTGCTAGTACTTGGAGCATATATTCCCTTATATCCCAATATATCCTCGTGTATCACGATGATTTTTACTTGCTACTAGCATAGTGGTTAATTTGTTTGAACTAGTATTAAACTTTTTCAAATCCTCTTCCAACATCTTGATTTTATCAAGAGCAACAGCTAAATCAGCCTCGAGTGTTTTTCTCGAGCGAGAGAATCGCTTTCTCTGTCATTAAAACTTATCTAATGGGAGTTAATCCTTACTTCGGTTGATGCAAGTTTCTCTTTCAACTTATATAAATCTCTACGAAGATTTTTACATTCGAGTTTCTTTGAAAGTACATATTCTCCACAATTTTTAAGAAGGATTGAATAAGTTGATAACCACCATCATAACCTTTAAAGACCTTTCTCAATTTCTTGTTTTGTCTCCAGATAGGAGTCAGAAATCCAATGAGACAAGAAGTCGCCATCATTTTCTTTTTCATAAAAGGATCAAACAGTTTAGCATAATCTGAAACCTCCTCATCTACATCTCTATCAATATCTGAGTCACTATCATCAGAATGTTCCTCCAACTATTTTTCTAGGCGTATTTCCCAGTTATCCACAATTTCGATATCACTCAAGGTGATTTCATGAAGGTTTTCAGATAATGATTTAGATGCGGCAGTTCTCTCAAGTGTTAAATCCAAACTTTAAACAAAATCATCTTTTGTGCATTCCATATTCAATAATATGTCTATAGGTCAGATCGCTACAAACATAGACTTGTTACGTACAAAAGTGTTTGCATGCTCTGATACCAATTGAAAACACTAGGGGTACCAAACTATACCACCAACTTTTTTGTTTGGACCTATGAGACAAAAACCTAGCTTTTTATCACAATCATAAGTAAACAGAGACTAGTCTGTGAACCTGAGTATACCGTGAGAGTACTTGGACGATCTCCAAAATAAATATCTAAGATAACCTAGTATTGTAACAATACGTGAATCGAATTCCAACAAGAGTAAATCTTGTAATATATATTTCAAGATACGAAT
The DNA here is from genome assembly GCA_023529315.1 of Papaver bracteatum. NCBI lineage: Eukaryota > Viridiplantae > Streptophyta > Magnoliopsida > Ranunculales > Papaveraceae > Papaver > Papaver bracteatum. The sequence goes on along the minus strand of JAJJWX010001451.1, from coordinate 495,582 downwards.
TTCAATAGCAAGTTTTGTAGGTTCAATACAGTTTTAGTTAAAAACTCTTTAGGTTATTTATCGAATCACTTGCATTTACTTTAATTATGTCAAACAAAATATAATGCGAAAATTAAAAGTAAAGAAAAACACAGAGAAATTTTGTTAACGAGGAAAACTGCACCTGCAGAAAAACCCCAGGACCTAGTCCAGTTTGAATACTGCTCTGTGTTAAGACGCTACATACACTAGCGTACTACCAATTAACTTCGGATTAGAATGTAGTTGAGACGAAACCCACCCTCACAACGATCCAATTACATCCGCGCTTCTTACATCTCTTGAACCTCGCAAGGCTCTAAGCAATTGATTCCCTTAGCTGACATTCTTTACAACCTAGGGGTTTCTTCAGCCGAAGTAAATACTTTTAATACTAATGTTCCTCTAAAATATAAGCCTATTTGATTTCCATTTAGATTAAGGTGGGGATATTTGTTTGCAATAGACAAAGCTAGCTAATGTCATAAATCCGGAACTTACGACTTTTGATACCAATATGCCTATAACATATAAGCCTATTTGATTTTCGAAGAGTAGCCTAGATTATTAACCACCTCTCAAGAAAAATATTCAAAAGATCAATTAAGATCATTTTCATATAACTATATTAAGGAATCACACAACCTAAGACAAATTTGCGATTACTATCTATCTTTCCTGAAAGAGATTACGAAAGCCTCGATAACGGAAAAGCAAGATCATGATTCACGAACTATTAAGGTAAAGATAGTCGGAGTCGGATTCACGAATCCCCAAAGTGAACTCTTTTACTCGTAGACCTAATTATGTTTCTCAGAGAAAACCTAGGTCTATCGAGGACAACTCTAGAATCAACTAGGATTCAAAGTGTTAGGGATTGAATTTCCTAGTTGAAAGATCATCTCTATTTATAGTTTTCAAAGACTAGGGGTGTCTTAGAATTCAAGCTAAAATAACTTGAGAATCAAGCAAATACTTTTAGGTCTTGAAAATACAATAGAAGAATATATACTAGGAACCAGTTTTGGAATCGTATATAAAAATTGTTCGATTTGGCAAGCATGCCAAAGAACTAAAAGCAATTTCACGTTCATTTAAGCACCTAAGAATTTAATCATGATGCACACACATAAGTGTTTGAGTGATTAATGAAGTATTAGAAGTGTTTGAGAGAGTTATAACAATGCTAAACATATTTATAAAATAAGTCTTTGAGCATATTCTAAATCTACTGGGATGGTTGGTACAACGGTTCGTGAACCATTATGCTTGTTTACGAGTTAGGGGGAAACAATTCGTGAACTGGGTTCGCAAAATCTACAAAACTACTGAACTCAATTGAACATAGTTCGTGAATTGGGGTCGCCAACTACTAGCCTATAACACTAACTTTCAAAAATTCAGTTCACAATAGTTCGTGAACTGTTCCCAACTAAAATAACGGTTTGCGAACTGGTTTGCCATCCTTTATGTATTTCTAAAACTCATATTTCTGTGGTTTTCGAACTGGTTCCCAACCTAACTCGAGCAGAAATATCAGATAGTTCAATATATCTCTCTTATTTTGAAATTTGCTAAAGTCATATTTCGAGATTTTTAACAAGACAAGCTTGACTCAAAACTTATTCTTTGTAAATCTACTAGAAGTCATACGACATCGTCTCAACAGATAGAATGGTAAGATATTGAGTAAAATATAATGGTTCGGTCTTCACATACCTGATACAGAAGTTCTTCAAATGTCTTCGTCGATCTTCAGTCTTCAAGGGTGATATTTGATACTCAACTACTAAATTCTAACCTAGTTTGAGACTGACTTAGTAGAATAGAAATCAAGATATAGTTTTGAGCATCTAACATTGAAAACAAGATTGAGATAGCAAAACTTGTGGGTGCAACCAAGCATTGCTCTAACAGCTAGAACTACTCTTGTTAAACATATAGGTTAGGCCATACCTTTACACCAGATGAATGTTTTTCTTATCCAAAAATTCTCGTGCAGGAAAATGGACTCTCGCCTATGCGAGTTTTGGTGGGGAGAAACTCTTGACCCTAAAGTTACAAAATGTAATCTTCTTGGATGGTATAGTCTTTGCTCCCCTAAGTTTGAAGGTGGTTTAGGTTTTAAGAAAGTTGCATTAAACAATTTGGTCGTGTTAGCTACCTATTTGTTAAGCCGTACTCTCAAAGTTAAGTACTTTCTTAACACTGATTTTTTAAATGTTAAATGTCATATTAATTGTTCTTGGACCTGGAGATGCCTGCACAATATTAAAGAGCTAATTAAGCCTATTATTTCTTGGACTTTTCGGAGTGCCTTGAAAACCTTTGTTCATATGCCTTCAATGAGCCCATAACTCTTGTGACTCCAATGTAGAGAGATTTTTTGTTGCTTCCAAAATTGCCACAATGGGTTTAAATTTTTCCAGCAAGCAATTTGAAATATTCTCAAATTCTTTTTTCTTCTAGATTTTCACCACACATCAATATTTGATTAACAACTTCAACAACTCTAGAAGAAAACTCATTCAGTGTTTCATTTTCTTTCATATGTAGATTTTCGAAATCTCTTCTATATGATTGAAGTTTCAACTCTCTTACCTTCTTGTTTCCACCATACTCTTTTTGAAGAATATCCCAAGCTTCTTTAGCTTTAGGAAAATGAATTACTCTTGGTAGAATAGTGTATCCAAATCCTTGTTGTATATACATGGATGCTTTAGCATTCTTCTTCCTACTCTCCTTAAGTAAATCCTTTTGGGGTTGATCTAAATTTGATGTATCTTCAATTTCATCATACCCGTTTTGAACAACTCCTCATACATCTTGAGACATGAACAAAGTCTTCATTTTAATGGACCAAAAATTATAATTTTCTCCATGAAAAATTTGAATTGATGATTGTTGTATGTATTGATTTGATTTAAGGTTGATTGAAAAATTGGGTTTTTTCTTCTCTAGATCTAGATTTTAAGAAATTTCTTTTTTTCGATTTTTTAATTGATTGGGTGTTGATTTATTTTTTTATACTACTAAGATCAGATTCAATTGATCGTGGCTCTGATACCAACTATTGGATATTTGGTTGAGGATTGATACTTGATTTAGATATGAATTTGTGTTAATTGAGAAGTGGGAACTCTTAGTTCTTCTCACTCTCTTCTATTAGATATATTTTGGATAGGTTACATTCTCTTTCCTTATCTCTTTCTTATATACTAGGTTTAGATAAGACCTAATATTAGAGATAAGGTGACACTGCTTTAGGTGCAAAACAGAAACATCACATGAACTAACATACTAGTTCATGTGAAAAAAGTAAACATCTCATGAACTAACATACTAGTCCATGTGAAGAATATAAACTGCACAAATGCAGTTTCTCTCTCTTGAAAAATGGAGTCGTATACTTTTCAACCCCCTAAAATTCTCAGGTAATCTTACATATTCTTCGGTCATAATCCTCCATGTATTTACAAAAATCCCTTAATCTCAACCGAAAATTTTGATAGATATGTCTCTAATACTGCTCATTTCTCCTCGATTCCAGTTAATCTCTATTTTGTATATTCTCTTTTTATCCCCACCCTCTTTCTTTTGTTCTTTAAAACGGTTGCGTGTAGTAATTATAGTTTATCAGCATCTTCGTTTATGATCATTTTATTAAGTTTACAGAAGGTTTTGGTTTGCTTTTAGTTTCTCAAGTTTATATATAATCATGAAGGTTGAGTGGTTGTGTTGTTTATTTAAAAATCTTGATATTGAATCTGCCTCCAATAGACAATTTCTAAATTTGATTGACATTGGGCTGTTATATGATAACTTTGACGGTCTTAGTATAAATGATGGAGTTCATAACAGTGTTCAAGCTGAAGGGTTTATGGTCTCAAGTGACCTAATTTATGGGAAATATACTATCGTCGTCGTAGTTTTTTTCTCCTCTTTCTCTGTATGATATGAAGATTCCAAGAGTTATATCATTCTGGCTCCTGAAATCACCTCTTTTGGTAATGAATGTTTAGATCAAGTTGACATAAGGTCTAACCATGCCATCATCATGATGCCTGAACTGAAATATTTTAAGCTCCCCGGAAAGATTGACGGAGCTGTAAGCTATAATAAGATTCAGGCAATTGAGAACTGGGACTCTGGTGAACTAGCTAATGGTCAAGTCTCCTACGTTGACTTAAACCCTACATGTGGGTTGAATTATCTTGATTTTGGGTCTGGGTCGTTCTTTGAATTATATTATTGGGTTTATCTCTTTTTAGGGTTTTGTCTGGCCCTCTTCTTGGGATAAGAAGTAAGTCTACCAATAAGTATTCTTCCCCGACAGTTAATATTTCTGGGATCACCGACGATTTCTCTAGGGTCTCGTCTTGTCCTATGATCACTGGATCTCTCCGCTCAAGTGACATAGTAAATTGGTATGTTTTCTCCATCTCTTGTGATATTGCGGGTACATATCTATATACCTTTCATACCCTTCATGCTACTGTGGATTTCCTTCTTATCTACCCTTGACAAATTCAGAAGGATTTCTATTTGTTTGAGTTTGATTGTATGCATTTGAAATCTTATTTCTCTATGATTACTTATTTAAGGTCTACCAATCTAGGATATTTAATGGTGGCTTATAAGACAAGTACTGATTATTTTTCTAGGGATTGTAGTGGTTTTATTCAAGGCACAACAGATAGCTCAATTTTTAAATTTGTCTATGGTATTTGGAGGAAGCTAGCAGTTGAGAGAATTAATTCTTCTAGATAAGTTAGACTTGACTTATATTTGTTCTCTCGTGAGTTGAATGGAATCAATTTCCTGGCTTGTAGGAAGTATGAGGAAAACATCACAATTGGAATGATTGGCTTGAATACTATGGTTTGGTGGTAGAGTGCTTACTCTAGGGGAAGGTTTAGTGGTTGTTACAGTAAGTATACTAGTGTTCACTGGCTAGCTATGTTGCTGCATGTTATCTTAATTTGTGAGAACTGTGGTTCTATGTGTTATTAAATAAGTTTTGAACGTAAAGTTTATGCTACTTATCGGTAAGATGATGAAGTTATTGGATTTGAAGCTCGTCTATGGTTTCCTTTGGGACCTCAGTGGTTTGTACATAATTCTTTGGGCTGGTTGTTTTCAGAATCGTCTATTCGAATCATTCTACTCCATTGGTTTCTTGGGACGATTTGTCGGTGTTCAGTTTACTCTTATGTTGGTCATATCTCCTTGTCAGACCTTTAAGCCAGTTATCACCTACGGGGGCTTAGGCTGTTAGTACATATATTTGGTATAGATGTAAGATGAATCATGTCTTTGACTATGAGTGGTTTGGGTGGATGTTTCTGCAGTTTGGGTCTTTTTCTCGGCAGGTTTTCGAGGAATTTTTCGTTAGGTTCTTTTTTCCAATCAGTCTTTCGGCACTCTTATATTTGGAGGGAACTGGTCTTGGTTCACCTTTGTTAGTCATCCTGCTCCTTGGAAGAGTGATGCACCTTTGTATGTCACGCGTGACTCATTTATGAGCATTGAATTTCAACATACCCACGTCTTGAAAGGGGATCTAGTAGTGGTTTACTGTAATCAAGGTTGTAGTGATGCCGATGAAAAGTCAGCGGAATCGAAGATTTCTTCCGAAGAACTGGACTAAGTGAGGATGTATACTTCTATATTTGGCCGCAATATCTCTTGTCTCGACATTTATCTGCTTTTTATTTTATTTTATTTTCCTTATTGTTGTTGTTAGAGCATTTGTCGGTCGAACTCGCATGCGTTTCTATCTCAAGCATGTTTGTCAATATTAGTGATCAAAACTATATGTCTTGATTTCTAGTTTATTTATGACTAAGTCTCGGTCTAGGATAGTTAAGTATAGTTGAGCTCCAGACCCCATGGTGATTATCTTACGAAGACGAAGAACTACTCAAGGAACCAGTGGAACTTCATCCGACCAAAAGGTATGCGGAGACTTGAACTCATATGTCACTCAAAAGTATATCTACTATATCTCCTACTCTTGAGACAACAATCGTATAAGTATGATAGTTTTCATACATACACATTTTCTATTTCGATCCGAGTTTACTCACCTATCTTTTTCTCGAAATATGTGTGGGTAAGCTTTCGCTTTATCCACTTTTCATCTTTACACGTGACGAAAGTCATGATGATGTTTCAATCTTGAAAATAGCTTTGATGACGATAGTCGATTTTTATGTCTAACGACTATTATAACATTATAGAAGAATGTTTCAATGATTGAAATGTAGAGTTGAGATTATGTAACCATCTATGGATATAAGCATATATAGTGTGTTCGCACATTAGTGTATAAATACATGAACCAAAAACCAAGTGCGTGCATATGTGTGCATGCGGTATTGGTGAAGGAGACAGGTTGAGTTTGTAGTTTGCAAACTAGTAAACCAGTCACCTTAGGTACACGTACCCGTACGTGTACCCACACAAGTTTTCGAACCGAAAATTTCTACTGAGTTTGTAAACTCAAATCTGGTAGCTAAGGTACGCATACCCTTACGCGTACCCAAGCTGGTTATATTTCTCAAATTGGTAAGCTCATGAACTTAAACAATAAATCAATAAGGAATGCAATCTTTGCAAACCGTGGCTATATTTTTCATAAATTGATTCAAGTGAATCAAACCGATTTTGTTTCAATTGTATCTATGTATAAAGATCAAAGCAATCAAACAACTCTTCAACTAGTTCTTTTGAGTCATTTGAACTAGTTGTGAAGAAGATGAATATGGTTGATATGAAAGTGCTCATATGGCTAACCATTTGTTAACTATTTGTGAACCAACCAAATGTATACGTTTAGGTACGGTTACTGATAGGTGTGTAAAAAAACACCTCTCTAAGTATTGATTGGTTATGATTTCTTAGCTAGTTTTCGTGTGAAATTGTATTATTAGTTACCTTTTATATTTTATGGGAATTTTGGAGCTTATTCCCGAAAAGAACAAAGAATCGTCCAATTTGCCAAAAGAGAGACGGAAGTATCATTGCATGGGACCGTTAAAGCTCATGGGAGCGGGCAGCAGGAACCGAAACTGGATTTAAAGTGTATGCGAGCTGTTTAGGCCATAAGGTGCTAATGGGCTTGAATTCAAGAAGAGCTGGGCTTGAGATGATAGTGAACGAGATGAAGCTGTGCTGCTTTGGTAAGTTACAAAGTGAGCAGTATCAAGTAGAATGTATTGCTGCTAGTGATCAGAATATGATGGCGTGTGCTGGGAGTCTAAGAATGGACGTTCGTCGATGAAGCTATGGCAGTTGAAAAGGTTGTTGTGGCTGAGATGCAACTCGAACTATGGAGCTCAAGTGACTGATGGTGTTGTTATCAGTGAAGCCGGAGATGGGATAATACAGTCTGTGGTTGAAGCGCTTGGCAATGTTGATGATGAAAGCTTGAGTTTGAGGCATCGGTGATGGAGGACGAGATATATGTACATGGACTGTCTGATAAAATTGTTGGTGTCTTGGTAGGAGGACTGGCCGGTATTGCATGGCAATATGCAAAGCTGCTGGGAAGTAATGTAGAACGGTTGAGAACTTGAAGCTAATGCCACTTCGGTGATGGTTATGGATGCTGAGAAGTGGCGTTGTTGATGTGATGGCAGTTGGTGTTGTTCAACGACTCGAGCCTTTGGAGGAATAGGTTGTTGTGGTTGGCTAGCGAGATGACGACGCTGTGGGATAGGACGATTAATGTTGTATTGGTCGAAGCAATGCCCGAGTCTGAGGGTATAATGGCGATGGTGTCGAACGGTTAGAAGATGGCTGAAGTATAGAGCTCGAATGGCAGTACGTTGACAGCCGTTGGACTGAGATGATATGGAACTGCTGCGTTAAGAAGATAGACAATACTCGACTGTTTGGGATTGATGCCACTGTGCCGGAGATTGGTAGTAGAGCTCGAATCTGTGAGTACTCGAGAATGGTGATGGAACAACGAATATGGCAGCAACGTTGGAACGGGAAGTGATAAACTCGATGATTTGGAGCTGTTAACAACCACAGTAGATGATGGCATGCATGGTTGTGATGGCAGTGATGCTGACGACTAACGGTGATGCTGTGGTGAGTTATGGAATGTGACGATGGGAGGCAGTAAGAAATGGGTTGCTGCCATTTATAGCCAATGGAAGTGTTGCTGTGACGGTGATTATGGAAGTGACGGATTATGGTTCATTGAAGTTGTGAAAGAAGGAGCTCGAGCGACTGATGAAGATGGCTGGTACCGATGCATGGTGCTGTATCGTGCATGGATAGTTTGTTGCTTAACTGAGATGTAATAAATAAAAATGGGCATGGAGCTGAGATGTGAATGGATGGAGTTTGGCAGTGAAATAAAGCCATGTTGAGACGCTGTTACAGTTGTGGCAGAGGGATGTTAGCTGGACTGAGAGCATGTAGCTGCTACCATCTCGGGATGCTGCTTCCATTATTAATGACGCTGTGATTCAGTGACGAGCAAAATTGGTCGATGCTGGTGATGCTCAGGAATGATGAAAGAGCTCGAGCTTGGAAAACTATAGCTGAGATGAAGCTCGAGGACATTTGAGTAAAATTAATGATGATAATGGGCTGGGCTTCCTTGCAAGCCCACTTGGCTATTTCAACCAATTTATATGCGAACTGGAAGCTGGGCTTCTACAGCTGTAGCGCAAGCCCAATAGTCTATTAGCCAAAATATTCTACACGGCCAGAATTAAAACTTTGGTGACCAAGCCTTGGCCGTGAGTTGTGCTAGGGTTTTGGCAATCCTTTGCACGGGGTGTTATGCACGGGATATAATTTTAAGGAGGTGCACTTTCCTATTTTTGCTAGGTTTTTTAGTTTTCTTAAAGAGGAGGTTACAAAACTCTATATATAGGGAACCTTAGGCACAATTTTATAATCTTCTTTACACATATATTCTTATCATCGTTTTTCTCCCCCTTAGGGGGAGAACTATCTCTTTTCTATTCTTTTATATTGTAAGGATGAATTCAAAGTTCTAATGTGAAGCTCAATTATTTTGCAAGTTTGTTTCAAGTTTTAAATTGATTCATTGTGGATTGTTTTTACCATATCAAAGGTTTATGATTGGTTCTTAGATTGGTTTGGGTGTGCAACCAGATTAGTTTATTAATCATTCTAATGCTAGTAGAGAGGTAAGTCGACCCGTAATTTTCTCTTATCTCATACACAAGTAGAAATCTCAAGACCTTACGGAGGGATTCTGTGGAGCAATTGCGAGTAAAGACATCACCAGTAAGTGGACCGAGCGTACTGAGTTTTACTGCTGGGATCAAACCTAAATTCACAAATATTAATGCGTTCGGGAATTACATCTTGTAGTCGAGCGCTTCCGTGTCAAGGTGGTTCTTTTGAATAGAATCCGGTAGTTGAGCGCTTCCGTATCCGGTGATACAAGGAGTTTTTGGGGATTGCTAAGCGTACCTGCTTTCCTACGGTTGGTGACAATTGAGTCTAACAAGAGATAAACGGGTACAATGTTGAGTTAACGGTTAGTAACTGCGAAGGATTTCTTCAATATCTTTTTCTTTTTATCCTTCTTTTATATTTTCGCTGATTTAGATAACATATCAATTGCATTACTCTTCGTGGGAACGATCTCTTACTACCGCTATATTATATTTAATTAGTGGGAAATATATTTTTATTTTGTTGAGTAAACGACGCTCACCGGTTACTCAAACCTAAATGAAATACATTTTACGTGTGTGTGACAAGCTAAGTTTCGATCTAACAGTTGAAAGATATTAGCTTGGATAAATCATGTTTTTCATCTAACGGGTGAATATTGAATGCTTTGTTACCATGGTAACTTAGATTGCAAACCCTGATTTGAAAACTATATAAAGGAGACGTCTAGCAACAAAAAAAAACTAATCCCCACACCTCCTGTATGATACTAGTTGGTTTGCTAGATTCGATTCTCCTTTAACCGTAGGTTTCTTCTCAAGACCCTGTCGGTTAACGACTTAAAGACTTCATTGGGATTGTGAAGCCAGACGAAACTACTTCTCTTGTAGTTGAGCGATATGATCTTGACATTTTCTATCGTACGAGTTCAATTGAATAATTGGCTTGAGATTATATCTCCGATAGGTCAAGATAAAAGTAAATCACAAACATCTTCGTCTCGTCATTTTTTATTCCGCAATATCAAGTTTCGCTACCATACGATTTAGATTATTATGAGTTGATCAATAATTCTAGGTCGTTCTTCGGGAATATAAGTCCGGGTTATTGATTAGTTCCTATTCACCTTGATTTTATCAAAAGACGGAACAAAACTCGTAGGTTTATCTGTGGGAGACAAATTTATCTATTATCGTAGACTTTTCGGTGTGATGCGGATTTGTTTATTAAAGTCTTCTACTTTGGGTCGTAGCAACTCTTGGTTGTGGGTGAGATCAGCTAAGGGAATCAAGTGCGTAGTATCCTGCTAGGATCAGAGACGTAAGGAGCGCAACTGTACCTTGAATCAGTGTGATATTGATTAGGGTTCAACTACAATCCAGACCGAAGTTAGTTTGTAGTAGGATAGTGTCTGTGGCGGCTTAATAAAATGTGGTGTTCAATCTGGACTAGGTCCCGGGGTTTTTATGCATTTGCTGTTTCCTCGTTAATTTTTTTTATTGTGTCTATGTTATTTCTATTCCGCATTATATTTTGTTATATAATTGAAAATATCACAGGTTGTGCGTTGTATCGATCAATTGTGAAATCCAACCTTTGGTTGTTGATTGGAATTGATTGATCCTTGGATATTGGTCTTTGGTACCATCCAAGTTTATATCTCCTGTATTTGATAAAGACTCGCAAATTTCTATTTGCTTGAGTATAGATCAAATCGAGAGATAGAGATATTAAATCCTTGATATACTTTTTATTAAGATTGAGTATGACTGTCTAGTTGATTCTCTTAAAAGTATATTATAGTTAGTCCATACAGACTGCTAATCAAAATATTGGGTGAGGTTGTTAGACCCCCGCTTTTTCAGTTGTATTAGCTTATCTATGTTTTCTTGTGTTATCCAGTGTAATGGTTCAGCCTCCAGTTTAGTGTCTACTAACTGGGATTTGTAACCGTTCGTTTAAAAAAAAAAAAAAAAAACTGCACATCACACTAACTAACAATTTCCTTATACAGGAATATAACCTTATTTATGAATATTCCTTATCTAGAAATAATTCCTTGTCTAAGTATATATTTCTTTATATAGATAGAAATTTGTTCTTTTCAGCCCTAAAGTTATGAATCGAAAACCGCCCGTCCCGGTCGACCGGGAACCGTGACCCAGTAACATTTCCGGTTTCGTTCAACGGGGACCCAGAAAATTTCATAAAAATCGCTTTAAATCTTAAAAACCGGCAGACCCGGACGGTTTTACTTTACCAGTTGAACCGTAAAAAAAATCATCTTTAGACATCACACTAACTAACAATTTCCTTATACAGGAATATAACCTTATTTATGAATATTCCTTATCTAGAAATAATTCCTTGTCTAAGTATATATTTCTTTATATAGATAGAAATATTACCTTGTCTAGGAAATATTCTTTTCCAGGCAGTGTTCTGAAAACCGGCCCGTCCAGTCGGACCGGGGAACCGGTGACCAAGTAACATTTCCGGTTTCGTTCAACGGGGACCCAGAAAATTTCATAAAAATCGCTTTAAATCTTAAAAACCGGCAGACCCGGACGGTTTTACCGTTGAACCGTACGACTCAGTACGGTCTTGTACTGGTCTGACATGTATCATAAAACTGAAATTAAAAACCAATAAGTAACAAATATTTTTTTTTTCTTTTGAATACTTATGAAGATTAACCAATCCTAATGAAAATGAAACATTCAGAAAGAGGAAAAAAAAAAAGGAGACATCTTCTAATTCATTCCATTGAAAAATCATTCAAACAAGGGAAAAAAACATAATAACTCATGACGAAATCATGAAATGATAATAAATCCGGACGAGAGAAAGAGAGAATTTCTCTTCGTTTTGTTCTAAACATTAGATCTCATCGAGCAATGATATTTGATTTCCTCAAACTAAGATGTTGGTTGTGATGGGTGGGAATCGTGGGATAGAGGTTGATAGTATGAGACAGTTGAAACGGTGGTGGTATGGGGAACTGAAGACACACACTGCTTTAAAAATTAGGGCATGCTTCACTTGTGGCACGTGTAAAAACTATATGAGTGGCAAATGTAAACATATATACGTGGAGTTTACAAATAGTGTGGTCAATGGCATTACTTTTTTTTTTTTTTTTTTGAAGGAAGAAGAGGCATTGAAAAGCCCCTAAATTTTATTTATTGACTACCTCATTCAAATTGAGGTTTGAAGGATTACATAGAAGAGGTGGCAGATAAACACACCCTTCTGATTGATCATGATCAATTACATCAAGAAACAGGACAACACAAATAGTACATGATTTACATTTGAAACTTAAAGAAACAAGATGTGAAAATCGAATTAAACTTCACAAATTCGTTGAAGGATTGGATATCCTTATAATGGTTTCAAACCAAATTGTTTCCTGATCATCATGGATATTAGATGCTTCCAAAAAAAGGAAGTAATACGCCCAAATTAATTTCTTCAAAAACGATCTCCATATCTGACAAAGTAGATCGTTTTCCTCCATAACATGTTTGATGATGATGCAAATCCACCAGAAAAGCCTAATAATACAATAAGAAAACAAGTCCTGATAGTTGTGTGAAACCATAGGACCGATAAGAAATCATAAAAATTGTTTAGAAACAATTTCTTTTATTGAAAGATAAATCTATACAAGTAATCAAACTCGATCTTCCCGGTTGATGTGAAAAATCAAATCAAAACCGGGTAGATCAAAGATCTAAAACTTAAAGAAAGTAGTTTTTTTTTTTCTCCTGTGTTTCCGAGAGAGAAGGGGAGAGAGAAAAGAAGCACTATCACCTAGTTTCCCACTCCTAGACTAGTCTTTCCTCTACGGGTCCTTTACACAATTACACTTGGATAAATCGTTCCTTTTGTATCTAACCCGGTGAACCCGGTTAACCCACTGGTTAGACCATGTGACCCGTAACCCAGTGATTTTACAGGTTCGTCGTCCGGGCCGGTTTTCAGAACATTATTTCCAGGTATATTTCCTTATCTAGGAATATTACCTTGTTTGAGAATATATCCTTATCTAAGAATACTGCCTAAAAATCAGTATTCCTTCCCAAAGTAGAAATCTATCCTCAATATAATTTGAGGATTCCTAAGTTCCCAAAAGAGGAAAGATACACTTGTATCATTCTCCCACCAAGCAGTTGCATCTCTTTTGAGTTTGTAAGCTATAAGCTACACCTAGGAATGATCAGGTAGCTCTATAAATTCAAAGACAGCTTTAACTTCGTAGAACCAATCCAACAAGTCTACAATTTAAAAGTTCCGTTGAAATTTGGAATATCAGCCTTTCTGGAAGGTTTACATAAGGGTTTTGTCTAGATTTGAGATGTTTATACTCCTTCCATCTATTCTCTAGTTCATCTTTAAGAGCACCATCTTCATCGCTATCAAACTTAAGAGTTGAGATTTTCTTATTAGGGATATCGAGAAAACTTTCATACCGTTGTTCTTCTTTCTCATATGTTGTAATATCTCTCCGGGGATATGAGTTTCATGAAAAGAATGTTTATTTTTTCCTTTAGAGATATATTTGGACTGTGATGATTTTACTTCACCTTTAAATTATCTTTAGATCCAAAGTTTTCTTCGTCTCCAAGTTTCACGTGTTTCTTAAAACTTATGAAAAACTTATTAATTTTTTCTTCTTACAGTTTAATCTTATAATTAGTTGACTATGTCGACTTTGTGAGTTCTTCTTTAGTAACATAGTCTCCCATTGAAACGAAAAAAAAATATAATCTTCTGGAAAAAAGATTTATATATTTAGGGTTGCGGAAGCGAATATCTAAGGATCTATTCTAGATGAATCTAGAATGGTGTGGTAACTATACGGATGAATGCAATACAGAGATTGCAGGGGATACGAAGGGAAGAAAGAGATGCAAATCAGAAGAATTAAAGTAGAACAAGAAGAGAAAGTTGTAGAGAAATAAGATATTTAATAAACTCTCAATTAATAATAATGTATCTTAGAGAACTGCAAGCAAGCATATAAATAGATAAACGAAATACTAAGAATAAAATCAGGATTCCTAAACTAAAAAAACTCTAAAACATACTAGTAAAAGGAAATAACTAAACTTGTAATACAAGTCATTGACAGTCTGGAAATAAAGTAGAAGAAGAAAGGAAAGAGCTAGGCCACATTCCTAATCTGAGGTCCCCTGGACCAGATGGTTATCCTACTATTTTTCTTCAAAAAATATTGGCATCTGGTAGGTGAGGAGGTTACTAAGGTCATCAATAATTAAGCTTCATCCCTGGCACACTTCCTTCGGGTAAAAACCATACTAACCTTATTATGATACCTAAATGTAAATCCCCTTAAACTGTTGCTGATTATATGCCAATTTCCATGTGCAATGTGATTTATAAGATTGTAACAAAGATGATTGCTAGAAGGTTAAGACCTTTAATGGACGCCTTGATAGTGAAACATCAATCAGCCTTTGTACCAGGATGACAAATATTAGATGACATAATCAATGCCAAATACCTCTTTCATTTTATTAAGCAATTTGAATCCATTGTGGGCTCTTTCCCCCTTAAATTAGATATGAGCAAAGCGTACGACCGAGTAGATTGGACTTTTTTGAAATATATCCTAATGAGCATAGGTATCTCAAGAGCTCTACTTATTTTAATTATGAATTGTGTTTGTACAACCTCCTTTTCAATTTTAATCATTGGTGCTCCTATGGAGTTTTTTCATGGTGAGAGAGGGATCAGATAGGGATGCCCCCTCTCTCCCAGTTTGTTCATCCTTATATCTCAAGGTCTGACTTGGTTAATGGAAAAATTGGAAATTAATAATATTTACAATAGCTACAGGATAAATAAGTATGCCCTGACCGTAAGTCATCTTATGTTTGCAGATGAACTTTTGTTCTTTGGAGTCCTCAACGAAAGTACTATTACAACTTTGCGAGACATCCTTAACATCTATATAAGCTGATCGGGACAACAAACTAATTTACAGAAATCCTCAATCCACTTCAGCAAATGTGTAAGTCCTACTAGAAAGAAAGAAATTGCTCAAATACTGGGTGTCAAGATTATGCATGCTGGCAAGAAATACTTAGGAACTTTCATTCAATCTGACAAATCTTGAGCTTCTTTCACGTTCCTTGAGGATAAGATGGATTCCGAGCTTGCTGGGTGGAAAAGATACTTCTCAAATCATGCCGGAAGGACCGCGTTATTTCATTGTATTTTTGCTCTCATTCCACCTTTCTATATGACCTCGTGTCTGATTCCCAAAACCATTTTAGCTAGACTCACAAGAATCATGAGATCATTCTGGTGGGGCCATAACAAAGACAATATGAAGATGTATTTCATTAATTGGGACAGACATAACGACTCCAAGTCCGATGGTGGCTTGGGTATTAGACAATTGGAGGATATAAATAAAGCCCAAATTGGAAAGCTGGTATGGAGATTCCTAAATGATCAAGACAGTAAGTGCTTTGCGATCTTAAGGGCTAAATATGTAAAAAAAAACAAGAAATTTTGGAGCTGCACTAAAATAAGTAATTGCTCAAGCACCTAGGGAGCTATGCTTTCTGTGAGAAATATTATGAAACAAGGTTGTTGCTAGCAAGTAGGCGATGGGGAGTCTATATCTGTCTGAAATGATCCATGGGTCTGCTCTATTCAAGGCTTCAAACCTATCACTACGGAGCCCATTGATACCCCGAAGATTAAAGTTCAAAATTTGATACTCAACAACCCCAAAAGGTGGAACCTAGAGTTGTTGGATAGGTCTTTCACACAATGGGAGGAAAATCTTATCCAAAAAATCCCCCTTGCCGAAGATCTAAATGAATATAAATTAATTTGGATCCTAGCAAACAAAGGGGAATACACCACTAAATCCTTCCACATGCTATTTGTAAATTCTAGAGGTAATTCTTCAACCCCTGTAAATTCTGATTTTAATTGGAGGAAATTTTAGAGTCTAAAGTCCATGCCACCCAGAGTTTAGATTTTTATTTGGGGAATTATTCACAATGGCCTTGGGGTTGTGGCAAATATTAGAAGATTTATAGTTGGTTATGACAAGAAAGTGCAAGTTCCGAGAGGCGCATGATGAAACTATAAATCACTTGTTCCTATAATGTACTAGTACCAAAAAATTGTTTTTTTCTTCCCATCTTTGCTTGCGTGTGGAGAATCTAGAGGTGCAGTCCATTAAAGAGTTGTTGAATAAAATCCCAACTGTTAATGATGATGGCCAAACCTTTGGGTCTTTCGCATGTATCCTATGGTGTTGGTGGAGAGCAACGAACAAGTTGATGTTTGAGGGAAAGGCTCCCTATATGAAGATGGTTCTTAGCGACGTTGCAAAACTTTTCTCAGATTATTGGGATGCTATGAACCCGACTTCTATGGATGAACAACAATACAATGATCATGAAACTCAATCTGCTGCTCCCCAATGGTCACCTCCTCCAGCCAATTGTACCAAGATCAATGTAGATGCAAGTACCACGTATGGGAAGAGTGTTGTGGGGGTTGTAGCCAGAAATGATAATGGGGCTTTTTGTGGCTGTCAATATGTTTATTTTCTAGAAAACACTCCTTCTTGTGTTGAAGCAAGGGGAGTGATCCAAGCCGTGTTGTTTGCTAAAGAAAAAGGAGTGGCGAATTGTATTATTGAAGGGGATGCCGAGGTGATTATTAACTCCATCAACTCTGACTCTAGGATTATCCCTCGGAAAGTTCGACCCTATATTGCTGAAGTTAGAAGGTTGGCCGAAGAATCCAATTCAATCCAATTCAAGTTCATCAAAGGCAGTGGCAATGGTGTTTCCCATAATCTAGCCAATTATGCTAGGATCAACCAAGTTACTGAAAAGTGGTTGCTTTCTCCCCCTCTTGTATCCTTGCTGCTTTGGCGGCAGAGAGTAGCTCTTTGTAATTAGTTTTTTCCTTGTCCGTTCTTTCGCCGTGTCTGTGCTTCTGACTAACAGCAAATAAAAAAATAAAAAATAATAATGTTAGAGATGTTCTTCGTCACACCAACTTGCTTGCAAATTAACCTCAAAGTGGTTTACATGTTCTATCACGTCTTGGAACACCCTAACTAATAATAAGTTCCTCTTTAATATTTTTTTTCTTTAAATCTTTGTCGTAACCCTTCATCAGTTTTTGACACTTCACACTTGTAGATGGATGATTTCCCTTCTCTCTTACTGTATTGATTAATAATTAAGATCCTTGATTGATGATTAATTAATTTTAAACAAGTAATAGTGCGAAATAGAGTCTGATTTAACACAACCTTTCTATCACGTGCAGACTGCAAACCCGAAACTCTTCTCAGTATTATCATCAATAGAAATAACTCTATTTAATTAATTAATAATTATCTTAGCGGACAATAGCATAAACGTATTAGCTATGTATAAAGTACGCCTTGGAATGTAATACAAAACATAGTACATTTACAGATCCCTTCTCACAGCGATGAAGAGAGAATCCCGGAAAGCCGTGCGTGTGGGTGTAATTATTTATTCCTATTTAAATTAATTGTTTCATTAATTTCGTAATATTTTTATTCTTATTAATCCCGATTTTTGATGTTAATATAATACGTGTTTACGTGCTAACCAGCTCACCTAATCATTATTTAAAACTTCATTAGTTTAAAAATATTTTTTTTATGTTACGTCTATCAAAAAATGCTAAACTAGAAATGAGAAGAAAAATGAAGTTCTGACATTTTTAATTAATTAAACAAATAATACACGATTGATAGATATAAGTTCTTACGTATTTTGTACCTGGAGCTAACCTGTGTCGACCAGTTGGATCATATCAGCCAACTTCTTTTTTTTTTTTTTTAAGCATGGAATTTATTGAGAAAAACTAGTTTACAATTTGTCGTGGGTATGTGATACCCACAGAGTCTGAGAATAAAATTTGAGAAATGAAAGATGGGATTGCCTGGTCCCAGATTTTGGTTGATGATTTTCCTATTTGACTTTCATCTCTGCGTGGTTGGCCAATCCGTCACCGCCTGGTTTCCTTCTCTCGTAGTTGTGTTGGATAGCCGCTGTGGGATCCGTTGGAATCTCATTTTTATTTCCACAATCATTTCCGCTATGTGTCGGGGAGGCGGGTCGATGAGGTTATGAAACGCAAAAAGGTTTTCGTAGTCGGTTTCAAATATAACTTTTGGCCATCGCCACTGTCTTCTCATTGTTCTAGTAGCTAAGAGCATCGCCCAAGTTTCCGCCGTTAAAGCGCCGTAATTCCCGCTGGTTGAGCTAGTGCTAAAAGTGATCGGGCATCTCGAGTCCTATGAGATGAATCCTGCTCCAGCAAAACCTGGATGCCCTCTGGCTGCTCCATCCGTATTAATTTTAATCCAGTTGATGCTCGGTATTGTCCATCCCACTAAAATTGTGGTTAGCTCCATATCTTTTATTGGGTGATTATATTTTGGTGTATCTCCTGGAAAAACTGGTGGTGTGGAGTGAATTGCTCTGTAGTATTCATGTTGCAGCTTTTGTGCCCAAGCTAGGATTTCTTCCGAAGTTGTTTGTTTTTGTTGGTATATTAATTCATTCCTAGCTAGCCATAAGGTCCGAAAAGAAAGCGATGAAGTGGAGATTATCCGAGTTGAAGCAGGTTGTTGAAGTATTTGGGAGATGGTTGTGTGTTGTGTTAAGGTGAAAGCTTGGGGAAGATTTGAGTTTGAAGAATTTGTAGATTGATTAAATAAGGTGGTCCAGGAGTTTGTTGCCGTAGGACAGTGAATTAGAATGTGATTTGTTAGTTCTGGATCTATGTTACATCTTAGGCATATGTCTGAGTTGGTCAAATGGATGTGGTGTAAGAGGGAGAAGGTTGGAAGACCTTCATTGATGGCTTTCCACAAGAAAAGCCGAATTTTTGGTGGACATGGTAAGGTCCATATGAACTTTGTAGGAGGTAATGGGATGTGTGTTGGTTGACTTTGGGTTAGACATTTATATCCCGAAGAGGTGGTGTATCTTCCAGATTTTGAGTGTGGCCAGATAATTTTATCTTGGGGCTCATTTTGGGGTAGATGGATGTTTATGATTTTTTGGATTACAGGATTGGGGAGGGTATTCAATTTTTCATGATTCCATGTGTGTGTTATTGGATCAATGATATCTGCTACCATTCGAATTGGGTAGCATTGTGTTGGGTCCAGGTTTGTCGAGTGTGGGATCCAATTGGCTTCTATTGGAGTTGATAATCCATTTCCAATACGGTGGAATATTAGATTTTGCATGGTTGGAACAATTGCTGCTAGTTGTCTCCATTGAGGACTTGCGGAGGAGGGTATGTAATCAATGCCTTCTAGAATTGGCTTTTGTTTAAGATATTTTGCATCAAGATACTTCATGAGATAAATTAGGTTGTTCCTCAAGATTCCATATTCTCTTCATGAGCAAAGCTTTATTATGGTCGCCGCTTTTCCTTATACCCAAATCCTCCTTCGGATATAGGTTTTGTCACTCTGTCGTATCCTATAGGGTGCAGTTTTTTTGTTTTTGAGTCGTGTCCCCAGAAAAAATCTCTTGTGATACGGTCTATTTGTTTATGAATATTGTTAGGTAGGTTTTGTGTTTGCATGATGTGATTTGTTGTGGGTATTAAAGAAGTTTTGATTAGTGTCAGTCTTAAAGTGGTGTTAGGCATTTTGTCATCCATCCTTTAGCTTTTCGTGCTAATCTTTGTAAGAGTGGGGCGAAGGTTTGATTGGAAGCTCTTCCTTGTTTGAAATGGACTCCTAAATAGATCGGAGGTTTTGATGTGGTTGGCATGTTGAAGAATTGTTGAAGATGAGTTATCTTTATCGGGTCTAGATTTGGGTGATGGATGATAACTGATTTGCTGGTGTTTATTAATTGACTTGCCGACGTGCTATAAGAGTGGAGGAGGTTTTTTAGGTGTTGATTACTCTGATTTGAAGCTTTGTATGTGATCAGTAAATCATCCGCATACATTAAATGAAGAATTGGTGGTGCCTTATTTGAGATGTTAAGGCCCTGCACTAATTTTTGATTTTGAAGGTTTCCTAGGTTTGTAGATAAAATTTTAGCACATATGATGAATATATAGGATGAGAGAGGGTCTCCTTGTCTTATACCTCTATTTGGGCTTATGTATCCATGGGGAGTACCATTTATTTTTATTGAATATGTAATCACAGATACAAAGCATAATGTAGTTTATAAAAGTTTGTGGAAATCCTAGTTTTGTGAAGGAGATTTTGATGAATTCCCAATCTAGGCTATCATAAGCTTTTTGGATGTCTAGTTTGAGTGCTATTTTTGGATCTTTAGTTAGGTTTGATGTTTTGATATGATGGAAGAGTTCTCCGGATATAGCTATATTGTCATGAATTGATCTTTGGGGAACAAAAGCACTTTGAAATGGGCTTATTATAAAGGGTAAAATGGGTCTAATTCGGTTGACTAAGATTTTTGATATGATTTTATATGTGACGTTACATAGTCCTATGGGTCTGAACTGCGAAGGTTTTGAAGGATGTTCGATTTTTGGTATTAGAGTTATGTTTGTGTGGTTCATGAGAGGATGCATATTTAGGTCATTGAAAAAACTTCTAACCATTGCTATTAGTTGGGTGTGAGTTGTTTCCCAAAAAACTTTGAAGAACTTACTTGTATATCCGTCTGGACCAGGGGCACTTTCAGACTTAATGGAGAATAAAGCTTGCTTGATTTCTGTTATAGATACTTCCTTTATGAGTAGCTATGATTGTCTGGGAGTTAATCTTGGTCTGATATTTGTGAATAGATCTTCATTTATTACTGTAGGTTGTGTTGTATATTGTTGAGAGAAGTGATCTAGAACGAGTTGCACTACGTCTTCTTTTTGGTCAATCCAATTGTTTTGAGGGTCTTGCAGTTGTTGTATGTTGTTATATGCTCTGTGTATTGTAGCTTTTGTGTGAAAAAAGGTAGTGTTGTGATCTCCTGATTGTAGCCATTGAATTCTCGATCTTTGTTGCCAGTATGTCGCATGACATTGTAGTAAATCCTCATGTGCTATTCTTAGTTGTTTTTCTTGATTTAGCCAATATTCCAGGATGGGCCCTTGTTGGGTGTCACATTGATGCTGAACAAGCTTTATTTTGGTTGTTGATGTTTTTATCATAGTTGGCAAGTGACCAAAAGTAATTTTGTTCCATTCCATGAGAGATTTTCCAGTTGTAATGAGTTTGAGTTGGAGGTCGATGGTTGGATCATTATCTTGTTGTTGTTCCCAAGCTGATACAACTACTTGATTGAGTTGGGGATGAGAGAGCCATAAGTGTTCGAATTTTTAGTTTTTTTCTCCTTGCCAGTCAATTATTTTTTCCTGTAATAATATTGGTGCATGATCATAAGCGATTCTTGGGAGATGAGTAACTGCTGCATGTGGATTTTCCGTTCTCCAGTGTTGGTTTACTAGAGCTCTATATAGTCTTTCTAAAATGTTGTCATCCCCCATTTGGTTGTTTGTCCAAGTGTAGGGGTCTCCTCGGAATCCTAGGTCCATAAGCCCCATCTGATCCATTAGATTTAGAAGTGGTTGAGATTGGGCATATGTTACTTGTCTTCCTCCTTTTTTTTTCCGATTAATCTAGAACGTCATTGAAGTCTCCTATTAATAGCCAAGGTATGGAGAGGTTGAAACTGCTGAATATTGTCGGGAATTCTTGCCAAAGGTTTTTGTGGTATCTGGATGTGGTGGGCCATATATGCCTGTACAATACCATGGTTGCTCCGGGGGTGGTGGGGTCACTTTTGCATGGATGTAATTCTGTGAATGTAGTAGAATTCGGATATTTAGTTTGTCTTCCCACATTAGGCACAATCCACCACGATTTCCAATTTTTGGCACGATGAAGTAGTTATTGAATTGAAGAGTTGAGGATAGGTTTTTCATGTGTTGCTCTTTAGCTAGGGTTTCAGAGAGGAAAACTACACTCGGTTTGTATTGGGTAACCAAACCTTTTAAATGTTGAATAGCAGGAGGAAGATTGATACCGCGACAATTTAGAGCTAGGATGGTCATTGTGAGGTTTTGTGAATTTAAAAGGGGAAGGGAGGTTTGAGACTGAAAGGGGGTTAAAATTTGGTGTTCCTGGAAGTGTGTGAAATATGATTGAATGTTTGAGGGGTGGGGAAGGAAAGTGGGCTTAGGAAGGAGGATTAGGCTTGGAAAAAAGAAGGACAGTGGGCTTAGAGAAATAGGCCTGCACAGGAAGGGGTTAAAAAACAGTAGGGTTTATGCTAAAAAAGAAGGAGTTGTCAAATGTGCAAAATTGGGAAAAAAAAGAAAAGGAATTCAAAGTTTAGCAAACAGGAGCAGGCAAAGAGGAGAAGAAGCAATGAAAAGAAATCTCAAATGGAAGAGTTGTTAAAACATAGCTTATTAGAACAAGCTAGGAGGAAAAAGAAGTCAAACCAACAAAAATGTGATATAGTAGTAGAATTATTGTCAGAGTTTGCAGATAAAGAGGAGATCAAATCTAAAAGAGTAAACGATGACTAAGGCTAATTCAAAGATTAAGAAGGATTAAGAAAAACAGATGTAGTAGTTCCCCTAAACAGGCTTAAAACAGGTCACATAACAAGTCACAGTTCCAATAAACAAGAATGTAGTAAACCAAAATAGTTCTAGAAATCAAAAGGAAACACTGAGCTTAACAATATTCACTAAACTGGAGCTACAAGGAGAAATGTAGAATAAGTACTTAGGTAAATATACTAGATTTAACAGGAGGTAAAAGAGAGCATAAAGATTAAGCAGTCTTAAAGATAAGCTATAAGGGAAAACATAGTATATTAAACAGGCAGTAGAATCACAGCTTAGCAGAAAGAAACAAGCAACTTTCACAGGACACAAACATAATATACAACTAGAGGATTATAAAGTAGTAGATCAAGGCACCTAAAGTGGTAGCGAAAGCTAGCACAAACTAGAAAGCTAAGCAAAGACAAGCAAGCATTTAACAAACACAGAGAGGTTATATAAACAGTGACCCAAAAAATTGATAAAGAGGTATCCACCAGCCCTTAAATGTGCCTTTGTTGCATTTGGGTAGTCTGGGAGATGGAATGTTGGTGCTGTCAGAATATTATTCTGTTGGTGATGCAGTAGCTGATGGTGGTGAAGTAATGTCTGGGCAGGGAACCGAACTGTTTGCTTCTATGATAGTCAAGGTAGCAGGGGGGTCCGGAGGAAGTTCTGATGTGTCATGCTTGAACCTTTTAGCTGGCTGGTAACTAAGTGTCCAAAGTGAAACCTCCTCATCAGTGACTGCTCTAGAATTATTAGTATCCGAGGAGGTGCCAATGCCTGAAGATTGAAGGTAAGCTTGTTGTTCAGGGTTGAACCTTTTTACAGCTGGACTTGGAAAGTCTACATCAGAAGTCAGCTCAACTTCCTCTATGTCTGATACTAGAAAAATTGAGGGACTGAAGGGTGGTTGCAGCTCAACCGGATGAAATGGACAGAAGGAGATAATCTCATTGCTTGAGTCCTCAAAATTGTCGTTTTCTTCTACTATCCATGCTTCTGAATTGTGAGTTGATTTGTCTAATGAAGAGTCAGAGTGAAACCCTTCTAAATGATACCCTTCACTGTCGAAAAAGGAGATGGTAGAATTATCTTGATCTGAGTTGGCTGAGGACACAGGTTGACTTGATTCCCAATCACTCCACTCTTGATTAGGGACTTCAACAATCATATTGTTAATCAGATCTTCATGGGAGTCATTATCGAAGTCAGGTTCAATAAAAGGTTCCAAAGCTTGAAATGCAGGTTGAGGAGGAGGTAATTCAGGAGAAGCTTGAAGTAGCAGATTTTGGAAGTTGAGAAGGTAAATTTCTATGCAGTCTTTGTATTCATGACCCAATCTGTGACAATGAATGCAAAAAAGTCTTGGGAGCTCTTGAAATATAAAGTTAATCCAATTGGTATCTCCTCGATCATTAGGAGCAAGCGTACCTGTTTGAAGTGGCTGAGAAATGTCTATTCTAAGCCTAATATTCATTGTGTTGTAACCATTGAAGTAGTGAGTGGGGTTATCAAAGGCTACTAAGGTTACAAAATTTTGAGTGAACTGAATAACATTGGGGATTCTAGTCTGCTCAGGGAAAAGTTTGTGAAGAGAGATTTCAAATGTTTCATAAGTGATTTCAAATTGCTCAGGGAGAGCAGAAAAGTTACAAGGTTGTATTAGGAAAATGTCCCCATAAACTATCCTAGTTCCTTGCCTAAGTACAGAACACAATTCAGCACTTGATTCAAACTTAATCAGATAAAACCCTCTACCAAGCTTGCTAACATAAATTTCATTAGCTAACTTCCATCTAAACTTAAGAGCATTCCTTAAAAAGTAAGAGTTTTTGTTCATTTTTGTTAAAAAACAGCCAACCAGCTGGTGTTGCCAATAACTAACAGGAATAAGAACATTCCTAGCATTAACATTGAAATTAGAGTAAGAAACATCTCTATCAGCAAGGGAAGACATAGAGATAGCAACATAAGGAAACAGGACACAAATAACAGACACCAGGCAAGGAACTAAAGAAGCTGGGGAAGTGGTAGGATAAAAGGGATTGGAATGGGGTTATTTATAGGAAATCACCTAGGTTTTGAGTTAAACATTTTGAGGCACAATAAAAATGATTTAGCAAAACATGGAGTTGAGGGGGACAATGAACTACAGGGAGTGATTACAGCTAGAATTAGGTTTAGACATACCTGTTTAAATCTCATAATGCCACTTCATAGAAACTGAGAAGGTAATTATAAAAAGTCAAATGGCCGCAAATCTCGCTGCAACGAGTGGATTAACAATGGAGCTTTGGAATTTGTGGACAAGACCCATCAGACTGAAATCGCCGCTTGAGCACGGAGGTAAGGAGGTATATGATGTAATTCTTCAAGGAAGAAGACAACATCATTGAGGCAGAAACGATCCTAATTAGTCGACCATCAAAGAAAACAAATTCACCAGAAGATTAAGAGGATTTGAAGCAATTGCATCACCACGAATTAGGGTTAGGTTAACACCAACATCCCAACAGACCCATCCAACCTACATATAGGCTACATCGTGAAAGGCTGGTGGATAACGGAATTAGCTGAAGAAGATTAAAAGATTCATGGATGTAATTTTAGAGGTTAGGGTATTGAATTTGGGGGAATTCGACGACGAGTTGGTTGACTCATTTTCGCCGAGTCGCAGAGCCCGGGTTAACTATCAGTCAACCTATCATTACGCGTACATTTTAATTCTAAATTCGAATCCAGTAAAAATTAAGGACAAAATTTGTTCTAAAATTAAGTATACAGAGGTACAATAAATTTGAAAATATCCTGCACTTATTTTTCCTTCCTAAATTGGGGACTAGCCAACTTAATTGGGGTCTATAGATTTCTGTCTCCCCCAACAAAAAATGATAAGGGGTGTCCCAAAAATTGTAAAATTACTAAATTAACCTTAAAGAAACCTTAATTATTCTAACACAAATACAAATACAAAATTAAAACTTAATTAACAAATACCAAAATTATTAATCAAAACTCCAACTTTTTTTCATCAAAATTAAAACTAAATCCTAATCAATCACAAACAACAATTAAAACTCAATTTATTTTTCAACAAAATTAAAACAAAAAACACACAATTCAAGTGTTGAGTTGAATCCCTTTAAACATTTCCTTCTAAGGGATACTCTACAATGATTTACCTCAAAATTTTAAAATCCACTCATCAAGTTTCTGAAAATCCATTCAGAATCGGTGTATATGTGCCCCATAGTAACCCGATTATGTCTTTAATCGATTTTTAATGTGAACCTACATTACCCGATTCTGGGTGGATTTGATGAACATCAACTATAATCGGATTACATTGGTACACACATAAACCGATTCTGGATGGATTTTGCAGCATATGTAATCCGATTTTGTAATTTAAAATCTCTGTATAATCAATCGGCTTACATTGTAGTACATATAAACCGATTCTGAAAAAGCTGCAGCAAACTACCTTCAGAATCGAACTTCATAAACGTATTTGAAGTCCGATTCTGAAGCAAAATTCATGAGTCCTAGTTACCCAAAAAAAAATAAAACCACTTTCATTCATTAAGATACTCATTCCATAAGAAAGAGACAAAATATAAGCATCCGATAGATCAAGTTTTTAACATAAGAAAAATACTCATTCCAACAAATGGAGACCATCGAATTGATCCGGCACGATCAATTCCTCCCATCGCCTCATGTTGGCATCGTATTTTTTTAGCCACTCCTCCGTGACCTCATGAAACCCATCTACCGGTGGTAATGGATAATCATCACGTACTCTAAGACCGATATAATGTATGTTGTTATGGTTGAATAAAATAATTCTCCGATCCTTAAGCGATTCATCCCAAATGGTGTATTTTGGTGCATATGTATAGCATGATCCCTTACCAAATAGATGAACAACGCAACTCGTAATCTTTCTTCCATAGCCCAACTCGTATTTTGGTTGAACCACACATTTCTCGTAATCTTTCTTCCATAGCCCAATAAGACTCCCCAAGTGGCAATCGAACACGGGCACGTACATTGAGTGTACCATTAAATCCCAATGATATTGAAAAGCCTTTCATAGTAACCCATTCGCTTCATACTCCGATTTGATTTTCTTCTTGTCCTCTTCACTTTGTTCCGGAGTTAGTTTTCGAAGATGCTCATCTTCGGCTTTTTCACGAGCGGTACCTTTTTTTGGCTTTGGCTTTTGGATATGACCCCTACAATTACTTCTAATATTGCATTGTATGTGCCATGTGCAAATAAAATGCTTAGCATCCGGAAAAACCACTCCAATGGCATTCATTAGTGCTTGGTCCTTATCCGTTACTATGATCCTCGGAGTTTGATCACCACGGTATATCTCCTTCAAGGTCTCTAGCATCCAAGTAAAACTCACATCATTCTCCCGATTCATAAACCCCCATGCTACCGTGAAAGTTTGCTTGTCGGAAGTATGGCAAGCAATGTTCAACAACGGCATGTTGTACTTGTTGGTCTTGTACGTACAATCTATTAACAAAATTCGATAGAAGCATTGTGCCAACTTGATCATCTCCGGATGCGCCAAGAAAAAAAGAGTCACTTTTCCTTCCAATACTTGCTTCCTCATTGTGTATCCGTGTTGATCGGCTAACCATTGAGATTGTTCCATAACCGCTCTACCATCCCATGACCTCCTCCTAAAGTCTGCTCTTGCCGTGGATATTTGCCTCAAAGTGGACAAGTTATCCTTATCATCCTCCTTAATCTTCCTAAGGATGTCACTTGGTTTACATGCTTTCATCGACCTCACCGTTTCCCATTGATGTACGGCCGCGTGTATAATAAGAGATTTCGGATCATCATGATTATGACAACCATTCAACACTTTATAGAGCTTGTATACCTTACTACCATCGGGTTTCTTGCGTGTATTAACTATAATCTTAAACGGGCAACCATACTTCTTTGATTTAGTAATATATTCCCTTTTCGTCTTCTTCACGTACAGTCTATCCTTTGCCCAGTGACTTTCTTGCTTTCCACCTCTCTCACAAACAAGTTCCAAACGATCTTGACTTGAGCGACAGCCTAAAACTAACGCGCATTTGATCTCTATCCCCTTGTCTATGAACCATTGCTTTGCATCTTTTCTGGCTTTCCATTCCAAATCGGTGAAATAGTGGGCAGAGGTATCATGACCCAACAGAGATACAACTTTGGGTTGATCTTCATCAAACGCCATAACAATCTACAACAAATATCAAAAAGTTGATGATTCAAAATCGGTTTATAAGTTACAGTCGATTAACCCGATTATGGTAATCGGTTTATATATGCAATCATAAAGACCGATTGAAGAAATGGCAAAATATTCAAAGTACACAATCGGTCCACGTACTGCGTAATATAATCTGATTGTTGTTCACATTTCTACTGGATCTTTTTTTCTCCTAAATCGGATTACATATTCACGAAAATAAACTGAATGTCAACTTTGTGTATTCTACGTGATTATTCTAGGAAAGGAATCAGATTATGCAAAACACCAACAAAAACCGATTCTCTTCACGTACCCATCACGCCAAAAATTTACTACAATTGGTTTAATTGTTGATGAACAAAGACCGATTCCCGAACCAAATTTGGGGATTTTACCCAGAATCGGTTTATGTCATGATATCGAATAAACCGATTCTGGTTTATAGTTTGGAATTTTTTTTCCTTATTCGGCAATTGGGACATGTAAATACATGTTTGTAGATCATTACAACTCATACCTGTTTATTGGAAGCATTATCATCTTCTCCCTCCCGACGAAAGTGTTCTTGTGCTTGAATAATATCCTCAAGCATCCTTTGGTTCACTTTCTCTTCTTCATTCACCAAATTTTCCAATTCGGTAGGATCGAACTGATTCACCCATCTCTTCATCACTACTAGAGTCTTCATCATCACTATATTCTTTCATTTTTGCTAAGAATATCAAAAACCCTAGTTTTTCCTTTTTTCCCTCTACTTCTTTCCCTCCCAACCTTAAAAAAGATAAATGATCTTCTTCTCTAATCCAAACATTATAATCCTACTCAAACACTTATTAACTTAATAAACATTAACTTAATTAATCATCACTAATTTAATAAGGGTATTTTAGGTATTAATATAAATAATGGATAAGGGGTTCCCACAAATTACTTCTTAGTGACCCTATTTTGTCATGTAGCTATAGGCCCCAATTAAGTTGGCTAGGCCCCAATTTAGGAAGGTTATTTTTCCAGTGGATCGATGTTATTTTCTGTATCAACATTTCCTGGAAATTAACACTGGTTGGGATGGAGCTGACCTTTAAGAATTTCAATAGTAATATCATACGGCTTGTATGTATCAACTGGATGACCGTGCAACAATATGGAGCGGACGACATAATGACCTTAGACAAATGTGGCGATGTTGACCCAGTTTTATTGACTGAACAACACCATAGTAAGTATTGAAATAATAGAGCTTCTAGTTCTTCTTCAAATTGGTTTCCAACCGGTGGATTCGATCATCATTTCAAGCAATTGTAATGAAAATGAAACAAATTAATGGAGTTTGTATTAAAATTGGGAAATGATTCGAAGAATTTTGATTGATATTTGTGGTTAGTGGCAATTGGAGGAAAATGAGAAAAACCGAAGAATAAATAGATATATTTGGTCGATCTTATGAGTTGTTTGAAAAATTGGGCACCGGTGATGTTTGTATTCAAAGAAATTCAATGCTAAATAATTTGGTAGAATTTTATTTATTGATTGTTATGTTTTCAGAAAGGGAAATCAACATACATATAGTTTGGTACAACCACACTGAAAGGGTCTCCTTACGGGTCATCCCAATTTTTAAATCACTTTAGCAATTAAGATAATTATAATTGATTTTTTTAAAGAGAACTAAATCACTTTAGTTAAAACCTAAATAATGCGGTACAAAAAATGTAAATCTGAGCTGCAAATTATTTTATGTTTTTAAAAAACTAGGTTAAAACTAGGAAAGTTATACGCAGAAATATCCCAGCCCTTTACAATACTTTCAATAACCCTAGATTTCAAACTATTATGAAGTAGGACATGTACTACAAAAAAAAAAACACCTTTCTTACTCATAACCCATTTTGCTAGTTTATCGGCTTTTTTATTTAACCTTTTATTTACACACACCACTTTTATATTTACATTCGACTCCAAAAGGATCTTCACATTATATAAAATAGATTCAATTCTCCATTCACAACATGATGGGTTGTTATCCAAAAAAAGAACTACATTCCGGCAGTCGCTTTGTATTTGAAAATTCTGAAGATATAGCTCTACTGCTCATTCCCTCGATCTCCTTATTGCAAGAGCTTCTGCACATTCTGCGCTTGTGATGTATCATGTAAAAGTTTTAATGTTAGTGATGCATCCATTTATCCAAAGAACAATGGCAATACCATATTCCCCCGTGTTCTCATCAAATGAAACATCAACATGCATGTTTTTTTTTTTTTTAGTATTTCTCATTGTAGTATCATTTCTATTTCTAGATCCATACATTAAGATGCAAATCATGAAAAAGGATAGATATATACTATAACACTTACTAATTACATTGTCAAATATATCCTTTGTTGATATTTAAAATCACGAAGCAACCTGTTGTGTCGTGTTGTACCATACATTGTCTATGGAATGCATAATCTTTTTGTTTGGAACGTTTGACAAAAAATTTAGATACCATAACATTTGCAATGAAAATAGCAGGTACTGCAGAGAGGTCTTGATCCATCGTTATTTTCATTTCGAAATTCATCTTTAAATCTTTACAGGTCATGATTAATACACTCTTCATTTTAAAAATAACCTTACTAGTCAAATAATAGTTGTGCAAAATAGGAAAACCTCAAAATAAACTGGCTTCACTATGTATCCAAGGCCTTGACCTAATATAATCATATCATACACATTGATTGTGAGACCGTATAAGTAAAATAAAAAAAATTGATCTATTTTCACCGTTCGTGGATTATTTAAAATTAATATTGTATTTGAATAATATCATCTGAATTATTGTAATGCAAAATACATTAGATATTTTTTTGCAACTTTATGAAGAGTTATATGTTTCTCATTATTGGTGTTAGACTGGTAACATTACAAGAATAAATTCGGGAGTGGCTACCTACTGGAGCCTCAACCAACCACACCATCGTTGAATTCCTGGGGCCAACCCTTATTCTACCATTATTAGATGGGTCTAGGGTTAGAGACAAAGAAATATCGAGAAAGCTCTAATTAGTAAACCTAAATGTGCAGAAGAAAGAACCCTAAAAAGGAAAGATCTTTTAGTCTTGACTTCACTTAGTCGGCTATTCCTAGCGGGCAGAAACCTTTCGACGGAGAAGTCAGAATATCTCGTGATATGGGCATGTAGTACCGCTACGATTTGGTTAGAAG
The DNA here is from genome assembly GCA_023529315.1 of Papaver bracteatum. Taxonomy (NCBI): domain Eukaryota; kingdom Viridiplantae; phylum Streptophyta; class Magnoliopsida; order Ranunculales; family Papaveraceae; genus Papaver; species Papaver bracteatum. Next base: position 464,312 of record JAJJWX010001451.1, on the reverse strand, counting down.
TGTCAAGGTTTCCTTGGTTCTCATGCAAGTCGTCGTCGATAGTTTTATGTCTTTTTTTGAGGGACCTACCCCTACCACAATCCTCTCCCTCTTACATGTCAGTCATATGAGCCATGCTGGAAAATAATCCTTCACGAATATGTGAGCTTAATATTTTGTTGCTATCATAGACTGGAATAGAGCTATTGTATCTCCTAAATCTCCGTGTAGTGTGCGAATCTGTCTTGCTCGGGGAGGCCAGTTGTTGGGCTCCAAATAATCCCTTATCCCTCAGTGTTTCATTGATTATTGAATAAACATCCCTTAGGTCATTTTGAGGCGGATTACATGTATATGTTTATAATATAGGCACCTGTTTGGGTTGATTAGAGTCATAAAAAATATATTTCTTGTCGTTCATATAAACCAAAAGAACGCATATATTCATTTATTCCTTCTTAAGCTATCATCTCTTCATAAGGTAAATAACGCTCATCGGATGACTATGCGTATGACCAGTACTTTTAAAATCCCTTAGTTACTCAGATGTGGGGCCTCCATTGAAGGTATTATCTAATCAAAGGAAATAACTCAAGTTTATAATAGGGGTCTCAAGCAAAAGTAGTATACTATCTTAAATTATGAAGGCTAGCATTATATGTATCGTTAATCAGGACAAAGTTGACTATAAAGCTAGCACTTGGAAAGCTACCCATAGTTATGTCGAATTCTAATTTTGCTTTTCTCAGCGGCTCATACTACTAATCTTACTAAATAAGTCAATTGAAACCTAACCGAATTTATAGCAAGATTCGCGACCTTACATTCATGAGTTCTTAATGAAGAATTTAAGCCTTGTTCTTTAATTTTGAAGCTGGTAGAGACCCACCCCTCGTTTAAGTCAGAATAAGTCCTCAAAACCCTTAAATATTCGCTAATAGTCAATCACCACAAAAACGGACACCTAGCTTCTACCACCCTTTTCCCTTAGGTATAAGCTTTTGAAGGGTGAAAAGACAATGATCATACGATAAACCGACCTACCCCAACAACTAGAATAGACCTTCCCGTCTAGCCATAGACCAATACCATGATTAGAGACTAGTTCAGGCTTTCGAAAGAATAAATTAGTAAAGCTATGAAACTTTCTAGATTTCAAAACATGCAAAAAGTAATTGCACTTTCATTTTTCACCTGGAACTTGGCTCCAGTCTACATGCATTCTGTATCACTTTCCAGAGGAGTTGTTCCTTTCTCTACTGTTCCAATCATATGGGAAATTTTGAAAACGGGGGCAAAAGAAAAAAGATTCTAAAGATCCTTTTCTGCTTGACACATATTACCACTTTCCTTTCAGGGGCCTCTTTTTTGCCGAGAAATTTATTGTGTAAACCATATTCAAGTCTTAGGTTATACCGGCGATGATATGTGGATTTGAGAATAGGTTTGTTCCCATTCTGATAGGTGCACCTGTCATGATATTTCAATATATCTTTCTGGTTGTTGCCACCAAGTGATACGGGATGGACGGTCTATACTCCCTTAAGTGGTATTACCAGTCATTTTGTAGGAACAATTAATTCAGCAATTTCTAGTCTTCATCTATTTGGTATTTCATTGATTTTAGGTTCCATAAGTTTTAGGTTATCATTTTCTTGATTCATGTAAATATCATTTTGATTCAAACATAGATTCGTTTTATTTGTTTAACTTTTATTATAATTAATTTTTGTTTTCTAGTTAATTTTTAAAGCTTACTTTTTTTTTTCTTAAAATAATAGAATTTTTCTTGTTCGATAAAAATATCATTTTCATTTTACATTTTATTTGCATAATATACATCAACTTGATGTTTAATTAAATGTTTTTCAAAATACTTTATTTTAAAATTTTCGTAAACTAAACTGGTATTTTAATAACAAATTATTTGCAATTCTTAGCTGAAATAATGGAAAGAGTTTTAACTAATGTATGTATATTAAAACGAAATGACAAACATATTTACACGTAGGATCCATAGGATTATAACATACCCAAAAAGAAATTTATTTAAGATCACATCAACATAAAAATCTCCTCACGATAAAACAGAAATTGAGACATGTGATAACTTTTTTGTTAAGTCGATAGAAGAGCATCACACGATAATAATATGCTTGATTAACTATATAAGATTCGTTGCTATTATTTATTATGGGCACAACAAATTTTGTTCTTTCGCTTTCACAAAACTTCGCAAGACAATGATGCACTAAGTTTCTTTTTGTCTCTCGTAGCCTGCTTGAAAACCATCCAACCATTGTACCACTAATACACATCGGACCAGTGAATTGCACCAAATACACCAAGTATAATCATAATGCATGGATGCAAACTGAACTCCTCCTTATCAGAACACCACCTTAATAGGTAGTGAATCATGCAAAATAACGCGAACCAGGAAAGGTAGCGAAGGAGCCGTCCATAGGTTCTTCCAGCATCCCCTTTATCAACCGCTTGTACAACTTTCAAGTCGATAAGTCTTCTCATTGTAAGCAGTCAGTTAAATTCCTCACAATTTACTTGAGAATTTTTCAATTCATGTCGTAGCTTTAGTATTCTCTCGGCTGAACTGAGAGTATGTTTGAAATCAAACTGTCAAAATCCTGGCACATGTATTTCCCATACACTGTCTTCTTTTTTGAGGTGAGATTATATAACCTTAGATTTTCTTCTAAGAAATTCGCATTACCTAACCACCAATTCTTTGAGATATTAAACCTATTGTCATCATTTAGTGTAGATAACTAGCTTATATAGATAGCTACGCAGTTTTAATATGTTTTCCCATACACTTTTGTAAGTTGATTTGTTTCCTCCAGCATTAAGAATTCAACTTGGGTTCAAAACCATTATGCTATCAGATCTTTATTAACCGTCCTTAAGTTTATAATGCCTAGTTCTCCATCTTATTTTGGACAAACAAATCGCCAAGAAACCCAATACATCTTCAAGCTATTATCCTCGTACCCCGAACCGCTGCAATCAATTGCAAAAAGACACATATTATACCAAAATAATTTATCCGTTTTAGGTTAAAACTTACGTTTTTTTTGTTTGTGACTAGCTTATTTTCCATCTCCAATAACACCTTCATGCCTTAAAGTAAATCTTATAGGAAGACCAGGATAGTATATGAGGAGTTATGGTATTATATAACCCAACACCAAAGCCAATTCCTAAACACATGATCGACACCCCCAATAGGTTCAATTTCAATCGCTTAAGCACGTCAAAAAACAATGATATAACAAACTAATGCTTGACCTGTGCATAATAACATAAACTTGATATTAAGGAGTGAAATTTTGGGTATTAGTGTTCACATGTGTCGTTCCGTTGTTGTTACTATATAAAGTGATGATTGCTTCTCGGTGTACTTTTATCCATATTGATAAGGTTACCGATGTCGTAACGGCACTGAACTACCGTTGTCCAATACTATTCACTAGCACACACCACCTCTTTTGCCATCTACTCCTCCACCACTCATTAACAACATCACGACCATTCATGTCCAATGATATATGAAAAGGCGAGGGTACCCCAAATATACCTCAAGCTATAACTTTTCCTTCCTATAAGTCCTTTCCCCAAAAGTGATTGTCTATGGAATGAGTCGAGACAATACAAATCGGTTCACACTTTGTGTGATCGTCTATGGATACGAGATCAAGACAATTCAACAACAAAGTGTGTTTTCTTGATACAAAGGTTCGGAATTAACCAAACTCAATAGGATTCATGTATCAAGTAAATAGGAATTAACGTTTGTGCAATTTACTTTAATTATAATAAAACAATTATAATGCGGAAATATAAAGTAAATGACATAACAAGATTTTGTTAATGAGGAAACCGTAAATGCAGAAAAACCCCGGGACCTAGTCCAGAATTGAATACTCTCAGGATTAAGTCGCTATACAAAATAAGACAACTTCGTATAGTTGAGACCAAGCAAATAAACCTATAGTTCACCTAGTTCCGTCTGTATTTCCACGCCTCCAACATGTAAACAAGTCACATACTTGGACCAGTTCCTTTGGTTCGTATTCCAAACAGTAAATGAACAACAAATCTGTTTGGTATCAACTCTCTTCAACCAAGTGATATGAGTTGCGCAAATGTTCCCTTATTTACCTTAACATAAACTCCTTTGCCTTGTTCCAAGATCTATCTTATGTTTAATCACCCAAAGGTAATCGTTAAGATTAAGCCAACAACACTCTTCAACCAAGTGATATGTGTTGATGCCAATCTTCCTCAATGAATCAATCCAATCTACCACAAGGATAAACCGATTATTAATTAGATCCTCTTTTTCCCAAACAAGTATTGTGCACACCAAAGATTGTAAAAGCCAGGTTAGAAGTCTTCAATATCTTCTTTGTCTTCAAATCTTCTTAGATCTTCAATAAACACCTGCACACAACTACTTGAATCTCTTGTGATCAGTCACACACAGAACGGAGTCTGTTAACAATGGATTATCACAAGATCGTCTAACAACAGTCTAAAGATCCCTGTCGAAACCTTGAACTAGTTTGAGTGAATCTTATATCATAAGAGAAGATTCTCTAGCATAAACAAAATAGGTGCAATCAAAGTTCAACCACCATTAGTCAATAAAATCAATACGAAAACTAAAGATAAACTGCAATATCTAGTTTCCCACCAACGGGTCGCGCTAGAGCTTCTCAATCCCAAAGAATACTTTAAATTGAGCGGCCGTAATGGATTTCACCTAATCTCATCTCCGATAGGCGGATTCACCAGTAACAAAGACAAAAGAGTAAGTCTAGGCTACGCAGGATTAGTTTGCTAGAAATGCAAACTCAAAGTATTTATAGACAAGGAAGTTTGGACACCAAGGAATTTCCAAAACCGAAAATATACTCAAGATATTTTTCATTACTCCACCATATTCGGTTTTCATAATTCCTGTGAATGCACTGTCCAAAAATAATGATCGAAATCTCCTTGGAAAATCTTTAATTAGCAAATGCACATTACTAATTCTCATTTTCCATATATAATTAAAAACCCTTAATTAAAAAGATTCTTAACTTATTTAAATTTGATCTTGGGATTTACTTCCTTCTTAGCCGTTAAGAAATATCTTTGAACAAAATAAAATAAGCATTAATGCACCGTGTTCAAAGAGTGACGACATCTTACTCTTGCAAGTATTTTCCATGCTTGCTCACTTGAAACCGATTTACCACACTTCTAAACAAGTTTAGAATTGTTTCATCCGACTTTCAAGAACTATGTGATTGATCAAGTTCCACTCAATCATAACTCATGGGTTTACGGTTTTACCAAAACAAGTTTCGGTTCTACCTCCATGTGAGTACTGTGCATAGTTACACTAGCTTACCAAAGATACGGCTGACTAGGTACTAGGATCGGTTCCCCACATATATTTGGTATCTAACTTGTATGCACTGCACATGTCCATAAGATCGGTTTCCCCTTCCCAAAAACGTGTTGCACATGTTCATAGGATCGGTTCCCCTTTCTTCCATATACATTGTTGCACCTCATACAAGGATCGGTTCCCCTTGTGATGCACTACACCTCTTACTAGGATCGGTTCCCCTCTTCCCAGTAATAAGTTCAGACATACACAACCCGATCATACCCCAGGTGATTACTTAGGATCGGTTTCACTAATAAAAGTCATACCAATACATAAGTCAGGCCTCATGTGAATAGTTTTACCAAGAACACAAACAAGTCGTGAGCGGTTATACTAATCACACATATTGGCCGTTCATAAGATATGCAATGAAGAACAACCCCAATAACGCCTGGCGATTTCCTTTTCGGTTCACAACACATATCATGAACTTACTTCCTTAGAACACATGTAAACATTGTTCCCTAGGATGAAATCCTCACCTCATACCCATACATAATCACAATAACATTCATACGATTATGTCGATGTCTTATATACAAAGTTTAATGGTTAAGCAAGAAACTTCATATTGTATTCCTTAATACTATGTCTATCTAGAGTGTTCATGCTTCGCATCTTTATGTTTTCAATATGCACGACTTGAAAGATACGTTAGGGAATGAAACAGTTCAAGTCAAATATCACTAACCTCAAGTGGAAGGATTATGTTTTCGTTGTAGCTCCGCACTTCTTCAAGTCTTCGCAATACTCTTAATGTCTCACCCTATTACTTTCAAGCTAACCTATACGAAGTTGACTCTAGTGCATTTAAATCAAGCGACTCTTAAATGAGTTTTGCTTCATTAAAATATGACAACCAAACTTGACATACCAACGCTTGGTGGGTTCAAACGAGCAATTAATGCTCTAACAATATAATTATTAGAAAATTAATGATCAATTAATAAGAATATATTTATTATCAAGAATAAATAACTTTTTTATTATAAAACATTAATGATATGCACGACAAGGAAACTTGGACCTTTGGATGTATTTCTGAATTCAATCACAACTTCCAGTTATAAAATAAGATTGGATTATGCAAAGTAAAACCGTTGGATGTCTTTTGAAAGGATAAATCACAACCACCACTTATCTTACTATGACAATACTTTCAACCACAGTCGTGAGTTTATGCCCCGAGACAAATCTAGGCCAGTATTTTGTCCTACCTAAGTTTTCAAGCTTTGTTTATAATACTAAAATTAGTTTAAAATTCTTAAGACTTTATGGTTGATGTTGCTGCGTTTTTTTTTTTGACGGACCAAGAAATTCCACCTATGGAGAGCTTGGACATCCTATATTAGACAGTCTGGACCAAGGGGATGAATCATGAGAGATGGATAATTCAGGAAAAAAAATATACTCATGCATCTCATTTCTATGACCAACAAAAACCCAAATAATCAAGAAAACGCATCATTGGTACATCATGGTGTCGATGTCTTTACGGTGTCCATACACATGGCCATCCAGGTAACATTTTCGTAACCAAAATCCTACAAGTCAGATTAGGCTTTCGTGGGAATTAATGAATGTCTTTTGAATCAAAAAGATGGATGCCATTTAACCACAATTTAGTCATGAGCGGCCAAGGACGGAGCCAGGGTTTTTCTTGTTGGCCGAAACAATTAAATATTCCGGCCAATACTCACCGATGTGCCACTCTTAAACACAGGATGTGTCACTCTTAAATATAGTGATCTGCCTTTAAAACTTCACTTTTGCTAAGAAAATGTACGTTGCTTTGCCTTTCCAAGCATGATACTTGAAACACAGTTTCTTTACGTATCCCTACACCGTTCCAACTTACCCTTGTTCTCTTATGGGTGCAAGACCATAAAGTCCATTGTTGATGCATTTTTAATGCGTCACCTGTCCAAGCATAGGGAAATGCCTTGGGCTTGTGCATAAACCATTACAAGCATAATTACTTATTTTTTACTCCACTTCGATATTGAGATGAACACATACACTAGTCTTGCTTGTGCCTAGGGAGGCTCATGTCATTATTTTCTAAAATTATCCATTGATTATAGGGGAAGGGAGTTGGTTGAAGGTGCATTAATGGAAAATACATCCTTAAGCTATAAAGTTTGGCCGGTAAAGCATCATTATGTCATGTTACTTACTTGAAAGAGTTTCATGATACGTAGACATCCTTATTTCTACATTGTTAAACCGAGAATGCATCGAAATGATGCATTACGACATAAGGATCAATTATGTGCATATATTGAGAAAGACCCTTTGGCTTATATAGACTACGTTTTTTCTTGGGATTTAGCCTTGTAATACGAGTTGGATTTAGGTCCTAGCTATGAAATTGATGAACTACGATTTGTGCTTGATCAGTTCAAGTTATTTAAGAGGTATGTAAACATCCGTAATTAGTTGCAACATTATTGGTTCAACACTTTTTTACTCATATCATATAATTACGAGGTGATTGCGACTTTGGTACTCATATCATCTGTCCCGGCAATACAATGCGATGCAGGAGATCGTTTCCATGCTTGATGAGGTAATTACAATATGATTATTGGATGCCCATACTTTTTAACATTTTTACAAATATAAAAAAAAAAAAGGAGTAGATGGTCATATACCAAGTCCACTTGCTTCCGCGACAATACCATTATGATGCATTTTCAGTCCTCGGCTAATGCTCAATGTGTGAAATGCACCATAATGATGCATTTGAGCTCTGGGTCAGCATCTCACTTTCATGTTGCACCATGATAATGCAATTTCAGTTCTGGGCTGAACGTGCCATGCATGGGCAATACAAACTTGAGATGAAGCTTCATCTAATTCAATGACGCATCTTTAAACACGCATCATGCTGTTGATGGTGGTTTTTATTTCAGGGATAAAATTGTAAAACCATGTATTTTGTATACCTGATTTCTGCAAAGAAGTAGCGTTGCCAAGAAGCTGATGAGTGTCTATACCTCTCTTCTTACACATGAACTATATAGTTTAATACCTATGAAATTTATTTAGAATAATATTGGTGCATGTAGCAACAATCCCAAGTATTCTATAAATTTTATTAATCTCCCACCTACATTATTCACTAAATGCATGGCTTGCTGAGCATTTTCCTTATGCTATGTCCACGATGAACTCTTAATATTGACATGATATGACAACTAATGTTCATTCGCAGCTGAGCAACATGAGTTTCCCGAGGATGTCAGGATTAAGATGTGCATGAAAATACTCAATTAGAGACACGCTGCACCTGCACTCTGAGCTAAAAATTAGTGATTTTGTGTCAACACGCAAAACTCACAAAAATTGATTAATTTTGTGCCAGCTCGTAAAATTCAATTTTCTAACCTAATTTTATCAATTTACAAAAAAAATAGGTTTTTGAGGTCTGCGCAATATCTCGATCCCTATTAGTCGAGACTAAACCTAAGCAAACTAGGAAATTAATCCATCATGGAACTAGTAGGAGCAAATCCTACTAGAAATGGGAAAATAGGAAATCGTTACTAGAAGCCGTGGCATAAAGGGCTTGGCCACGCCACTTGGTTGACCAATTTGCCCTAACTCGAGCCTCCTTTGGCCGACCTTCCTCCTTTTATTTTTGTTGTCTGCGGTCTCCTCTTTCCCATCATCCAATCAAATAGCTCCAAAGATGCAGCCTACACTTTTAATTAAAGGTGGCCGGCAACCCGTCTTTGGCTTTGACCAATCGTATCTCTCCAACTTGGTCGGACGATATCCAAAAGGTCACAAAAGATTGGATGAACAGCTAGAAGCATTTGGTAAATAATTTTGAGTATGAATGCCAAAAGTTTCGTATGGATGTCTAGTATAACATACTAAAGAATCACATCAATCGGATTAACGAGCTAAAATCTACAGCTTAAAAGGCGAGCTAGGTCGTGGCTGAAAACTGACAGAATTCCTCCTGAATTCTTCCCGAGTCTTTACTATCGGGTTGTTTTCACCTCCTAAACGATCTCAAAACTTAAATATTCCCTCGCTAGAAGATATGAAATTCTTTTCTGATTAGAATGGATGGGAGGATCATCAAAATTCGAGTTTGTATGAGAATTCTACAACAGTTTTAGTGAGGGTCTCACATATGAATTTTCTGATTACAAAATTTCATGAATTAACATAAACTTCTGCAAATCATCTCAACCATCCAACTTGGCTAGCCAATTTAACCTATTTAGATTTAATTTGGGCCAACCAATAGGATGCCAAAATGGCTACCAACCATCATTCTCCTATAGGGACCGACCACCACATCTTTAATGTACATGGATAGCTCCTGGCAGCTGCTCAAATATGACCGCCCGCCGTCTAGCTTGCGCGTGATTGGTCAAAATAATTAGGTCTTGCAAGCAAGACCCACTCAGCAACTTGCTACATATTTTCCACGAAAATACTCGAGACATTAAACATGTCACAAACTGGGGGATGTTCATCATGGTATTGGTCTGGCGGTTTACAACATGCGGCGTGCAACACGCCCATTATGAGAAAGTGTCAGGAAAGGCGGATGGTTGATAGCAGTAAAGGAGTAGTGGGTGTAAAGATGATCGGTCTTCCCTTCATGAAAGGGACATGGTTTTCACCACTTTTACACGATCCCCACTTCTCCACTACTTAACTACCTCCACTTCCTACAAGATCAGTGTGTTCAACTATGACTTGTATAAATAGGTTTTCAATCTATTTCAACCGACAAAAATTTTGGTTATCAACTTAAGTATCCAAAAAATACTAAGAACTTATAGCTTACATTCCGCAAGTAAGTTCCACATTCTGATACAAGTCATAAAACAACCACACCTTCATAATTCATCATTCTGATCTCAACACCTTCTTCGCTTCCCTCCCTAAGATCAACCATTCTCCTTCATTTTGTGACCGAAGCAAGACTGGAACGACCATTTCTTGGTTTAGGCTAGGATTGTACTGATTGATCTCTCGAATCTAAAGTACTCCCGTGCAGTACATTTGTTTAGGGTTTAGGTTCGTTTCTCAGTAGCACACCCAATTTACCATTTTCAACAGAATTATTTTTTACCCTACTACACATGCATAAAATAAAGATGTAACAAACTCATAGTGAAAACGACGAAAAATCCATAGACGTGGATCTTTAAGACGAACAACATGTAAATTACCGTTTCCTTTATCTTTTTCGACTCTAACATTAATTAAATAACTTTATAAAGATAAGGTCTAAAATAAGTGGTCTTCAAATAACATATATGACAGTAGGGTAAGGGTGTCAATAGATGTTCGAAAACTGCGACATTTGTTAGGATTCACATTCGAAATATCACATATTATTCGAAAATAAATTTTCGTATTCGGATATACGAATTTTATATCTGAAAATATAAGTATCCGGATACGAATTCAGATATGAAACTATTCGCATTCGAAATATTCATATCCAATTTTTTTAATATAGATATATATGTTTTATCTTTATGTTTATTAAAATGTCATTTACAAATATATTCATCCTGTATAACAAAATTTTGTTTCTTTTTTCTTACAGTTTTGGATTGGATAATTATCCAACATTGAAATACGAATGCGATGAAAAAATGCTATATTCGTTCGAATTTCTAATTCAAATACAAATACGATCCGTGTGAATCCACTTACGCCATGAGGGGTTATAATAATGTCCTCCAAAATAGAGTGCTTGAAAAAAGTTTGATTATCCTTTTCTGTTAATGGAAAAAATTAGTGAATTAAAGAGGTGCACATTTCCAATGTTACGGTTTTATGACATCGGAAATTTTATTAAACTAATACCGTGTCTCTTGATCAAAAAATTTATTTTCCTTTTATTCCCTTTTGGAAATTTCACAACTAAAAGTCGTTGCGAGATGACATTAACCAACCAACCAAATTATCACGAAACGATACATAAATTAGACTCCGTTGTAAAATACGGTCCACCTGTACGTACGTACAGTATACATTTTTTATGTTTATTGCGGCTGAGTTTCGTTACCGTCCTTCCGGATAAGAACGCCGTCTAAATACAATAGAATCCGACGGTCACCGTAGAATAGTATAACACGTGGCAGAAGTGATCGCAGATGTTAATTTAACTATAATTAACTAACCTTTTTCAAACTGTTTAACTCAACCACAGTTAAAACTTTAACCCTACATAATAAAACCTTATCTTCTCTCCCAAACGTGTCATTACAAAAAAAAGAAACCTTTTTTTTCTTCTCTCTCTGCAAAAAGCTCTATCGAGTTCTTCGATCTAAACCATTGTTAATGGAGATTTCAACTCAGATCTTAACTAAATCATACATTTAGAGGATCCCCAAGATTTTGAAATTTTCATTTTGGTTACGGAAATCGTTTACTAGAAAGTGTTTGATAAATTGTCTGAGTGAAGGAAGGGTATTTATTTATTTTTTTAATGGCGAATTCATTTCCAGAAGAAGTATTAGAACATGTATTTTCATTTGTGAAAACAGATAGAGATAGGAATACAATATCATTAGTATGTAAATCTTGGTATGCATTAGAAAGATGGTGTAGAAGAAGGATCTTTATTGGTAATTGTTATGCAGTTAGTCCAAGGATATTGATTAGAAGATTTCCAGAAGTTAGATCTGTATCATTGAAAGGAAAACCTCATTTTGCTGATTTTAATTTAGTACCTGAAGGTTGGGGTGGTTTTGCGTATCCATGGATCTTAGCTATGTCTGAAGCTTATCCTTGGTTAGAAGAGTTAAGATTGAAAAGAATGGTTGTAACTGATGAAAGCTTAGAGTTGATTTCTAAGTCTTTTAAGAATTTTAGGGTTTTGGTTCTTTCTTCTTGTGAGGGTTTCACTACTGATGGATTAGCTGCCATTGCTGCAAATTGCAGGTCTTTATTCTAGTCTTTTTCTCTTTCATTTCTCAAGTATTTTGATGCTCATACTTGTCATTATCACAGATTTTTTTGTTGCTAATGTGGTGGTAAAACATTGATTTATATGATGATTGCTTTGTAGTTTTGGTCTTTGTTTTATGTGAAAAGAGTTGATTTTTTTTTTTGAAGGTTTTAGGGGTGTACTAACTTTTCATGCTCATTCTTGGTCAATCCTTAGTCATTTTTTGTTCATTTGTTAACTAAAGAACCTGCCATCCTTAGAAATCGCTGGTCTTTTTTAATTCGAGTTCTATATAATGCTTCTTATTGGAGGTGTCTTGGTTGAGTAGATGAGTTGTAAGACTCATGGTTCTGAAGCCCTGGGCTCTTTTTGTTTTTTTGTTGCTTTAGAGATTGGGTATAAAGTGCAAGTCTTATAGAGGAAATTCTGTAATACACTCCATCTTTGCTTTATAGATTGGATTTGCATGGACTCTATTCACTTTTGACTAAGTTGTATTATCTTTAGATGGAGAGTTGAAGTTTTTTTTTTTCTCACTCTTTTTTAGTATTCTTCAGAATATTGTAAACTCTTTGCCACTGTCTTTCAGTTTCTTACTCATTTTGGAGGATTTAATGAGCAAGTAATCTTGGTTCTAAACTAAAAAGAAATTGTTTATAGGGTGCTGGTTTGAAGAAAGATAAAAATTATGTTCATCTTTAGGGTGATTAAAGCCTAGTAGGACTTCCATATTTATTGAAGATACTTATGATACCACATTCAATCTGTGTTTGATACTTAGACTTGCTAGTCCTATATGTTGTGTGGGGGAAAGATTTAGCGTGTTTAGCTGATCATCGAAGAATTACTTTGATTTTTCTGCTACAAACTAGTATTGTGTTGTTTTTAATCAGTTAATCTTTTCTTTAATGAAGGAATTTGAGAGAGCTGGACTTGAGAGAATGTGAAGTTGATGATCGTCGTGGTAACTGGCTTTGTCATTTTCCTGAGTCGTGTACTTCATTAGTCTCCCTCAATTTTGCATGCCTTGATGGGGAGGTCAGCTTCTCTGCTCTAGAACGCTTGGTTAGTAGATGTACCAATTTGAGGACTCTCCGACTGAACCACGCAGTGCCTCTTGATAAGCTTCCAAGCCTTCTTGCTCGGGCTCCACAACTTATGGATGTTGGTACGGGTGTTTTTTCAGCAGATTTTCGCCCAGAAGTCTATTCGAAGCTTGCTGGTGCCTTTGGAAGCTGCAGGGGGCTGAAGAGTTTGTCTGGGTTATGGGAGGTGGCCCCTGCCTATGTCCCAGCCATCTATTCAATTTGCACTGGACTTACATCTTTGAACTTGAGCTATGCTAGTATCCAAAGTCCAGAGCTCATCAAGCTGGTTAGCCAATGTCGGAATCTGCAGCGATTATGGGTATGTTGCCACTAAACTGTTTATGAAATTGTGTTGTCACTTTTTTCTTTAGCGAACTTCTACTAAGTAATTTGATACCTCTGTACACAGGTATTGGATTACATAGAAGATAGAGGTCTTGAAGCCATTTCTGAATCCTGCAAGGACTTGCAAGAACTGAGGGTGTTCCCATCTGAACCATATGACGTGGACCAGAATGTCTCACTGACAGAGCAAGGTCTTGTTTCTGTTTCCGAGGGGTGCCCCAAGCTTGAATCAGTGCTTTACTTCTGTCGCCAGATGTCCAATGCGGCACTAATAACCGTTGCCAGGAACAGACCCAACATGACGCGTTTCCGTCTTTGCATCATAGAGCCCCGAACACCAGATTACCTTACCTTTCAACCACTTGATGATGGTTTCGGGGCTGTCGTGGAACACTGCAAGGATCTTCGGCGGCTTTCTCTTTCTGGTCTTTTGACAGACCGTGTCTTCGAATACATTGGAGCACATGCCAAAAGGCTTGAAATGCTATCAGTGGCTTTTGCAGGTGATAGTGATCTGGGCCTCCATCATGTGCTGTCAGGGTGCAAAAGCCTCCGAAAGTTGGAGATTCGAGATTGCCCCTTTGGTGACAAGGCTCTCCTGGCCAATGCAGGGAAGCTGGAAACAATGCGATCCCTTTGGATGTCTTCTTGCTCAGTGAGTTTTGGAGCATGTAAACTTCTTGGTCAGAAGATGCGGAGGCTTAATGTTGAAGTTATTGACGAGAGAGGAGCACCGGATTCAAGACCGGATGACTATCCTGTTGAGAGGTTGTACGCTTATAGGACAGTAGCAGGTCCTCGGTTCGATTCCCCGGACTTTGTTTGGATGATAGATGATGATTCCTCGGCTTTTCGGCAGCTGGCTTAAAAGTAAATCCTCTTAATTCTAGTTGACTTCAGCATGTCCATGTGCAGTACTACCTTTTACATGGTCATCGAAGACTAAGAGGTATAGTTTCTCCATCATCAGTTTGATTTACAGTTCATAAGCTTAGTAATATAACTGCAGATAGGAGTAGATGGTAAGTGGATAGTTAGAAGGGAGGGTATACATCGCCTAGAAGTTTGGGTTTCCTCGTCTTCTTCTCAGTTGGTCGGCAATAAGACGGAAGGGAAAAAGAGATTCAGGTTTGGTGTACAGAATCTGTAACAGACCGGAATGGAGGATATTTCATATGCACATCAACTTTGTTGTATACTGCGAGAGTAGATTTTTATTTTTTTCATTCACCCAAGTGAAGCAAATATTTGTAAACTTTCTCCTGTTCTTTCTACATAAAATTTGAGTTCTTGTTCTTAACACAATGAAATTTCCCCTGCACTTTAAGAAACAAATTCAGGTAATGGAAACAATAATTTCTCTGCTATTGAATGCTGAATTGAACATGGTCATGGTCTCTTTTGCTATTAATTCTCAGTATTACAGTTGATGTGAAAAGAAGAGGGAAAAGAGTACTAATCTTTTGTTACATCTGAATCTTAACTATGTTTTCCCTACATTAACAAGTGGAATCATGTTCTAAGGTCTTCATTCTTCAGCCAACTTTTAAAGAGTTAGGAATGGAGCAATCTTATTTGAACCCCACATTTCTTTTGGAAATGGATAAGGTCCATGTATTACTGGGCCAATACCATTTAGTCAATCCAACGGCTGGGATCGCTTAAGATTTTGAGATGGTATCAGACTATCAGGTTTGTTTTTTCTTTTGTCTTTTTCGAATTTTATGGTGGGGCAATTTTGTGATAAAATGGCACAAGTACAAGCATGTGCTAGTGCTGCTGCTGTGGCAAGATATATACGGCAAGCAGACGGAGATCAGCCGGAATTCGCACAGACACCTGAATTATGCTCTGTTTCTGTCAACAATGTCCCGTTTGATTCAAGTGAATCATCATCTCTTATAAGGCATTATTTTCTTTTTGAGTGGTCCAATCAGAAAAAGCATGTGCAATTAACAAAAAGAGAAATAGTTTGCTAAAAGGTAATGACGTACTCAACTTAGTTAGCCCAATAAGTGTGGGCGCCCTTTAACGTCATCAGTACCACCTCCCACGATTTTATCAATTGATTGTTTCTCCAGAGACTCCAGAGAAATCAAAGTTATTATGTATGGTGATGGTCCCTCCAAAAAGTGGATAAGTGACCACTGATTGAATGGGATTCTCTGAAAGTCTCGATCCACAGTCAGACCTCTTCATTTTTTTGCTGACTCATTAACATGGTCTTTTCTAAGTTTATTTATACTTGCTTATATTAGTCGTGCCATTTTTATTTTTTATTTTTAGAAAATCATATTTCAATTCATTCAAACCAAAATAGTGATTATATGATTGCTTACAAGATTATCAAAAACACCAAAATACAAGATAATCAAAACCCAAATACAAATGATGACACCAATTGCAAATACATCGCGAAGAGAAAGAGCCATGCACCGCAAAGATATCCAATTTTTGTACTAGTAGTATTGACGAAAGATGGTGTTAACCGGAATCAACTCCGACCATTTGAAATAATTATCTTCTTCTTCAATAAGAGATGCTCCAAATAAAATGGAGTAATTTGCCCAAAATCTTGTAGATCCAAACGAATTCGGATGTCCTAAATCCCTCTTGTTGAAGATGAATCCAAAGCGAATCCGAGCAGAATCATTGATGTTCTTGATGAATCGAGAATAGCAAGCCAAGAAACACCATGGAGATTTGAGAGAATCGCTATTAGAGCGAAGAGAAAATCGTCCCAAAGATTTAAGAGAATATCGCCCAAATAGCGAAGAAATGTGTCCATAGACACCAAAAATAACAAAAACAAAACCTAAAACTACAAATTACTCTACTTTTATTCATAAAAAACAGAAAATCCTTACTCAGATCTAGACCAAAAGGACTAAATCTAAGCAAGAAGATGAAGAAGCTCTAGAGTTTTTTTCTTAGGAGAGAGAAGTGAGAAGATGAAGAAGGAAAAACCTTTAGTCATGCCATTAAAAGATAAAATAAATAGTATTGTTGCTTGGGTAAAAAAGAAAAAAATTCCCTATCCAATTATTTTCAATGCTAATTTGGATGATTATTAGATATTTAACTAATGTTAGTTAATCATCAAAGTATTTGGTTATTACAAAAAAAAAATCAACCAAAAAATTGGTGTATGTTCGTGCCCATATTGACCGGTTCTGGGTTGATTTTCTTCATTCTCGAAAAACACTAGAAATTGGTGGATACTAATTATTAATCGATTATTTGAATATGATGATTATATGTTCGTTTTTAAGAAAGCATACGTTCACGTGCATTCTCAAGAAATTATATCGATTGAAACTTAATATATATAACTTATTGAGAACACCAAGGTGACCATATATTATAGACAAAAACTCCAACCATATGTTGAGAACTATAAGAACTCCATTTTCCCCAAAAGTAATACAAAAACTCCAAATATTTTAAAATAGGTAAATTAGATCCATTTCACTTTTAAAGTATACCTAACCTACCCTTATATTTCGTTGCTTCTTTGTACGAGACTTATCTCTCTATCTCTCCGTCTCCTTCACACCACCACCGCCTCCATCGCCTCCTCCGCCAACTTCTGTCATTAAAACCACAATCGTCTCCTGATCATCCATCAACACCGCCTTATTCTCTTCTTCCACCATCTTACCAGTAATACCTCCTCTTTCTACTCCTATACCACAACCACCAAATCAATTGATAATGATAACTCTAGATACCTAAATGAATCGATTAGTGTGTTGAGACATATATTGAATCCGAGAGTTAGCCGAAATGATTCAGGTGTTAGATTATTAATCCAATTCGGAAAGTTACGGTGGATTAACAAGAGGTAATTATGAGTTTTCGATGATTTATACTACGAATTAGGGTTTTTAATTTTGGTGTAAAGAAAAAATTAGAGGAGAAAACCAATTTCAGAATCTTAATAACTCGTAAGCAATGATCTTTATCTTTGATTCCTTTTAATGAATGAATAATGTATGAAATTGTTGTTTTCAAGTTGGTTTGGTTTGAAATTAGGGGTTCTTATTCATGAAAATGAAAAGAAAATGTAGTGTTACAGAGCGACAACCCTTCTTTGTTAAATTGTGTTTCAATTGGTAGATGTAACTAATGTTTTGGTAGCTCCTTGTAAAATTGATACATATTAGTGGTTCTTCTACTTTGGGTTATATCTGTGTATATTATTGATTCTGAATTTATCTGACCACTGGCTGCTTATAATTGAGGGAGCTGTATGATCTTGTTTGTAACTACTTGAAGCCAATGCATTCTTTGTTAACTCAAAACAGGTGGCATTACATTTGATGATCATGCGTGAACAATGTTTGCAAGGAAAATTGAAATCAATCGAAAAGCTAAGGACACCATCTAATGGGTCAAAGGCAGTTCTCAAAGTACACTGGTAATTTATAGATTTAGTGCTGTTTGACTCCATTTGTTTGGCAAATGTTGAATAATGGTTTCTTTGTGGAATGGTAGCTTACGCTCCTTATTATCTGATAACTATAGGCGTTGTGTAATTATGATGGAATGTTAGAAATCATGAAACATGATTATCCAGTTACAGATGGACTATCGCATTTGATTTCGTGATTCGTTAAAATAGCAAGTTCATATATTCTTGCTTGGATAGATTTTTATGACCATAGGTCAAAATCCATGAAGCCTTGGGTTGATTTTTTTCTTCTTTCTATGTTTTTGTTTGCAGTGTATTTTTTCATGATAAAGAATTCTTCATTAGTTTGTAGATAAATGAAGAAAGAGATATATCTTAGATAGAAGAAAATAACGGTCAAATTAAAGGCTAAGTCACATGTTCATCGAAATGTTTATTAAGGACAGGACCTCATAAAGATGAACTATATACCTTTTAAACATAGCTAGTGTTGCTAATGAAGTTGTCATAAACAACTTTGGACACTGAGGTTCCTTACAACGTAGAAAATCATTAGAAAAAAGTTACCTCAGCTTTGGAGACTTGCAGTCCCCTTGAAACGTTGGTTTTTATTTTTTTTATTTTTTGAGTTAACCATGAATGCTTTTAATTCAACCAACTTTTAATTAAAAGCTATAAGCATTATGTACTTCCAAGTGCGCTGTCATTTTTGAATGGTTTGGGTGTCTTTTAATACGACTAACTACCCTAAATTTGAGAGTTACACTGACGTTTTTATGGAAACACCACATGATCTTCAATGATGAGATGGTTCTATTAGAGTTCTGATACTTCGTATGTAACATATTTATGAAAGATTGTTCAGTCGCTCCATGTTTAAGATTTATGAAAGATTGTACATAAAGATAGTTTCAATAGTGCAGGACCTGCAAGGGATTGGAAAGTACCGCCCTAGTTCGACCAGCTTTCATCGATCATGAAACACCCAAGAGTACATTTATGATGAAACCAATTTCGGTTTCATATAATTTTGGTGAAACCGTTTTTGGTTTCATCCAATCTTGTTTTATATTTTTTAACACTTCACCATATGTTCAGATTTTGGTTTCATATAATTTTGTTTTAATATTTGTTCATCCAAGTACTAGTACCACATTATAGTGGTGAATGATTGAGTATAGTTTAAAAGGATGCAAGGTTAGATGAAAGATTTATGATACATCTTAATCGTTGAAATCAATATTGTGTTGGGGAAATGACAGATTTATGTTGAAACCAAAATTGGTTTCATCATCAAATTCTGACAGTTTTTGTTGGTGAAAAAAGTAAGTTTATGATGAAACCAAATTTTGGTTTCACCTGATTTTTGCCTAGTTTTATTCGACCTCATTTTTGCCTAGTTTATTTTGGTTTGGTTTCATCATTGAAGCTGTGTTGGTGAAATGACAATATGTGGAAAAATGATGAAACCTAATTAGGTTTCATCGTATTTTTTTCATTTGTTGAATATTGATCTGTATGAAACCAATCTTTGATGGTGAGACACAGGTGGATTGTTTTTTTTCAAACTAGTTTTAGTTGAGGGGGTAATGGTAGTGGTGGTTGTGGTTGTGGCGGCGATGGGTGTGGTGCAGTTGACGGTGGTGGTAGGTTTCATCTTATTGTGTTTCTTTTATGATGAAACCAAATTTTGGCTTCACCTGATTTTTTTTCCTAGTTTATTCGGACTGACTTGGAAGTCGGTGTGTTTGGTTTCATCATTGAAGTTTGTGTTGGTGAAATGACAATATGTGAAAAATGATGAAACCAATTTCGGTTTCATCTAATTTTGGTGAAACCAATTTTGGTTTCATCATTTTTTTCTCATTTTGTTGAATATTGATCAATGAAATTAATTGTTTGTGATGGTGGCGACTGGTTGGTGGAGGTGGTCAGTGATAATGGTGGTGTTGCTCGGCGACGGTGGTGGTCTTCGTCGGCGGTGGTCTGTGGTGGTGGTAGGTGGCAGCGGTGGTAGTTGGCGGCGGTGGTGGTGGTGGCTCAGTGGTGGTTGGCAGCGGCGGCAGTGGTGATGGTGGCGCGGTGGTGTTGGCGGCTGTGGTGTTGGTTGGTGACGGTGGTGGTGGTAGTTGGCGGTGGTGGTGGCGGCGACGGTGGTGGTGACGACGGCTCGGTGGTGGTGGTGGTGGCTCGGTGGTGGTTGGCGGCGGTTGGCGGCTCGGTGGTGGTGGCGCGATGGTAATTGGCGGCGACGGTGGTGGTGGTGTCTCGGTGGTGGTTGGCGGCGGTGGTGGTGGTTGGCAGCGGCGGTGGTGGTTGGCAGCATCGGTAGTGGTGGTGGTGCGGTGGTGATTGGTGGTGGTGGTGGCGCGGTGGTGGTGGTGGCGTTGGTGGTGGTGCTACTGCTGGTGGTGGTCGGCGGCAAGTGGTGGTCGGCGGAAAATGGTGGTCGGTGGTGGTGTGTTGTTATTGGTGATAATATAATTAAAAATTAAAGGTCGGGTTGATTTTTATTTTTATTGGGGTGATTTAAACTAGAAGGGTAATATAAATAGTTTATATTAAATGTGGTTTTTGTGAACAATTTGTTTTGTTGGAGTTTTTGTGCATAGATAGTGACACCTTTGGTGTTGTAACTCGCGAACTATAAAAACTGAACTAGTCATAAAAACCCAAGGTGACCAAACTTATGATACAAAAACCCCGTTCAAATGTTGGGATCCATTAAAACTCCATCTTAAACAAAATTGATACAAAAACCCCAAATTTTAAAATTTGTTTCATCAAATTTTATGATGAAACCAAAATTTGGTTTCATCAAATTCTATGATGTTTCTTCAAATTTTATGATGAAACCAAAATTGGTTTCATCAAATTCTTAGGGGTTTTTATGTTATTTTTATTTTTTTCAGGTTTTTGTGTTACTTTTGTTTTGATGGGTTTTTTGTGAATGGATAGTAACACCTTTGGGGTTATAACTCGCGGACCGACTTTAAAATCTTATACCCCCTCCGTCCTAGTTTAGATGCCTAAATAGGATTTTTCACAAAGATTAAGAAACACAAAGAGAATAGTTTTTTTTCCACAATTACCCTAGGTTAGTAATTAAGGTTCATAGTTTTTAAATGTCTAGATTTTTGTTGTTTACTTGGAAAAATTCAAATTAAAGGAAGTATATAGAGAAAAGTATTTAAGAGTGTGTCTAGAAAATTGAAATACACAATTTTTTATGTTATGGGTTGACTCCAAATTAAGGGCAAATCAAGATAAAAAGTGGAAAAATATGAAGTATAGTAAGTATTTTAGGATAAAAAAAATCCTCTATTTTAGCATTTAAACTAGGACGGAGGGAGTACAATTGAACTTAAATGATAGACGGTGAGATTGGATATCTCGAAACGTTTTATTTTTATTTTTATAGGAATATAAAACAGAAGGTGTTATCAAAATATCAGTTTTAAATCCGCTATTGTTTGAGTGTAAACATAAATATGGTGTCCAAATAATAATATATACTAACATGAAAATAAGCTTGTCTACGAATTCTCCCTCATTAAATGAAAACTTAATTAGGACTTGTTATCATACTCGCCGAAAAATAAATACGCTCAGTAATACAGAGTATTGTATTCTACCTAATTTTTATGTAACTTTGAAAAATAGGCAATAATCACTGTTTACAGTGACTCAGATTCAGGTTTTTCATACAAATTGCAGATCTCGTTCAGCTCATGTTCCACTTCTTGTCACCCTACGAAACATGTCTTTAATATTTTGAGAATTTGTCTCAGCTTTCATCTTCTTGGCTTGCTTCCCGCTGTTTGATGTTTTCTTGTTACTATTGTTCTTCGCCTGAAAAAAAGATAAAATTAATACAAATACAAAATAATGATAGAGAATTATAGATACATAGCCAACCAAAAAAAAGTACAAGAGAAACATAAAAAAGCAACAACGGCTTGGGCGTTGGAAAAAGAAGATTAATACTAGTGGCTTGGGCGTTGAAAATTCTTTCAGAAAATGGTTGGAACAAACATAGAAGTGCTATTTACTAGTACCTGGTCCGCAGGAGCAGTTTCTACAAAATGTGGGACAAATTCATGAGATGATGGTTCAGGTGCCTGCCGTAGATCCAGCCTGCAAACAATCAAATGCCAGATAACTTCAACCATCTAAAAAATTGTGATATCTCATATTGCAGCTTTTCCAGCCTTACTAAAGGGAAACAGACACATAGCTCCATATCACTTAATATTAAATGAGTGTTGCAGTGGGTGACTTCAATGGCTAAGAAGAAAACTTGGGTTTTAGTTTGTTTCCAGTTCAGGGGAGGGCCGGTTGTAGTCTTTGCACTTTTTTCTTGCAGGCCTGTAAGGTTTTTGCTCACTAGTTTTGAGTGCTCTTTTTTCTTCTTCTTTTCATTTTCTTTTTTAATAAAATCATAAGCTTTTCAGCCAAGTAAAATAATCTTACTTTAAGTGATTGCACAAGAGCTTCACCCGCTCTTCATTCAAATACTCCCCTAACAGTGCGACTGCTTCAACCACTGCAGCAAAAAACAGAAGGCTAAACCATTAAGTATACATATAAATAAACAGAGGAAAAGAGGTTCCAAAAATATTCTATGACTCCAATCTATAATGTCTGAAAGCTCTCACACAGGCCCAGAAACTTACATGTGTCTTTCTCACTCTGAGCACCATAATTTTTGTCCAGTGTGGGTAAGGTTGTTTTTAGCTGGTACACCTGCAAAAGAAAAAGACACATCAGACTACCTCCGCTATACTTGGATGGGAAAACAAATAAGATGAGAAACCTAGTCTATGTTGACAATATATAGTATTGCTAACTTTTGCAGCGAGCATGTATCAGGACGAACAATGTTGGATTCCCTTGGATGGAAAAGTAATTAGATTATGTCGGACAATACTACACATCATGAACTCCAATCACTTGCATGCAATAATACTGACAAGACAGATTGCTGACCTTATGGCACATCCAAGCTAAAACCTTGGAATCATTGAGTCTGAAAAACTTTGAAGATCCGACTTCTGCACAAAGTATGTGTCAAAAGCATCACAGTAAGCATTTTTTTTTCCCCAGAAAAGAGGCAAGCCTCAAGTACATTGATAATACTTCTCAGATTCAAGATCGGGGTTGATTACAGGACTGACCAGGGGGATTACAATAACCTTAACAATCTTAAAAGTTTCACAAAGAGAGCAAACACATTCAAGCCACTTAACTACATAGTTACAAGCCATAATTTGATGAAGAGTCCTAACCCTTTCCTGCAGATTTCTAAGTGAAGTAACAAGTTTAAATGGCCTGGCATGGATTAAAAGTAGCACATCCAAACCATATAACAAATCTACATCTAGTAGAGCTGTTAGGATCCAAAGACCCAACCACTTCTCAAGAAGACCTGTGGTCTATTCTACCCCACTATGGTTAATGAACAAGTCTATTTGCTAGAAAGTTCCTACCTAAAACAGAAGGAAAATGTACCTAATTCCTAACATCATACAAAACGTAGTCCTCAATGGCTACAGCATCAGATTCTAGGCAAAACATGCAGGAAAAACGGTTCTTCCTACTTTAACAACATATACAACAGATATGGTACCAGACCTTTCATTTCACATACTATTAGCATACAATCCTCTGCAATAGAGAGCAAGCGTCGGTATCCAGGATAGTTATCAACAAAGAGTATCTCGTCTACTGATCTGAACATCCCCTGATCTCCATTCTTCTGCGTTGGATATTTGATGTGACCAAAACATTAAATTCAAACACAAAATTAACAAGCAAAGCAATATACAATATAAATTTAATGCAATATACATTATATCTATCAATGAAGATATCAGTTCTTTCACGCCTTGGAAACTATGAATATAAAGAACTTCTAAGCACATAAGAAATGAGGCTATGGTCTCACACATACACACACAGATATATATATATATATATAATTAAAGTCCATAGCTGCGGAAAGGAGGAAGCAGTAATAATAAATAAACAGAAAAGGATACAATGGCTGCCATTTTAAATTAACCTAATTACTGCCAAATTTATAGTATTAACACCTTCAGTCGAGCTTCATCAAAAATGGGCAGAAAGAGAAACACAGGATCTATTGCAGTAGCAATATACAGGCCTCCATCTGTTTGAAGTTACAAAGAAAAAGAATCTCAAAATCTTACCATACAAAAGCATCTATCTATTCAAGGAATTTAAATGACAATCTAAAAATTAGGTTAGAGAAATAAAAACAAAAACAAAAAAAATCTAAATGTGCTTACCTTGGCAAACATAATCCCCTAAGAACCAAGATCCATAAGATTGTTTAAACCAATTAAGCTCTTGAAGAGATCCATTGTTAAGGAAATAACAGGCCTTGTTTCCTACCAGCATCGATGTTTAGGCGTTAGAAAATATCACAATTTCAATACTTAGTGCAATAAAACATTAGAGTGAAGTTCATATTGTTAACATTGAAAATTATTAGATTAAAATAGCATCAATAAATATTCAAAATGAAACATAGCAACACTATTCGAAGCTCAAATTTGATAATTTCACTTCCATGTTGACTCGAATACCTGACTTAGGATGTTTAAGAGATAACATAACTCCATCCACATTTCCAGTTCCAGTTGAAGAGCCAGATTCTATAGACACAAAAAAAACAAAGCATTTATTAATGCTGAAAACCCCAATTAGTGAAACCCTAATTATCACGGATTTGGGGGGTTTGAGAAGAGAATACCTGGTGCAATGAGAAGACGAGTTTCTTCGTTTCCTTCCCACCAAGACATTGTTCTAGAGAGCTAATGTGTGTGACGTTTTAAGACGAATATCACTGAGATACTGAATGATTTTTAGGCAAAAATTCTTTCTTCTCTTACGCTGCAGAAATGGCGGGAGGAGTAAGAAGACGTAGGAAATATCATTAGGTCCTATGAATAATATACTCCATTAGAGAGAGTCTAGTCAATTTGACCCAGTCAATTGTCTGTTTGGTTCTATTTGATAATATAAATTATCGTTTGGTCCTAAAAATTATCATTTGGTCATAAGCTGATGTCATGGATGATGTAAATATCATCTTGTAGTGGCAGAAATACCCTTTTGGATAAGGACCATATATGTGGAAAAAAAATTGCTCTAGCAGCGCTAAAGCATTTTTGATCTAGCATTGCTAGAGCCGTTGGATTAACCAATCCAATGGTGGTGGTTGCCAGTGGAGTTTTTTACTCCAAGGGCAAAAATTGAATTTCCATCATAAACCACCACCACCATTGGATTGGTTAATCCAACGGCTCTAGCAACGCTAGATCAAAAATGCTCTAGCGCTGCTAGAGCAAAATCGCTTCCCATATATATAGTCAAAAAGTAAGAGAGAATAAATCATTCTCAAATTTACTTTCTCTCTCATCTATAATTCAATTTCAGATCTAGTTTTTTTTCTCCATTTTTTTTTCTTTTTTTCTTTTCTACTGCTGTTTATGTTGCAGACAACAAATCTTGATTTGAAGATTTGATCGACTACTGTTTGAAGACGACGAAGATGACAAAAACTTTCTCGAGATCTACTGTTGTTGAAGACGGTGATCGTTGTTGTTGAAGACGAAGATGAAAAACGATGAATATGATAAAGACGACGGAGTTTTAGGGTTTTTTCTTCTCTGTTGGTGTTGATGTTGTTGTTGATGATGTTGAAGTCGATGAAGATGACGAAGACGATGAAGTTTTGTGTTCTCTTTTTTGCATCTGTTGTTTGTTGCTGCTGTTAAAGATGATGAATACGATGTTGCTGCTGTTTGAAGATGAAGATTTATGTGTTTTGTTGCTGCTGCTGCTTAAGATGATATCGATGAAGATGATGAAGAAGATGAAGATTTGTGTGTTTAGGTTTTTATATGGAGTTCATTTTCCGGAATGAACTCTGTTTTTTTAGGTTTTTATATGGAGTTCATTTCTAGGAATGAACTCTGTTTTTTTAGGTTTTTATATGGAGTTCATTTCTCGGAATGAACTCTGTTTTTTTAGGTTTTTATATGAAGTTCATTTCTGGAATGAACTCTGTTTTTTTTTTAAGTTTTATATGGAGTTCATTTTCAGGAATGAACTCTGTTTTTTTAGGTTTTTATATGGAGTTCATTTCTGGAATGAACTTTGTTTTTTTTAGGTTTTTATATGGAGTTCATTTCTGGAATGATCTGGTTTTTTTAGGTTTTATATGGAGTTCATTTTCTGGATTGAACTCTGTTTTTTTTAGGTTTTATATGGAGTTCATTTTCTGGAATGAACTCTGTTTTTTTAGGTGATTTTTGAAAAAATAAGTAGAAATTAACATGAGTTCATTTTGAAGAATGAACTGCTACAAAAAAATAAAAAAATAAAAATAAAAGGAAGGGTATTTTTATCCATTTAAATATTTTTAAATAATTATGGACCAAACAGTAAAGGCGTTTGATCAAAGAACTAAACAGACATGGGCCCACCTAAAAAGGGACCAAACGATATTTTTCCCTAAGAAGATGTAAACAAATCCCTCAAATTCTATATTGGGTATTTCTATTTTGTCGATAATGCTATACGACCATCAGGTTATGCATAACTGGGCCGACCGAGCGAAGCGAGGGAGGACCTTTATATGACTATTTTTTTTTGTAGTAAATTGTAAGTTATCAATTGACACAAAAAGATTGGATTTTGGTTTCCCAAACCTTTTTCAATCAACAATGAAAGGACTAAAGAGCCCCTTCATGTTTCCTTTTCTCACAAAAACAAGCGTAAATACAACATAAAATGAAGGGTAATCACGTAAATTTTGTGGGCAGAGAAAAGGACATGGAAGTTGGAAATGTTTTAATTGTTGAGGGGTAGTTTAGTAAAGCCTAGGTAAAGTGACCTCAAGGTTGCAGGATCGAATCCCGGCACCTCCTTCTTTTTTTCCCTTCTTCTTCTTTCTCCTTCGTTATTTTTTCTCTTCGTCTCCAAACTCCGGAGAAACTCCACCTCCACCTCGCCGCAAACTACCACCATCACCACCGCTGCAAACATCAGTTTTTTTAAACACCACCACTATCTTCACTTGTAGCGCTCAATCGACTGAAACACCGCCACTACTACCAATTTCGTCTTCTCTTCCTTCTTCTACAAATCACCCGTACTTTCTCAATCTAAATCTTCGTTCATCTTCACCAATTTCCACTATAAATTTCGAATATTCTGTACTCAATTTCGAATTTAGAGTACAAGTTTTTGATTTGATTAAATAATTCAATCATCATCTAACCTGTGACCCTAAATACGAAATTGGGTGAATTGTTTCAATTACTTTTAATTGATGGAATTTCTTTTGAATGAATCGATTCAATGATTTACAGAGAAATAACCACTCATATGATGTAATTGATTGAATTACTTTTGATTTGTAAGGGAATTAGGGTTTCTGCAAACTTTTGATCAATCGAAGAACAATTTGAGGTAAGATTAATGGCACATATAACAACAATTTGAGTTCTTTTAGTAAATTTATTGCATTCTCTCTTTTGTTGGTGTAGGAATGCTATTTGAAACCCATGTATTTGGTCATATGTGCTTATCATATCATGTTGAGCAGGATTTTGGCCTTGTTCTGAAAATTCAGTAAGTGTGCATTATCCAGTGCTCACTGGAAGGAACTTTGAAGGAATTCCCATGCTTTTGTTTTGGCATTTTGGTGGAATACAATATTAATGCCAAAATGTAGTTTCTTTTATAAAAGTGAATGCAATAAATTTACTGGCTTTATTTTGTTCTTGAATTTTCAATACACCAGTCACCTATCAAAGGCTTCAGGACAATTGTTACATCTGTATCATGTTCATAATGGTCTTATGAGATATTGAACCATCTACTAAGTTGTATTTACTTCGCCTGAGCAGAGCATTTGAAGAATGGATACATCTCGGAGAGTACGCTATTATGGGATGAAGGAAGAACTGAATGGCTGCTGTTGTCATCGATCCCTAAATTTTTCACAGGAATATCTGCTCTTACAGGTGAGTTTATGTACCAACTTCGGTTTAAATATGAAAGTTGATTGAACTGCTTCTGTAGCTCACCTGAATTCTTAAACTATATATTTTCTGATTTTTCCTGTTAAGTTGACTACATTAATCATCGGATGGGTAGTACTTCTCCCAGGTCTGGCTATACCACTATTGAAAGATGATGATTAGATTTGATCATCGGGATTGAGTGTCAATAAGAATGATTGTTTTTTTTATTTTTTTATTCTTGTTTCACAATTTAAAGAGTCGAACCTGAAGCTGATTTATTGATTTTTGAGTTAGGCACTGAGAGTAATTTGCAGTGCTGCTGAGGACAGTAAACAAAATTCATTATGTATATATACTATGAGGGTTGATAGCTTTCATTATTTTGCATAGCAACAAGAGCGCCTGAAGCTCATACAGGACAAGTTCAAAGAGGAGATAAACCAGCGTATCTAGGGCTGCAAGAACACACTCAATGATCTGCAAGCCTATCAGATTGAGTTAAAAGAAAATGCAGAGAAGCAAAGTATGAATATCGACCTTTTATTTTGTTATCCTAAGCCTTTTGTGTTGAAATTTCATTTCCCGGTGCTTCTAGAGGACCAACATTACGCTAGTTCATATCACCAACCTTTACTCTTTTGTGGAAACTTTTGCAACCTCATCAGCAGATGATTAGAAAAATGTTGACAAAGTTCCCCATTTTTCCCTTGGAATTATATATGGTACGTACAAACCTGTGTATCTTAGCCGAGTGAGCTATTTTACAGCGTTTTTATTACTTGAGGGATGAAATTTTCCAATTTACAGTTTCTTCATGGGTTATTGTATGTTGTGCGGGTGCTTTTGTTTGTCTTTGAGGATTTCTTTCCTTCGTGCTAACCGAAAGCATTTCAGGTATTAGGTTTGGTACAATTCTGGATGGTGCTCTATTGGCTTTAAGTATATCGAGCATGAGATCATTCAAAATAGGGCAGTCATCTGATTTAGCTTTGAAAGGGGAAGCAGGTAAAATTAAGCGATTATTTTGGATTGATATCTATTGTTGAAATATATACTAAGCACCATGAAACTTCTGAAAAAATAATTTTCTTACCGATAAGCTAAAGATAGTTTGTTCAGCTAAACAAAGTGTCTCTGTTGTTGTTTAGCTAAACGAAATGAAATCTTTAATTTTGGATAGTTCATATTTGCACTTCGGGCATACATTTCTTAATTTCTCTTTTCTTCATAATGTGTGATTCAGCTTTATGCGGAGGAGTTTAGTGTAGGATTATCAAGATATTAAGATCCTTACTAACAATTTCCAATTTTGTGAACTTGGGTTTACAGTAATTGCGGGTATAGGCCTCTACGATTATTTTTTCAGGTAGTTTCAAATATAAACTCATATATGGTTTACACTAACACCATATTTTTGAATGGTGTTATAATGCAAACTCATGTACACCTTAGTATTTCTGCAATCTGCTAATATTGACTGACACTCTTGTCTGTTCTTGCAGGGCCCTCGTTTTCAAGTTTTATTACGACTATCATCGGGTCCTTTTTAGATTTTAATTTGAATTCCTTATAATATCTGCGGCTAAAGATATTTCCCAACTTCATTAGAGATTAAATAGTTTTATCTTTTGGTTATTTGTACAGTGGTTATAGCTTTCTTCATTTATAAAATCTTATTGGATGGTAAACTAAAGAAGGTCCAGCTTGAAACAAGGTTAGCATCTGCTTTATCACTATCATTTTCTTAATTATGTTCTCCAGTACTCTTCAGATATCTTGTTTATCATTTTGCCTAGAGTTAGAGTTCCCCTTATTGTAAGACCGTATTGTTTGAAGCTGATCCATTTTTAGGTATAAGCCGAGAAGCAGTCTCATAGTAATTCTAGAAGTAGTCTTCTAATACTAGAAAGAAAACTTAGGAGTCCTATATTTAGAAGATTACAAAGATATGAGAGTTTCCAAACTTAGAATGACTAGAACATAAAATTAGTGCTACCTATAAATAGGGTGTAAGAGAGTACTTATAGGGGCAGAAAAAAAGTGAAAAGGCGAGGTTACCCAAATATACCTCAAGCTATTACTTTTCCTTCCTATAAGTCCTTTCCTCGAAAGTGATTGTCTATGGACTGAGTCGAGGCAATACAACAAATCGGTTCACACTTTGTGTGATCGTCTATGGATACGAGATCGAGACAATACAACAACAAAGTGTGTTTACTTTATACAAAGGTTCGGACTTAACCAAACACAATAGGATCCACGTATCAAGTAAATAGGAATTAATGTTTGTGTAATTTACTTTAATTATAATAAAACAATTATAATGCGGAAATATAAAGTAAAATGACACAGCAAGATTTTGTTAACGAGGAAACCGAAAATGCAGAAAAACTCGGAACCTAATCCAGAATTGAATACTCTTAGGATTAATCCGCTATACAAAATAATACCAACTTCGTATTGTTGAGACCAAGCAACTAAACCTATAGTTCACCTAGTTTCGTCTGTATTCCCACGCCTCCAACCTGTAAACAAGTCGTGTACTTGGACCAATTCCTTTGGTTCGTATTTCTAAACAGTAAAGGAACTACAAATCTGTTTGGTATCAACTCTCTTCAACCAAGTGATATGAGTTGCGCAAAGGTTCCCTTGTTTATCTTAACATAAACTCCTTTGTCAGGTTCCAAGATCTATCTTATGTTCAATCACCCAAAGGCAATCGTTAAGATTAAGCCGATCAATACCTTTAATCCCAAGGAAACGTATTGATGCCGATTTTCCTCAATTAATCAATCCAATCTACCACAAGTATAAACCGATTATTAATTGGATCCGCTTTTTCCCAAACAAGTATTGTGCATACCAAAGATTATAAACACCAAGTTAGAAATATTTTATCTCTTCTTCGTCTTCAAATCTTCTTAGATCTTCAATATACATCTGCACACAACTACTTGAATCTCTTGTGATCAATCACACACAGAACGGAGTCTGTCTGTTAATAATAGATTATCACGACAATCTAAATATCCCCGTCGAAACCTTGAACTAGTTTGAGTGAATCTTATATCAGAAGAGAAGATTCTCAAGCATAAACAAACTAGGTGCAATCAAAGTTCAACCACCGTTAGTCAATCAAATCAATACGAAAACTAAAGATAAATCGCAATATCTAGTTTCCCACCAACGGGTCGCGCTAGAGCTTCTCAATCCCAAAAAAGACTTTAAATTGAGAGGTCGTAAGAGATTTCACCTAATTAAATTACTCTCCTCTCCGATAGGTGGCTTCACCAGTAACAAAGACAAAAGAGGAAGTGTATTGTTACGCAGGATTAGTTTGCTATAAATGCAAACTCAAAGTATTTATATACAGGGAAGTTTGGACACCAAGGAATTTTCAAAACCGAAAATATTTTCAAGATATTTTTCATTACTACGCCAAATTCGGTTTTCATAGTTCCTGTGAATGCACTGTCCAAAAATACGATCAAAATCTCCTTGGAAAATCTTTAACTAGTAAATACACATTACTAAGTCTTATTTTCCATATATAATTAAATATACCCTTAATTAAAAAGATTCTTAACTTATTTAAATTCGATCTCGGGATTTACTTCCTTCTTAGACTTTAAAGAATATCTTTGAACAATATAGAATAAGCATTAATGCACCGTGGTCAAAGTGTGTCGACATCTTACTCTTGCAAGCCCTTTTTCATACTTACTCACTTGAAACCGATTTACCACACTTCCAAACAAGTTTAGAATTGGTTCATCTGACTTTCAAGAACTATGTGATTGATCAAGTAACACTCAATCACAAACCATGGGTTTAACGGTTCTACCAAAACAAGTTTCGGTTCTACCTCCATGTGAGTATTGTGCATATTCACACTAGCTTACCATAATTCGGCTGACTAGGTACTAGGATCGGTTCCCCATATATATTTGGTATCTAACTTGTATGTACTGCATATGTCCATAGGATCGGTTCCCCCTTCCCAAAAACGTGTTGCACATGTTCATAGGATCGGTTCCCCTTTCTTCCATAAACCTTGTTGCACCTCATACAAGGATCGGTTCCCCTTGTGATGCACTTCACCTCTTACTGGGATCGGTTCCCCTTCTCCTAATAATTAGTCAGACACTCACAAAACCGATCATACTTAAGATCGGTTTTACTACTAAAAGTCATACCAATACATAAGTTAGGCCTCATGTGAATAGTTTTACCAAGAACACAAACAAGTCATGAGCGGTTATACTAATCACGCATATTGGTCGTTCATAAGATATGCAATGAAGAACAGCCACAATAACGCCTGGAGATTTCCTTTTCGGTTCACAACACATATCATGAACTTACTTCCTTAGAACACATGTAAACATTGTTCCCTAGGATGAAATCCTCACCTCATACCCATACATAATCACAATAGCATTCATACGATTATGTCGATGTCTTATATACAAAGTTTAATGGTTAAGCAAGAAACTTCATATTGTATTCCTTAATACTATGTCTATCTACAGTTTTCATGCTTCGCAGTTTTATGTTTTCAATATGCACGACTTGAAAGATACGTTAGGGAATGAAACAGTTCAAGTCAAATATCACTAACCTCAAGTGGAAGGTTGATGTTGTGGTTGTAGCTCCGTTCTTCTTCACTTCTTCAAGTCTTTGCAATACTTGTAATGTCTCACCCTAATACTTTCAAGCTAACCTATGCAAAGTTGACTCTAGTACATTTAAATCAAGCGACTCTTAAATGAGTTTTGGCTCACTAAAATATGACAACCAAACTTGACATACCAACGCTTGGTGGGTTCAACCGAGCAATGCTCTAACAATCTCCCCCTTTGTCAATTTTAGTGACAAAACTCTTACAATCATATGTATTAACAAATTACAAGAATCCATTACACATACGCTTGATTCCCGAATCCAACAGCACAAAACCTGCATTCATTCAATCCTTAAAATACAGCAGCTGCACTATAATAACAAAGCTCATACTCCCCCTAAAGGTGAGATAGGTAGATTTTCAATCCGCATATCTTTGTTATCCCAATAATATGATATGTTACTCCCCCTTAGTCTGTGCTTTTCCTCATTCGTTAGATAAACGTTCAAGCACCATTGTCCTTTTCCCTAGTGACACCAATCAACCATAAATTGATATCAACATCACTTGTTTACTCCATATATTTCTCCCCCTTTTTGTCACAAAAATGACAAAAAAACGAAAAAATAAAGGATAACACGAAAAGGATATTATAAATCTCAAATAGACTTGCAACCTGTTGAGTCAAGCACGAGGGTTTTACATACCAATATCAAAACTGAAACTACAAGTAATTACGTTTTGATATGTTATCATGGAAATAATTGTTGGAAGCAATTTTCCCAACTAGTTTAGCAAACCAAAAATCTACTAAGCACGTTAGTTCCTTTGCTAAACCGATTGTATAAATACAACCGCTTCATTCGATAAGACCAAAACAAAGATAAACTTCATTTTTCTCATCAGGTTCTAATTATCCATATAACTTAGACCTTTAGATTTTAAACAAGCCAAATACTAGGTTAGTTAACTAGCATTTCCTTGTTTAGGCATTCGGCTAGACTTGAATAACCGAAACCTCCATTTTGATAAGTCTAACTAAGATCAAAATTAACTTATCTTAGCTTATCCAGAATCGAATGGGACTAAACAACTCATCCCGTCAATCATATCCATCCGTTAATCCATAAATAATTCATACAAACCAATAAATCAACTTGCATAATTATTCACCTCAACCAGAAAGCAATTGAAACAACAAGTATATCAAAGTTTCACTATTTCACCGAAATTTTGTAAGCCTGAACAATTGATACTACACAATAAAGCAAAATAACAATTGTTTTACTTAACTGGAAGCAATTGAATTAACATAGACATTAAAGCACCGTAATTGCACCAAATTTTGTAAGCCTAAACTATTGATATCACACAGCAAAGCAAGATAACAAAAGTTTTACTTCACCGGAAACAATTGAATCACACAAACATCCACACATACATAATGGAATAACCACATCAATTGTAACGACAATTTCTTTTAAGCAAAAGCAATATATATATATATATATATATATATATATCAAATAAAAATAGGCTTTTCTTAAAACAGGAAAACAATTAACTAACAAGATTGTTACCTCAATTTCGCATCCAACTTCTCCAAGTATGATCGCATCGTTTTCTTCTTCCGGGAGAATTGATATCGAAATACCATTATGTTGTCATCCTTATGCAAAAACAAAAGAATAACAACAACCAACCTTTACTAGAGAAAGGTTGAAAATCGGTATGAACAATTGCAAGCAAAAGTTGAGAACCATCGAAACACATATGCTTTTATGCTAAACCAAAATCGATTCAACATATTGTGACTTCTTCACATATTGTTTCTACAGGAACCCCTCATGATCCTTTGATAAAGCCTACCAACATGGGCTAGAACTTAATCCTGCTAAATCAAAAAGTCACCCAAACCATAAGGGTTCACAACATATTATGAGATCGAATATCAAGGTATTAAAACCGAAATCAAACATCCCATAAACATACATAGAAAATAAATAAATCATTAAAATACCGGCTATGTAAATCAAAAACTATCACAAGAAAAATTATAAATCAAATAACTTTATTCATAATAGTTGTTATTCAATAGACTTATACAATCAATGAAAGAAATAAAAAATTGATGTCTTTTTTCTATCTCAATTCTCGTGAAGATTGCTTTCATAAACTAGATTCAAATTCTTCTGAGCACTCCCCTTTTCAGTACATGATTTCTTCATTTCAGACAGATGGGATTGAAGATTATCTAATATTTATTTTGAATATTTTATCATCAACTCATGATATCTAATGCAACCTTTAACAAGGAGAATCTATTTTCTTAGAGAATCTTGAGAATTACCATGAAGAGAAACATCATGAGTTCCAGAGAACACTGATGCACAGAGTGCTACATCATCAACATATGTCTTTTCTTTGATCGAATTCTCCATTGAATCCAGTAAATCTTATTTCAGACAAAGCAAAGATATAAAGGATTTGAAGAATATCAAGAGATAATTTTGTTTAAGAAACCGAAACTATATTTACCAAAAATAAAAAATATCTATTATTTTTCATAAACAGACCCTCTTGCCCAGACTTATGCTTCCTCACACACAGAATTTGGGCAACAAGTGAGGATGCATATTTCAACACAATCAATGTGTGTTGAGGTGATAATTATTCTCACCATAATAAACAGATACATCCTTAGGATGACTTATGAACACAATAGATTGTGTTTCCCTTTGTTACTTCTTACTCTTGTGATTGCAAGAGTTTGCAATTTCCTTTTGAGATCTCATAAACTTATCAGTCTTCAAACTCTTTATCCTTTTACGAAGACCCTTGATAAATTTACTTCCAAGGAGAGTTTTAGTATGATTATTTCTTTTACATGAAGATCTCATCATATTGTTAGAAAATTTAGTTTCTGATTCTTTCGGTTTTTGTTCAGATTTCACCATACTGGTTTTGTCCGAAAGAAATTTCAAAAGGTTTTCAAGAACCAAGCTTAACCTTTTATTCTCCTTAATTTCCAACTCATGTTTTTCTAAGAGTTGTTTAGACTCACAGAATTTATCCTCATTAGAGTTAGCAAGAAGTGCATTACAATTAGGTATTTCTTCATTAGATTCCTCCTCCGAAATATCATCAAGAGTGGAGACATATACCTTGTTTCACTTTTGAGTTCTTCTGCTGGGATAATGTTTTGCCATATGTCTGAATCCTCGGCACTTGAAGCATTGTACTTCATCGTTGTCCTTTTTATGGCAAACCGAAACTGTATCTGGAACATGTTTATCAATTGATAAGATGTTCTTAATTCGTTGCGCTAAAAGCACAATAGTTGATTCAAGCTATTTTTTAACATGAAACTTGTCCTTTTGGAAACTTTTCTCAGTTTAATTATTCAGCAGAATTTCTTTATCAAAGATCTTTAACTTTCCTACAAGAGAGCTTCAAGAAAGTGTAGAAAGATCGTTTCCTTCTATTATAGCATGTTTCTTAGACTCGTATCTGGATGTTAACGATCTGAGAATTTTGCATATTATTTATTTTTTAGGTATAACCTTTCTAAGGAAAAAAGATGCATTAACAATCTCATAAAGTTAAGAGTTAAACTCCTCAAAGGTGTCGTTATCATCCATCTTGAGATGTACCCATTCAGTTGAGAGGGAAAGAAGTCTAGCTTCCTTTTCAGAATCATCTCCTTCAAATACAGTCTCAAGAGTATCTTATGCTTCTTTAGAAGTCCTGCAAGCCAGCACATGATGTAAAAGCTCATGGCTACCTGCATGTATGATGGCGTTCAAACCAACATAATTATGTATTGCACTAATTCTTTCTTCATGAGTGTAATCCGCTAAGCATTTAAACTCTATTTCCGAATAATCCATCGGTTATTGATATCTATCTTCGATTAATAACCAAATATTAAAATCTCGGGATTGAAGAAAGGCTTTCATAGGAGATTTCCATAATGGATAGTTAGTCCCATCAAATCTTGGCGGTACGTTAACTGAATCATGCAGTAGATCCATTTCTTATAGGATGGATTGCACCAAACACAAATTGTTAGATCTTTTCGTGTTTGCCTGCTCTGATACCAATTAAAAAGGCGAGGGTACCCAAATATACCTCAAGCTATTACGTTTCCTTCCTATAAGTCCTTTCCCCGAAAGTGATTGTCTATATACTGAGTCGAGATAATACAACAAATCGGTTCACACTTTGTGTGATCGTCTATGGATACGAGATCGAGACAATACAACAACAAAGTGTGTTTACTTGATACAAAGGTTCGAACTTAACCAAACACAATATGATTCACGTATCAAGTAAATAGGAATTAACGTTTGTGCAATTTACTTTAATTATAATAAAACAATTATAATGCGGAAATATAAAGTAAATGACACAACAAGATTTTGTTAACGAGGAAACCGCAAATGCAGAAAAACCTCGGGACCTAGTCCAGAATTGAATACTCTCAGGATTAATCCGCTATACAAAATAATACCAACTTCATATAGTTGAGACCAGGAAACTAAACCTATAGTTCACCTAGTTCCGTTTGTATTCCCACGCCTCCAACCTGTAAACAAGTCAAGTACTTAGACCAATTCCTTTGGTTCGTATTCCAAATAGTAAAGGAACAACAAATCTGCTTGGTATCAACTCTCTTCAACCAAGTGATATGAGTTGCGCAAAGGTTCCCTTGTTTATCTTAACATAAACTCCTTTGTCAGGTTCCAAGATCTATCTTATGTTCAATCACTTAAAGGCAATCGTTAAGATTAATCCAATCAATACCTTTAATCCTAAGGAAACGTATTGATGCCAATCTTCCTCAATTAATCAATCCAATCTACCACAAGGATAAACCGAGTTATTAATTGGATCCTCTTTTTCCCAAACAAGTATTGTGTACACCAAAGATTATAAACACCAAGTTAGAAATCTTTTATCTCTTCTTCGTCTTCAAATCTTCTTAGATCTTCAATAAACACATGCACACAACTACTTGAATCTCTTGTGATCAATCACACACAGAACGGAGTTTTTTAACAATGGATTATCACAAGATCGTCTTTAAATCTAACAACAATCTAAATATCCCTGTCGAAACCTTGAACTAGTTTGAGTGAATCTTATATCAGAAGAGAAGATTCTCAAGCATAAACAAACTAGGTGCAATCAAAGTTCAACCACCGTTAGTCAATCAAATCAATATGAAAACTAAAGATAAACCGCAATATCTAGTTTCCCACCAACGGGTCGCGCTAGAGATTCTCAATCCCAAAGAAGACTTTAAATTAAGCGGCCGTAAGAGATTTCACCTAATTAGATTACTCTCCTCTCCGATAGGCGGCTTCACCAGTAACAAAGACAAAAAAGGAAGTCTATTGTTACGCAGGATTAGTTTGCTAGAAATGCAAACTCAAAGTATTTATAGACAAGGAAGTTTGGACACCAAGGAATTTCCAAAACCGAAACTATTCTCAAGATATTTTTCATTACTCCACCAAATTTGGTTTTCATAATTCCTGTGAATGCACTGTCCAAAAATACGATCGAAATCTCCTTGGAAAATCTTTAACTAGTAAATGCACATTACTAATTCTTATTTTCCATATATAATTAAAAACCCTTAATTAAAAAGATTCTTAACTTATTTAAATTCAATCTTGGGATTTACTTCCTTCTTAGCCTTTAAAGAATATCTTTGAACAATATAGTATAAGCATTAATGCACCGTGTTCAAAGTGTGTCGACATCTTACTCTTGCAAGTCCTTTTTCATACTTACTCACTTGAAACCGATTTACCACACTTCCAAACAAGTTTAAAATTGGTTCATCTGACTTTCAAGAACTATGTGATTGATCAAGTAACACTCAATCACAAACCATGGGTTTAACGGTTCTACCTCCATGTGAGTATTATGCATATTCACACTAGCTTACCATAATTCGGCTGACTAGGTACTAGGATCGGTTCCCCACATATATTTGGTATCTAACTTGTATGCACTGCACATGTCCATAGGATCGCTTCCCCCTTCCCAAAAACGTGTTGCACATGTTCATAGGATGGGTTACCCTTTCTTCCATAAACCTTGATGCACCTCGTACAAGGATCGGTTCCCCTTGTGATGCACTGCACCTCTTACTAGGATCGGTTCCCCTTCTCCTAATAATTAGTCAGACAATCACAAACACGATCATACCCCAGGTGATTACTTAAGATCGGTTTCACTAATAAAAGTTATACCAATACATAAGTCAGGCCTCATGTGAATAGTTTTACCAAGAACACAAACAAGTTATGAGCGATTATACGAATCACACATATTGGTTGTTCATAAGATATGCAATGAAGAACAACCCCAATAACGCATGGCGATTTCCTTTTCGGTTCACAACACATATCATGAACATACTTCCTTAGAACACATGTAAACATTGTTACCTAGGATGAAATCCTCACCTCATACCAATACATAATCACAATAACATTCATACGATTATGTCGATGCCTTATATACAAAGTTTAATGGCTAAGCAAGAAACTTCATATTGTATTCCTTAATACTATGTCTATCTAGAGTATTCATGCTTCACAGTTTTATGTTTTTAATATGCACGACTTGAATGATACATTAGGGAATGAAACAGTTCAAGTCAAATATCACTAACCTCAAGTGGAAGGATGATGGTTGTAGCTCCGTTCTTCTTCACTTCTTCAAGTATCCGCAATACTTGTAATGTCTCACCCTAATACTTTCAAACTAACCTATACGAAGTTGACTCTAGTACATTTAAATCAAGCGGATCTTAAATGAGTTTTGGCTCATTAAAATATGACAACCAAACTTAGCATACCAACGCTTGGTGGGTTCAACCAAGCAATGCTCTAATAAAAAGACAATGAAGAAGAAAAAGAAGAAGAAGAATAGAAGAAGGGTGCAATTCCTAGGGCAGAAAAATTACCTTAATTGAAAACATTATAAAACTCTTTATCTAAAGCAATAAGATTAACGTTTCTATTGCAATCTTATCGTTTTGTCTTTCTACTCCCGTAGTTATTCTCTATCTATCATTTTGGGGTCAAGAAACTGATCAGTGGTATCAGAGCTAGAAGGTAAGCAAGAAATGTTTCCGCGATGTACGGAAGGGCTGCTATCCAAGGGTAATGAAGTATTATTAGTAGATCTTAATATTAATTGAAGAAAGAAAGCTATGTTTATTGAGATGAAGAATCAACTCTATGGAACAGAGCAGTCAAGAACCGAATAAGGCGAGATTGTGAAAACTGTCCATAAAGAGGGGAGTGTATTGCGAACAGGAACAACCAATATTGTGAAAATTGCACAACTGACCGACACTCCAAAGAAGGATATTGGAAATTGCATTCGGAGTTGAGACAAGCATGGTGGAAAGACCGCCTGCAAGCTACCACAATCATCCACAATAAATAAAAGAAGAAATGGCTTTTGGCTACACAAAAAACCAAACACTTGGTAAACGCTAGTCAGAAAATTAACTCATTCGTGGTTCGACCAGTTGTCAAAGAACCTAATGAATTGGTATGTGCAAACTCTTGTGAGTGCACTAACACCGAAAAGAACTATCAACAATAGTTGTTAGAAGACACCCTGCAACAGCCGCATAAGGTACCACCAAAATAGCACGTGGAACCAGAAATCAAGCTACTTAACGAGCAAAATAAGTCACCATCATTACAAGTTGTGCAAGACTTAGATCTAAGTGAACTAGCAGATTCTTAGCAAGAAGACACAAATGACTAGAATTGGAGAACAAGTATTGTTTCAAGAATGTCTTGACGGGAAAAGTTCTAAGCATACAAAGTGGCACTCAAGAGTGCAGCTGCAGGCTAAAATTACGTGCATCTTAACTCAATGCTTTTGAGGGACCAAAAGCCTCCTAATGGGGAAGGTCTGATTCGTTTTTAGGTATAGGTCGAGAAGAAGTCTCCTAGTAATTCTAGAAGTAGTCTTCTAAACCTAGAATAACGAGAATATAGAAGTAGTGCTACATATAAATATGGTGTAAGAGAGTACCTGTAAGGGTAGGAGAAAAGATAATGAAGAAGAAAAAGAAAAACAAGAATAGAAGAACGATACAATTCCTAGGTAAAAATGTGGGGGTCTAACAACCTCACCCAATGTTTCGATTAGCAATCTGTATAAACAACTCTGAGTTGTTTTCTAGAGAATCAACAAGACTCAATCAATAGAAAAAACTCAAGGAGTTATTATCTCAATCTCTCGATTTGATTTACTCAAGCAAATATGATTCGCGAGCCTAATCAAAGAGAGATAACTTGGATGGTACCAAAGACCAATATCCAAGTGTCAATCGATTTAAATCAACAACCAATAAGGTCGGATATTCTAATCGATTGAACAACACACAACCTATATTATTTCAATGATATAAAAAATATAATGTGGAAAAAAAATAACACAGACACCAGAATTTTGTTAACGAGGAAACCGCAAATGCATAAAAACCCCGGGACCTAGTCCAGATTAAACATATAATGTATTAAGCCGCTACAGACACTAGCCTACTCCAAATTAACTTCTGGTCCTGACCTGTAGTTGAACCCCAACCAATCTCACACCGATCCAAGGTACAGTTATGCTCCTACGCCTCTGATCCCAGCAGGATACTGCGCACTTGATTCCCTTAGCTGATCTCACCCACAACCAAGAGTTGCTACGACCCAAAGTCGAAGACTTTAGCAAACAAATCTGTCTCACATAGAAAAGTCTACAGGTAATAGATAAATTCGTCTCCCACGAATAAACCTATGAGTTTTGTTCCATCTTTTGATAAATCAAGGTGAACAGGAACCAATTGATAAAACCAGACTTATATTCCCGAAGAACATCTCAGTTTCATTAATCACCTCACAATAAACTTAATCGACGCAGCGAAGAAGATTATTGAGGAATCACAAACAATGAGGCAAAGATGTTTGTGACTACTTTTATCTTGCCTATCGGAGATAGAAATCTCAAGCCAATTATTATAATTGTACTTGTACGATAGAAAGAGCAAGATCAGATCACACAATTACAAGAAAAGTAGTATCGGTCTGGCTTCACAATCCCAATGAAGTCTTTAAGTCGTTAACCCGAATTAAGAGAGAAAACTCAAGGGTTAATGGAGATCGACTCTAGCTTAGAGAAAACTAGTATCGCACAAGAAAGGTGTGTGGGGATTATTTTTTCCAATAGCTAGAGTTCCCCTTATATAGTCTTTCAAATCAGGGTTTGCAATCAATGTTAGCTTGCTAACAAAGCATTCAATATTCACCGTTAGATGAAAACCTGATTAGATACAAGCTAATATCTCTCAACCGTTAGATCAAAAACTTAGCTTGCCATACACACATGTACTCGACGTTTTTGGGTTTGTGTAACCGTTCCCAAACGTGTACAATGGTTGGTTCAATATTAGTCAACCAAATGGTTACCCAAATAATAACTTTCATATCAACCATATTCTTCTTCACCATAACTAGTACAAATGACTCAAATGAACTAGTTAGAGAGTTGTTCAATTGCTATGAGATCTCAAGTACTACAAGAGACACAATTGAATCAAAAACGATGTGA
Organism: Papaver bracteatum; assembly: GCA_023529315.1. Lineage (NCBI taxonomy): Eukaryota > Viridiplantae > Streptophyta > Magnoliopsida > Ranunculales > Papaveraceae > Papaver > Papaver bracteatum. The sequence goes on along the minus strand of JAJJWX010001451.1, from coordinate 421,764 downwards.
TTCACTCGAATTATTAATCATGAACTATAAAGCCACGGTTTATAAAATCATCCCTTAGTAATTTAAGAATAAGTTCATGAACAACGTTTTCATACTTAACCTCTTGAGTTCGCGGACTCAAGCTAACCTGTTGAAGTTAATAAACTCCAGCAGAATTTCTCGGGATGAGAAATTCCGTCAGTTCGCGGACTGCACCTGAGCTTCAACTTTAGCAGATATTCTCGGGTTCGAGAACTTACGCCAGTTCGCGGACTGAGTTGCTGCTCACGTTCCGGTTCTACTTGATCAACAAAGTTCGCAAACTTTGGTTCAAGTGATAAGGACTTATACATATATGTGTTGCCACAACATTTTTTATATCCCCCAATGGTCATATAGTCTAAACTCTCATTTCAATCATTGAAACATTCTCAGAGGACGTCATATAGTTGTTTTCACGAACTAGTTTTCGTCAGAGAGATTTTCAAAGTGATTGAAACATAACATGACTTTCGTCACTAGGCAAAGATAAACTTGGCTAAAGCGAAATCTTTACTAACATACATTTCGAGAAATAGATAAGCGAGATATACTCAGCTCGAAATGTCACATGTGCATATTCTTAGTCTATATAGTAAAATGATTTTTGTCTCAAGATAGGAGAAAGAGTAGATAGATTTTTGAGTGATAGATAAGTTCAAGTCTCCACATACCTTTTAGTCGATGAAGATCCACTGGTTCCTTGAGTAGTCCTTCGTCTTGTATGATGATCGCCATGGAGTTCTTGAGCTCAACTACACTTTTTATCCTAGTCCGAGACCTTAGATATAGTAGACTAGAAATCAAGACTATATATTTTTGATCACTAAGATTGACAAACATTCTTGAGATAGAAACGCATGCGAGTTTGGTGGAGCAGTGCTCTAACACTAGGGCATAAAAATTACCCTGAAAGAAAACATTGTAAGATTCTTTCTATAAAGCAATAAGATTAATATTTCTATTGCAATATTTTTGTTTTGTCTTTCTACTCCCGTAGTTATTCTCTATCTATCATATTGGGGTCAAGAAACTGATCAAAAGCACATCATCATATATTCCAATATGCTCAAGCATAACCCACTTTGTACATGTATCAGGCAGGTAGGAGCTAATGGTGTATGGAAATTTGGACAGCTTCGGGGATATACTTGAAGTTATAAACTGACCAGAAATATGAACAACGATGGTCAGCGTTAGTAAAAAATTTATCAATTTATAATTTTAGTGAATTATTAATTTGGCACGTTGTCCCCGACTTGGGACCGGCTAAAAATAAAATATAAGAGATTTTATTAATTAATAGAGTTTCTATTGTTTTGATAAAGCAAACCATTAATTCAAGTAGAAATTAACGTTTGCTCCCACTTTTAGTGGGCTTTGGATGCTCTAGAGTTATGCTCCCAATCCTAGTACTAGATGGTCCTAATTTACAAAACATGGAACAATCTAATCCTTTTTTAGACGAGTTAGTCCAAATGGTTACCGATCCAAAATTTTGTTTTGTTTTATTACCCTAAATAATCTTCCGTATATTCAAATATAAAGAGAGAGAGAGAGAGAGTGTGTGCGGTTTTACATCTGGAACTTTTAGGGAGAAAAGGAGAGATGAATTAAGTTCTCGGTTGGCAATTCTCTCAAAATAAAATTGATAAATCTCTGTTGGAGATGACATCAATGGATTCACCAGCAAATAAAAATAAATAAAAAGTTCTTATTCTTTAAGTTTTGATTTTTGCCTCTAAGATTGTTGTTTTTTATCTCCTAGAAGAAAACCTTCGATTTTATATCTAATTTGTTTTTTGATTCACAGTCGGCGTTCGATCTGTAACCTTGGGATGATTCTTATCATTTTGAGTTAAGAATTTAAAACGTGGGGGTACCAAAATACACCACCAATTTTTTCTTAGGAAACCTGTATGGAATATATCTGAATACAATTCCGAGAATTAAACTTAATGAATCTCAATCAAGGAATTATACGAAGAGCTTATATCTCATTCTTTCACAATCAGAAGGTTAATAGAAACCAATTCATAAACCTGATTATGTGTGAGAGAACTTGGACGATTCCAAATATTAATATCCAAAAATCAATCAAGTCGTATCCAACAAACAAGGATGGATGTATCTACTTTGATTGATTAACGTACAACCTGTGATATTTCAATTATAAAGATAAATAATATAATGCGGAAAAAGAAATAACACATACACCAGAAATTTTATTAATGAGGAAACCGCAAATGCAGAAAACCCCCGGGACCTAGTCTAGACTTGGACATCAAACTGTTTTATACTGCTATAGATACTAGCCTACTATTAGAACTTCGGAATGGCATGTAGTTGAGACCGAATTAAACTGTCATAATAATTCAGTTACATTCACGCTCCTTAGCCTCTTTAATCCCACCAGGACTTTGCTCAATTGATTCCCTTGGTTGATGTCCTTTACAGCCTAAGAGTTGCTTCAACTTAATTGAAGATTTTAAACCAATCTTCCTCCCACATATAATCCTATATGTGATTTCCTTTCTGATCAAAGATCAAGGTGAGGTGGGAAATCTATAATAATAGATAAAGTATATCAAACCTAAAAATCCGGTCTTATGACTCCTGAAGAGCAACCTAGATTTATTATTCACCTCACAAGTCAAAACTTGTGGAATCACAAAGTCTGAGACGAAGAAACTTTGTGATTTGTATCTATCTTGTTTGAGTGAGTAGATCAACAATCAAAACAAGATCATGATACATGAATTATCAAGATAACGATTGTTGAACTTGGCTTCACGAATCCTTATGTGAATTATTTTAATCACTAAACCCTAGAAGGCTTTTAAGGAGAGGATGACTCTAGTTTACAACAAGGAAACACAAGAATATTGTCAGGGATTTAAAGATCCCAATTGTTTGAGGTTCTCCTTTTATGTACTTTTAAGGTCAAGGTTGCTTTAGGTTTAATTTAAATAGCTTTGGAAGCAAGCAATCAATAATCACTGTTAGATGAAAAACTTGACTTGATATTAACATAACAGAACATACACTCTAGTTTGGATGAACCGTAACCTAACGGTGTATAATACTTGGTTTATGTAGGTTAGCCGAAACTAAGCAATTGAACAATAAGCTTAATCATTTTTTTTCATATAACACTTTAAGATTTTCCTTGAATCACACATATGATATAAAAAAAAAAAGAGTCTAGATAGTGTTTCTAGAGAGCTATAATCAAATGTCGATTATCTCATATAAATAATTATGATGCATCTGAAAATATTCGACAGGGTAAGTACGTTTTCCAGGTACGTGTACAATACATGTTCGTGAATATTCTTGTCATAGTATGTATACCGGGTATGTGTACTCTTAAGACAAAAAAAGACTTCAGGAACTCACAAATCTTTTATGGTATGCATACCTTATTTGGTTTTGAAACCAACATATCTTTTTCAGTTTGCATACTAGGTATGCGTACCTTTTCTGGTTCACGAGTTCACATGCTTTTTATGGTATGAATAACGGGTATGCGTACCACAAAGTTGTTGCCGAACTATATCTATGTCGGTACGTGTACTGGGTACATGTACTTCGGCTCCGGACCTATAACATTTCTCTCAGTATGTGAACTGGTATGCATACTTTCATGTATCCAGATTTACAGTAGTTCGATATCTCTCTAATAATCGGTTTGAAACATTCCCTAATAACATCAGTGACACATATCACTGTTCCAGGTTATTTTCAAATGATTAAATCTTGAGTCATAATTAGGTCATAAGCAATAAATTGCTTTTCACCAAATTCATCAAGTATGAACAAATGTTCTTAAGCTTAGAACATTTCGAGAACGATATTCAAGATAAACTTGACTCAAAATTTTTGTTATGCATATACTGTCGAATTTAGTCATGCGACAATGTCTCAAAGATAGAAAGGTGAAAACTTGAGAAAAGGTGGTTTAGTCTTCACATACCTTTTGTTGAAGAAGTTCTCCAAAGCTCCTGTTAATCTTTGCCTTCAAACGGTAAAATGTTGTGATATCCGATTCTCAACTACATACTTCTATCATAATCCGAGACTGACTAAATGTAGACTAGAAATCAAGATATAATTTTGACAACAAGCTTGAGATAGCAACACTTGTGAGTTCGACCGGGCAATGCTTTAACAAGAATCATGAAAAAATATAGGAAAAAAAATTGTAAATTTTTTAGGCTCATGTTTGAATTTCGATCTATGTTTTTCCTCCTTAATCTCGATCTAAAATATAATTTCAGATTTGTAATCAGCATAACCTAATCTCTACAACTTATCTAATATTCACCTTTTGTTTCACTTTCTATCCTGTTGGAGTTGCACTAAATTTTAAATTTGTTATGTGGTTTCGAATGTTGGATTTGTTAGATTTATGTACATGTGTATAAAATTGTACACCAGTGTGTTATGTCATGGATGAAAGTAGTTCTGGCATGAGCATGGATGTTAAATCTGTTATATTTTTGTAATCATGTCATGGACACATGACATGTTCTGTGTTTTTAAATTAATGTTGGATTTGTGTCATTTCTGTAGGTGTGTACATACTTGTACACTGATGTATCATGTCACGAACATATGACTTGTTTTGTGTGAGCATGAATGTTGAATTTGTTACATTCTATACAAGTGTATATACATGTACACCAATGTGTTATGTCATGGATATATCGTCTTTTTATTGTTTACATGTTATTGAATTTTGTTATAGGAAAATGAAGTTTTATAGTACATAGATGTTAATTATTCTTACAAAATCAGGTATGCATTTAATATAATTTGTTCTTTGACTTGTTCATTTTTTTTACTATTTAAATAATATTTATAATATTCAATCAATAAGTTTTACAAGAAGTTGGTAGGGAGTCTAGCGACAAGCTGTTCATTTATTTGTTAGATTTGTTATCAGAGTGTACAGATTTATACACCAGTATAATGTTTCAGGGATATATTGGATTTTTTTTGTGGCCATGCATGTTATTTTTATTAAATTTATATTGTATGAGTGTACATATTTGTACACCAGTACGCTGTTTTCAAGGATATATTTGAATGTTTTTTTGATATGAATGTTGTTTTTGTTAGATTTGTTGTAAGATTGTACATATTTGTACTCCTTTGTGTTATCCCACGGATATAAGAACTGTTTTCTTGGTATGCATGTTTGATTGTCAGAGCATACCTAGGTGGCCAGACTAAGTTTAGGTTCGCCAGTATGCAAACAGGTACACATACCACCAAATTCAGTAAAGTCCCAGAACTTGAATCTCATGCCAGTACGCGTACCGGTATGCATACTTAGTTCCCGAACCTTGACTAAACCAATCAGTACGCATATGGGTATGCATACCATGGTTCCCAGACTTGGATTACACATATGAAAGTACGTATAATGTGCTTATATCCAATTGTTATAAACTCCGTTTCAATCATTGAAACATTCTCGGATGACTGGAATAGCTGTCTCACATAAACTATTATCTTCAAAGCAATTTTCAAGTGATATAATGATCAATACGGAATATTCTGAGTCTACATCAAATGACTGTCTCACACAAATCATGTAAGATGTTACCAGGTGATTTTCACATGATCATCTTTTGACTTTCGTCAAGAATATAAGATGAACTTGGTTAATGCGAAAGCTTACCAACACATATTTCGAGAAATATGTACGCGAGTTAAACTCGACTCGAAGTATCAAATGTGTATAATTGAAGTATATATAACTATATGACTTTTGTCTCAAATAGGAGATAAAGTAGATAGACTTTTGAGTGATAGATGAGTTCAAGTCTCCATATAACTTTTGTTGATGAAGTTCCACAAGCTCCCCTTAGTAGTTCTTCGTCTTCAATCGATGAATGTCGTGAAGTCTAATGCTCAACTACATTTTCTATCCTAATCCGAGACTTAGCTATAAGTAGAGTAGAAATAAAGACTTATAGTATTGGCAAGTGCTCTAATAATATGCAAACTTGGTTCCCGGATCTGAATCATACCACTACAATTTGCATACTGTGCTATAACCAGACAATGGTTATTTGTTCTAAACTCCCATTGAAACATCCTTAGAAGACGAAAATAGCTACCTTACACAAACTATTAGCTTATAAGTAATTTTCAAGTGGTCTAATGATCAATACAAAACATTCCAAGTCTACATCAAATGAATGTCTCACACAAATCATGTAAGATGTTACAAGGCGATTTTCACATGATCATCTTTTGACTCATTATTTAGTTTCCAACAAATAAATTATTTCCAACTTAAGTCGTCAAGTCAAGAATAATGATAAACGTAATTAAAGCAAAAAGCATTCCAACACATATTTAGAGAAAGATATAAGCGAGTTAAACTCAGCTCGAAATATCAAATGTATATAATGTAAAAGTATATATAGCTATACGACTTAGTCTCAATAGGAGATTGAATAGAATAGACTTATGAGTGATATATAAATTTTAGTCTCCATATACCTTTTGTTGATGAAGTTCCTCCAAGCTCTCCTCAGTAGATCTTCGTCTTCAATCGATGAACGCCGTGAATTCTAAATCTGAACTACACATTCTATCCTAATCCGAGACATAGATATAAGTAGACTAGAAATCAATACTTATAGTTTTGATCACCTAAACTTGACAAACAATTTTGAGATATCAACGCTTGCGAGTTTAACCGAGCAGTGCTCTAACATCAACAATGCTCTAACATCAACAAATATACTTTATTTTCCTAATAAAGTAAGTTATATCCATGGGACTTTACACAAGGCATACAATTGGTTGTCTAAATAGCATAAAATTGCAACCCTTCAGTAAATAATAATAGGAAAAATCATCCCCCACAACATGTAGATTGTTTGTTTCCCTTCATTAAAATGGAACCAAATAGGAAATAATGAAGTATCGAGGGGAAACAGAAGATGAATAAGGCAAAAAACAAAAAGTGGAGTACACATTACAATAACCAAAACAACCAAAACTACTTGTAGAAAGTTTCTTATATATATAGGATTAAGACGAATGTGATAAAATCCTACCTTGAATCTAAAAAACGATCAATACAATAGTAAGTGTGAAGAACAAATGGCTCAATGGTTTTTGATGTGAATTGTAGGTAATCTACTATTTCTGAATTGCAGCAATATTGTTTTTTGCTCTTGGCCCAAGGTGTTTGATGACTTGGAATAATTTAACACTTTCGATTAGAACTCAACCATATTTTATCGTATATACTGGAGTTTGGATGAGATGATGGCTACTAGAGCATTGTTTGGTCGAACTTACAAGTTTCGCTATCTCAAGCTTGTTGCCAATGTTAGATGTACAAAACTATATCCATGATTTCTAGTCTATTAAAGTCAAGTATCAAACTAGGATTAGAGCATGGTGGCTGAGTATCAGACATCACTGAACGAATACATTTGTGAGAACTTCATCAACAAAGAGGTATGTGGAGATTGACTTATCATATTTACTCATCGTATCTACCATTCTATCTTATGAGACTATATCGTATGATTTTAGCAGATTTAATATTTTAAATAAGAAATTTCGTGTTAAAGCTTATCTTGTTTAGACTCTCCAAATATGATTCAAGCAATTGATGTTCATATATCCTTAGCAATCTTAGTTAAAACGATTTGTTATTCACACTTTTTTTTTTGTTCGAGTTGGTCATTTGGAAATTATCCAAGTCAACGGTGTATATTATGTTATAATATTGCTCGGTCGAACTCGCAAGCGTTTCTATCTCAAGCTTGTTTGTCAAGTTTAGTTTCCAAACTTATAAGTCTTGATTTCTAGTCTACTTATAGCTAAGTCTCGGAGTAGGATAGTAAGTTTAGTTGAGATATAGACTTCACAGTGTTCATCATGCAAAGACGAGGAAATACTCAAGGAATTGGTAGAACTTCATCGACAAAAAGGTATGTGGAGACTTGAACTTATCATCTATCACTCAAAATTTTATCTACTCTATCTCCTATCTTGAGACAAAAGTCGTATTGCTAAATAGACTTCGATTATACACATTTGCTATTTCGAGCAGAGTTTATCTCGCTTATCTATTTATCGAAATATGTGTTGGTAAGCTTTCGCTTTGGCCAAGTTCATCTTTAATCGTGACAAAAGTCATGCTGATTATTTCGATATCTTGAAAATCGCTTTGAATGATGAAAAATAGTTTGCGAATAACAACTATATAACATCCTCTAAGAATGTTTCAATGATTGAAATGAGAGTTTAGAACATGTAACTATCTTTGGATATAAACATAGTGTGTTTTCACATTTGTGTAAAAGTCCAAAACCGGGAACCCAAAGTATGCATACCCATACGCGTACTGGTGGTTGTTGAAAATCCGAAAGAGTATGTTTACCCGTACGCATACTGGCGGAAAGTTCATGTCCGTGAATTTCTGCTAAGTTTGTAAGTGAAAAAAAACTCAATCTGGTTACTTAAGTATGCGTACCTGTTCACATACTTAGGTAGGTTACTTTCTCAAATCGATTTGTTCATGAACTAAAACATTTATATAATAAGGAATGCAATCTTTTCAAACCGTGGCTATAATGTTCATGAATCAATTCGAGTGAATCAAAACTGATTTTGCTTCGATTGTGTCTTGTATACTTCTATGATATCTAAGCAATTGAATAACTCTCTAACTAGTTCATTTGAGTCATTTGAACTAGTTATGATGAAGATGAATAAGGTTGATAAGAAAGTGCTCATATGGATAGCCATTGGTTAGCTACTGTTGAACCAACTAAGTGTACACGTTTAGGTACGGTTACCCAAACCTAAATGAAGTTACATTTCATGTGTGTATAACAAGCTAAGTTCGATCTAATGGTTGGAAGATATTAACTTGTATCTAATTAGGTTTTCATCTAACGGTGAATATTGAATGCTTTGTTACAAAGGTAACTTAGATTGCAAACCCTGATTTGGAAACTATATAAAGGAGAACTATAGCAATTGGGAAACCTAATCCCCACACCTCTAGTGTGATACTAGTTGTATAAATTAGAGTCGATTATCCTTTAATCTTAGGTTTTTCTCGAGACCCTGTAGGTTAAGGACTTAAAGACTTCATTGGGATTGTAAAGCCAGACCCAACTATTTTCTCTGTAGTTGTGTGATCCGATCTTGCTGTTTCTCTCATGATTGAGTGCAATCGTAATATTGGCTTGAGATTTATATCTCCGATAGGCAAGATAGAAAAGTAGTCACAACCACCTTCGTCTCATCGTTTGTGATTCCACAATATCTTGTTTTGCTAGTCGATTAAGATTATTGCGAGGTGATTAATATTTCTTGGTTGTTCTTTGGAAATATAAGTCCGATATATCAATTGGTTCTTGTTCACCTTGATTTATCAAAAGACGGAACAAAACTCGTAGGTATTTCTGTGGGAGACAGATTTATCTATTCCTGTAGACTTTCATGTATGAGAAAGATTTGTTTATTTAAATCTTCAACTTTGGGTCCTAACAACTCTTAGTTGTGGGTGAGATCATCTAAGGGAATCAAGTGCATAGTATCCTGGTAGGATCAAAGACGTAAGGAGCGCAACTGTACCTTGAATCAGTGTGAGTTTGATTGGGTTTCAACTACAGTCCATACCGAAGTTAGTTTGTAGTAGGCTAGTGTCTATAGCGGCTTAATACAATGTGGTGTTCAATCTGGACTAGTCCCGAGGGTTTTCTGCATTTGCAGTTTCCTCGTTAACAAAACTTCTGGTGTTTGTTTATTTATTTTCCGTATTATATTTTGTTATATAATTGAAATATCACAGGTTGTGTGTTGAATCGATCAATTGGCAAATCCAACCTTTGGTTGTTGATTGAAATTGATTGATCCTTGAACATTGGTTTTTGGTACCGTTCAAGTTATTTCTCTTGTATTCAATCAGACTAGCAGATTTCTATTTGTTTGGGTGAGGATTGAATCGAGAAATTGAGATATAACTCTTTGATATACTTTTTATTAAGATTGAGTCTGACTGTCTAGTTGATTCTCTTAAAATTATATTGGAGTTAGTCCATACAAATTGCTAAGTGATGTGTTCTCAATAATATTGTAGTAATAGGTTCGTTGAGACTTGTGAAAGCAATAAATTTTAGACTTATAAAACTTAAAAACAAAGAAAACTTAATGCAAAATTGATTTCAAGATATTGAAAATATCCAAGACACCGATTCCACTATTACACGTAAATGAATGATGGTAAATAACCTAAAACTCTAATTATCTTTTAAGTCACTTATTTCTTAAGTAATCAGACATATTCTCAAGTATTAATTGTATTCCCTAAGCATAGATTATCACGGGCTACTAGTTAGCATTCGAGATATATTTGGAGAGAAAAGTAAAAGAGAATAATAAAAAAGCTTAGAGAAGAATAATACTTATAAACAAAATTAACTAGATTTCTACTAGTTAGCAATCTAGCCTATAAGACTTGGCCTCAGTACTCGTGATAAACGCCCAGACTCGTACAAATGAGTAAGTGTCCTGATAAAGAAATCACATTCGTAAGATGATTGACTAATAAATCATCATAAACCATCAAAATTGGAGACCACCAACTCGTGTGGTGTACATACATCATCTTTACTATTATAACGCAAAGATCTCTTTTAAGGCTTTTTTACAAAAATATCCATACATAAAATGAAGAAGTAAAAATAAATTGAGGATAAATTTTTCAAATTCGCAGAACCACAACCAAACCCATCCCCATGAGTACCCGCCCCTATTGGGTAGGGTTTTCCCCGCACAAACGGGGATGGGATCGGGTACGGGTAATCCCCGAAATTAGTTATGCAGGGATGGGGTGGAGATGGGATTTAATTTCCCCACCCCATACCCGCCCCATACCTTTCATATATATAGGGTTTAGAATTTTATTAAAAGTATTATCATAGATTTTATTCGTTATTTCGTCCAATGTTCATAGAAATTTACCAACGATATAATGCACATAAAGTATTTTTGTATCTCACTCATACAAATTGTACTATAGATGATCAATCTTACAATTTTATCTATATTTTCTTTTAGTCCACCTCTATAATCAATCTTATTGGATTATAAGTAAGATTGAGAAGAGAAAAAGGTTTGTACTTGATAGTTTTATTGTCGATATAATATTTTTTTTGTACTTTTGGCTTCAATATGGATATGCTTGATAACAATTTGTTGGATTGTAACAGAGTTATGAGTATTTTTTTCGTAAATCATGGGTAACCCATGGAAAACCCGTCCCATGCGGGTATTTTCCATACCCATCCCCGCCCCAGTTCTTATGGTAACGGGTAGGGATGGAATTCAGGGTCCCCGCCTCATACCCGCCCCATTGCCATCCCAAGATGGACTTCTCTTAGACCATTCTAGAAAGCAGAAACAATTCAAATTCAAATTTGAAAAAGCACAACTCATTTCTCATCTCAATACCTCCCATTTATCTCTCAGACTTATTTCTATACTCTTTCGACTTCTACGGTTCTACCTAGATATTGAGCTCAATTGGACCAGTATTTTTGTGGGTTTTTCATAACTATGTATTCGTGTGAGAAAGAACTAACTAATCTTTACAGGATTTATAAACATATACTGCAGGTATATATGTTTCTTCATTTTATGTCTTTGTTTTCCCAATTCCGATTTCACTTTCACAGTTTTAATTTTAAATAGAGCTCTACTTACTATTTGTTGAAATGCCAAGCAGAAAATCCATCACAAACGACATTTAGGGTATCTAATGCAACCTTCATCTCCTATACCCAGGTTTTTCCATTGCCATTTATGGTACTCTCTGTGATTCTGGACCATTTCTTTGTGAATTTGACTCTTCAAATACGGGGATTCATTTATTTTTGTGTCCATATTTTTGTTTTGTGGTTAGAGTTTGGGAAGCTGATTACATGGGGTTCAACTGATGATATGGGACAGAGCTGCGTCTCTTATGGATAACATGGGGTAATTACTGGACTGCTACTGTCTATTCAAATGCTCATTATGATATTCAAAATTGGATCTCTTTCTTTACTTAATTTTGGTTACTCTTTAGATATCATTTTAGGAAATTCCAGCAGCATTTCATCTTCCAAATGAAGCTTCTTTGATCAGGGCTGCAGCTGGATGGGCATAATGTATTGTATGTCTCAGGTAATAATCAGAATTGATTTTGCATATGGTTGTAGCTATTGAATTTGATTGTTTGTGTATCAAGGATTTACAAGTAGGTACTAATTTCACTTTTAGTGCATGTGTAGTGAATGCAGAAGTATAGGGCTGGAAATAGTGGGTTCATTGATAAACAAACTTTGTTGATGCCGAACAAGGTACAAACTACTTAATATGTCAGTTTCCATTTTGGATCTTTTGTGCAGTCTACCAAAGGGTGTTACTCAATGGCTTGACAAAAAAAAACCAATTTGTTGCGGGTCATTTAAACATGGTCTTATGGCAGAATTTGATGACATTGTGTCTTTCTCGAATCATCACATTCTGATCTTGAGTTATCGCTTCTGTTCTGCATAAATGTGAAAGTGAGATTGTTAAGGTATGTGAAGTGAACCTCAGCTGATACAACGGTTGGTTTTGCAGCAGGAATTCGAGGCTATTCATTTTGGAATTATTCTGCTCGAAGGTGTCTTAAAAACCATTACTAATGTCCAGCAGCTTCATAAATTCGATGACCAAGCCTACCGCATGCGTGGAGTAACTCTTGAGAATCCCAGGTATAACTTAGATCCCGTGTCTAACATAGAGTTTCAGACATTGTGCATTTCGATACATTGCCTCCTTTCTATCATTGTAGGTTTCTTTTATTTTGATATCATGCGTGCATTCACTTCTGTATTTGGGTAGTGTTGTTCTTTTGGAATTACGAACTTATGCTCATCTATTTTCTCCCCATTAATTGCTCAATTTGTTAGACCAACAAATGATTATGACGAATGTTTCTCAACACCGAAACCAGCTAATTGGTGGGCGACAATGAAAACAACCGGACATTTAAATTGACATTTTGAATTCACATACAGTTGAATGTACGATTCATTCTACTTATGCAGGTTCTACGTTTTGGGTATCATTTTGGAGGAAATTGCAGTCTAGAATCCATTTCTAGGAAGCATCCAACTATCAGATATTTTTTTGCCTTTTCGTTATAGTGGCAAGTACTTATATAATGATAGTTTTGATTCATTAGTGCGTACAAGTACTACAATGTATTCCATTAGAGGGCCAAGCTTGGCTATGACTAACTGAGATTTGACAATTAATAGAAATTTTACTAAAATAAGACTCCCAAGGATGGCGGCTTTAACATGTATAGAGAATTCAAAAAATTGGCACTCCCTAACCTTATATCCAAACTTTCTGCAGGCTCCAAAGAGGTCATTATTGGTTTTTGACTATATTTCTACACCTACTTGCAGAAGATCAGGCAGAAGCATATTCAATTGGAAACACCCCCTGGATACTGCAGAAGTTACACACACATGCAACGGATGTGCAGTATCCGGAACTCCATCAATCAAGCCATACGGAACAGGAATTGCATGGGAAATCTTTGAAGCAGTTGAGTTTTGTCATGTACTGCAGGTTCCACCTGTTAACATGAAGTATAAATTGTGTTCATCATGTAAGTTTGATTTTTCTTTGGATTTCTTTTGATGATAATAGCAGTACAAAAATATATGATTTCCTGTGCACATGTAGTGGGAATGGGAGTACACAGAAATGTTGGCTTGCTATGCAGTTTGTATGTGCAACCTTTTCTATTTTTTTTTATTTAAATGCTTACACAACTGCTTTCAGTTCTGGAACGTCTAATTTGGAAAATGTGATTCGACTTATTTGAGATTTTTGTTAAAGGGAAAGCCAAAACATTTAGGTGAAAAGCTGACTTTTGGTCAAATCTCATACCTAGCGTTAATCTTTCCTTGCTGCCATCGCAAGATAAACAGTAGTGACTTTTTTTTTCCCCTGTCTCCATGGGATTCACTAGAGAGATATAGCAAGGGTTTTTTATTTTTTATTTAGTTATTTATCAACAAATTTCAAAATTTAATTTGTTAGTCTGATGCCAGCAGCAGATCCATAGGCATAGGGTATTATGATCAATGATCAAACAACCTTACTTTGACGGCATCATCAATAGAGTTTAAGTTATGCATTATAAAATGCTACGACACTATCTCGAGTGAATCCGTACATTTGGTCGAAATAAGGTGGGCTATATATGTAACTGTACGCATGGAATAAGATCATATGATCACCCTAACACCTAAGTACGTGAATACTGATTGAATGCAAAAAAAAGATCATATGATCACCTATGTCATCTGATATACGTATTGTTGTTAGTGGCAATGTGAAGTAGTTTCTTTTTGGCATGCATGCATTATCAATTTTTTCATCAAGGTTGATGATAAGAATCATACGATGATAATCATATACATGATGATAAATACATAGAAAATAAGATGAAAATTATTGTTAAATTTACAAATACTTCGGTCTTTTACCAGGAAGAAACAAAGTGATTTAGAGGCTCCCTTCTTACGTAATCGGCATGACTAGTACATGCGAATTAGGGAATTCGCATATGTTTGGTAGTCGAATCAAAGATCAAAGCGTAACTCTCTAACTATCAAAGATCCATCACTAAGAGGAAGAATTAAGGTTACTTATGAATTTTAGTAAAAATTTATATTTGCACCCTAATTGAGTCATGGCCAAACACATTTGACTGAAAGTCAGCTTTCCCCAAATGTTTTAGCTTTCCCTTGAATAAAAATCTTAGCATTTGATATCTAGGAAGCGCATAAATACTGTGATAACACGTGCAGGGCACGTGCCTTCTACTAGTTATAAATATAAATCGTCAATTAAGATAAGAACCAATTAGAACCGTAGATGAAGTGCAGTACATCCCTTTTCGTAAGGGGCAATTAGGGATTTTCGGCTCTGACCTGTAGAACAAGAAATAAGTGTAGATCAAAACCCCAATTGCTTTTTCTTTTTCTTCATTTTCAGTTAGGGTTTTGCGATAGAGAAGAAAGAAAACTAAAAAAATCAGAGAGAGTAATGGCGAATCCACAGGCAGTAAACTTTCTCACAGGCTTAGCTAAAGCTGCATTTTCTCTCGGTCTCGGTGCTACAGCAGTGAACTCATCTCTTTACACAGTTGATGGTGGTCAAAGAGCTGTTCTGTTTGATCGATTCAGGGGAGTTCTTGATGAAACAGTAGGAGAAGGAACTCATTTCTTGATTCCATGGTTACAAACACCTTACATATTTGATATTCGTACTAAACCCCATACTTTCTCATCAGTTTCTGGTACTAAAGATTTGCAGATGGTTAACCTAACTCTTCGTTTGTTATCTCGTCCTGAAGTACCATCTTTACCCTCAATTTTCAAAACCCTTGGTACTGAATATGATGAGAAAGTTTTACCCTCGATTGGTAATGAAGTATTGAAAGCTGTGGTTGCTCAATTTAATGCAGATCAGTTGCTTACTGAAAGACCTCATGTATCTGCTTTGGTTAGAGAGAGTTTGATCAAAAGAGCCAAGGATTTTAATATTGTTCTTGATGATGTTGCTATTACACATTTATCATATGGTGCTGAATTTTCTAAAGCTGTTGAACAAAAACAAGTTGCTCAACAAGAAGCTGAGAGATCTAAGTTTGTTGTTATGAAAGCTGAGCAAGAAAGGAGAGCCGCTATTATTAGGGCTGAAGGAGAAAGTGATTCCGCTAAGTTGATTTCTGATGCTACAGCTGCTGCTGGTATGGGATTGATTGAACTTAGGAGGATTGAAGCTTCAAGGGAGATTGCATCCACATTGGCTAGGAGTCCAAATGTTTCTTACCTTCCTGGTGGTAACAATATTCTTCTTGGGTTGAACCCAGGTCGTTGATTCGATTCGGTAATATCTCTTTCTTGTGTTTGGTAGTTCAGTTTTGAGTGTTGATTTTTTCTTTTCTTTTGGTCTGTGCTTAATTATTATTTTTTTCAATTGAAATGTCTTGATTGGAGAATTATGATTGGTTTGTTAGAGCTAATTGTTTTCAGTTGATTACCCTGTGTACTTTTAAAGCTATGTTATGATTGTTAATGTTGTGTAGTATAGTACTACTGGATTATTTAGAGAAGGACCAACATGCTTTAGTACTGTATTAGTGGAAGAATTTGGCGAAGAGAGGAAATTTTGTCTGACAGGAAGAGTTAGCATTAGTTAAGTTCCATGTTGTGATACTAGTTCCACTTGTTTTAGTGCTGTGTTGGTGTGATCGTGTGAATTAGTTGTGTTTCAAGTGTTAAATTATGGTATTGATTGATGCTTTTTAGATCTAGAATTTTATTTCTTCCCCTAATTTGATTTCTGTATTAGTTTCTTTTAGGGTTAATTTTAAATTTTAAATTTAGTTTTTGCTATTGGTATTATTGGGTTTGCTTTGATTTTATGTTAATAAATGTGTGGGTTGTTGAAAATGACTGATAATCATGTCATCTTTGGGGTTTTAAAGCTAAAACTACTTTGCACTGAGTCCATAATTTGGTTCCGATGGATTTACTGATAATTGTAAAAAAATAAAACTGTTTTAGGTTTAATCCCAAGTTATTGTTCTGTCTGTCTAGATTTTTTTTTTTGATGGGAAAGTAAATCTTCTGTACTATATAACTCTGTCTGTCTAGATTTAGATCTAACTGGAAATACCCAGCTTATCTGCTTTGAACTGGACATGCCCTTTTAGTATGTTTGCTTAGTGTTTCACCTGTTCACCAGAAACACTTTGTGGGCATATCCTTTTTATTGTAAAGTTGTTCTTGGTTGCTTCATAGGACGACATCACCACCACCGTGATTGTCGGGGGGGATAGTGAAACATAATTGATGACAGGAAGTACATCCCCGTAATTTGATTCCACTGTTTGAAGAGGTAAATTTCAATTTAATAGGGTTAATCTTTGAAGGCATTCAATCTTTAATTTCTTCCCCTAATTTGATTTCACTATATTGGTTTCTTTTAGGGTTAATTTTAGATCTTTAAATTAGTTGATTATTTAGGGGTTTCCTTGATTTTATGTTAACACATGTGTGTTGTTGAAAATGACTGATGATAATCACATCATCTTGAGAGCTGAATGTGTAGGGTTAATAATCATGATTTCTAGGTTGAATCTTAGTTAAAACTAAAGAGCTCGTAAATTATACTAAAGAGCATATGTTGGTTACTATGGGTAAAATTACTCAGAATCAATCCCAAGAATTCTAGTTTGAACTGTTGAAGCTGACCGGAGATAGCTAGCTTATCTGCTTTAAACTGGACATGCTCTTTTAGTCCATTTGCACAGTGTTTCACCAGTTTACCAGAAACACTTGTTCAACAAATCCTATTTACTACTATAAAGTTGTTCTTACTTCAATCGAATTATACTAAAGAGCTCATAACTTGGGATTAGATGGGTAAAATTAGATGGGATTTCTATGGTGTATATGGGTATATTAGATGGGATTTCCTCATCACAGAGTGCAACTGTTTTAAGTTCAATCCCCGGTGTTTTGGAGCTAACTGAATTTGTTGCATCTGATTTTTTGTTTATGTTCAAACGATATTTGAAAGGTTGGATAGAGAATTGTGATTGTGATTGTCATTTTGGTGTTTTATTCAATTTAAAATGGATCAAAATGCTTTGGTAGGTAGTGTAGAAGATATGCACTGTTAGCTGGTATTGTGCATAGGTTAACCTGTGTGAGGATTTGAAGAATAAGTTGACAGGAAAATTTAATATTGTTGCATTATCTTGTACTAATGGTAGTATAATTGTCATCCTATGTTAGAATACTCAAAATCATTTCAATTTTTATCTGTTACCTTGTTTTATAATAGTAAAATGTGAATTTGAATAGAGTGATAATTGAAAAGGAGGCCCTTATAATGGTGTCTGTCAAGGGAAACAAGTTGGCATGGTGGTTCCATAAATTAATTTAATTGGTGCCTGCTAACTTAATGCCTAGATGGTTCCATAAATCATGAATTTAAGTAATTTAATCGTACAAGTGTCTTCTAAGTGCAATCTGAGTTTTGAACTCAAGATTTGTTATAAGATTTAGCTAATATAATGTTCTGGTTGTTCCTTGATTGGTAAGGAAATTATGGTTATTGGTGTTAGTGGCTTGGTTCACTATTTCATTTTTATTGGTTCTCGAAGATGCGGATGTTAGTGATTTTAGAACTGTAATGGCTAAATTTCATAATCACATCTTAGATTGATGCCGTTGATGTTGGAATTGATTAATAGCGTTAACGTTGCAGGAGGATTAGCTTCTGGGTATGTATAATGATAACAATATAAGCCAGTCAATTTTATTTTATTTTATTTTTTGTATGCCAATATGTACTTCTTGTGGTTGAAATATATTATGAGTCCGAGCTGCTTGAAGCCATCTAATAAACGATCTTAGTTTGTTTGAAATGAAAAGAACTATGTTGCTTGATAGAATCTTAGTTGTGTGCTGATACGAAGTTTATGAACCCTTGCTTTATAGCTTATACGTTTGGTGGTCAAAATCTTGCGTGAATTAGATTTTATTTAAATTATTATTGCATATTATGGGTGTTAACTGTTAAGCATGCCATGAGATTAGCCACCATGTCAACATTGAAATGGAATTTTGGTAAGCATAACACTTACACGGTAGCATCCAGACAGTGGTAGCATCATCCTGTAAATTAGGATCCCAGAACTTGTTGGCATCTTCTTTTATGTGTAGTAAATTATGGACGAGGATTTGTATATGCTAATAAGTCATTCTATTGGCTTGGTTGCAGAAAACTTCAGATGGTGCTATTCTCAGAACTGCATAGATTGGCTGGGATTTCAAAGCTTGGAGATGTTCTTCTGTCTTTAGACTTTTTTTTTTACATTTCTATCCTTTCCCGTTTTTTCCTTTTGTGCCTACTTAAGACTAAAGGGTGATGATAGAAGATTTAGTGTGACTGGATTGTGGATGAAGAAAATAATACTTCCTTGGTCAAACTTCTTTTTTAGTAGGAAAAACAATTAAATGCGTTTTTATCTGAGTTTAAATTTCTGTTGTCATTGATGCTTTGGTTTTTTTGATGGGAAAGATAAACCTTGAATTTTGAGTTGATTGTCACTTACAACTTCTCAATCTGGTAATGTTACAAGAACGTAGACCTGCAAAGCTGAGTTAGTGCAGTCTTGCAAGAGTTATTCCAACCTGTTCATAAGATTATGTTCATCAGTAAGGTTAGTCTGTTAACTTTTTTACTCAAACTTAACTTTTTCCTCTCGTGAGAAGATGAAAGTACAATACAGGATTGATCAATATAGTGGATCAACTCCTGTCTCTATGAAACTCTTGAAACTATGCTTGAATTTTTGTTTTTTTATTTGATGCCATCAACTCTACGAAACTCAGCCAGAACTTTCTTTTCTTATTTGATGGAATTTCTACGCGAATCCAAAAAACTTAAGCTAAATTGTCTCTGTTGTATTTGGTTTGGTAGGTTTGAGTTCCAAAGGCTTCTGGCCTCTATTTCTTAAACAAGTACGACGAACATAACCCTTCAATGCAATGGAGACACAATTTTCTGGAAATAGAAACTCAATGCACTAATCATAAATGTAGCTCTAGGGTGAACTCTGAACCAATCGCCAGTGTCCAGTGAATTGGAACAATAGTGATCTTACATTCTTACTACTAGCAGGCCAAATTTAGCTGGAAAAGCCATTACAAAAGGCAAAAAGTTGAGTGTTCTCTGAAAAGCTTACCTTTGAATATGATAATAAAACCCACTTGTCACAGTAAAAAGAAGCAAGTAAAGAAAAACAGATCCTAGTTTTTGAGTAGAATCATCCCTTTTGACAATAATAGACAAGCCTGCCAAACTAAAGAAAACAAAGAGAGAACAGAGATGGCGTGTGTATGTCTCAGCCTTGAACGTTGTGCCAAGTTATTACTAAAGAGAACAGAATAGATAGACAGATATATCCCAGCATTGATATTTCACCATGACCACAAATTTTACTTATGTCTCACACATGACCTCGGGAGTGATCACGAGACTCTTATCTCTCTCTCTCACTACACACTAGTCTCTACATGACACAACAAAACACAAGAAGGAAAGAAAAAAAAAAGTGAGGATAAAAGAGTGAGGAAAGAAGGAAACAGTTGTGTACAACAGACGGTTACCCAACACTGACAAATGTTAATAACATGTTCTTGTTTGCATACACCCATTGTTCTCTATCTGATTCAGTGAACCACGTTTCGTACAGATTATCTGACTCGGACCCAAACTAGGCGAACAACCAAGTCAGCAAAATAAACTCTGAAATAAGCTCTGAAACATGTGAATCAGAAGAGTAACTGGAAAAACCCCCTCAAATAAGTAAGAGCTTGTGACTGACATATCCAGTCCAGAATAAAAAAATCTGCTCACTATTCTAAGAGAGAATGAAAAAAGAATGGAAAAACTATGCATAAGAATCCTGGATAGCTGAAAATTTTCAGATCGGGGTTCACCCAACATGAAGCCGAGAATAAAATACCACAAAACTATCAAGATTTCACAACTGCTGCTACAAGTATCTTACAAAGAAGCAGAATGTAAATATGATTCAAATTTCACCAGGGCTCTCAATATAAAATGCTCCAACATTTGTTTCAAATAGGACCAGAAGAGCACTCGCATGTTAGTTACTCATTGGATAACTCGAAAGCATTCAAGTTTCTCAAGATTGGAACCGTTATGTGCTTTACTGCTATATGACCAATTTATAAAATAAAGTTCAGAAATTACATAATGTACTGTTTAGTTACACAAAAAAAAAAAATCACAGGAAGATCAGTAGACAGAATGATGTCTAGTAGATTAGTTGAAGAGGTTGAGTGATTTACCAACTTTTTTGACCCGCAAGCTGTATGCATATGGGAGTTTTCCGGAGTTTCCTCTTTAAGAAGCTTTCGTCACTGTGCAAACATGAAAGATCAGCTTTTCTGTTACATCATTGAAGTAGCGCTGATAATCCAAAATCACCTTCATTTGTGCTAGATTCTGAAGCTGATGTTGGATTGCCAGTTCTTACTGAAACATATGATGAGAGCACATCTTGTAAGCGAGAAAATTATTCTTTATGTCAATATAAAATAAATAAATGAGTAGGTCGAATATCAGACAATCGCAGTTTGACTGAATGCCAATCTTTAAACAATAGAAAAGAATTGAGCACAAAAACCGAGACACATACAGCTATATCTTTAGAGCCACTAATGCCATGGGTTCATTGATATATTGTTTCATATGGGGAAAATATTGCTGAAAACTATCCCAGCTCCCTCTATTTCGATACAAACCGAATAGTGAGATAAAACCCATCATTTAAGGGGTAACAAATGAAAACACTGCACCCTCTTAGTTACATAAATACGTCATGGGCACAACCAACTGATCTCTTCCTCATGTTTGTTAGGTTTTCAGATGTATCTAGAAGTTAAAATAAAACTGAGATCAGTTTATCTTGTTCATTTTCTCAAGCTCGTCAGGTTAATAATAATAAGTAAAGACTACCGAACAGGGATTGCTAAGATTACAGGTAACCTCCAAGTTGTCGTTATTTTATTTTCATGCTTCTGAGAACCCACAGAAACCATAGCAATGGAAAAAGCCTATACAGTAAAAACCATCTGACATGTAATGTGCTATAAATCCAAATTTGTGCACCCTCAAAAACCAGGGTGCTCATCTTTCGATTGGGTAATTCATTTTAAAAACCACCATGCTTTAACTTGTATTAGCATTGGAAAGGGGAGAAAAGAAAACAACATAGAGGTTTTCTACATGAACTACCCAATGAAAAGAGGGGTACTTATGCACCCCATTTTTTAGGGAGTGCACAAATTTGCACTCGTGTTAGTCTTACGAGTTAATGCACACACATCCTCATGAACAAGTTAGGAGCTTAAAGTTCAGACAAAAAAATGTGAAAATCCTTTGAAATCGACAAAGCAAATTTAGGAAAATCAAGAAGTCTCAGTCTACTTACAAGAAACATTAGTAATGACATTCGTGCTTTTCTGAGCAGCAAGTGCTTTCAACTTGTTTCCTGTAGCCAATAAAAGCAAACTCTTCATATGCTGCTTTTGTTCTTTTGGACTAGATGTCTTTGATGCGGCTTCTTCAAAGGCATGCAGATCTTGAGGTGTAATGGAAGGAAGAGAAAGTAATATCTGTAAGCAGAAACAAAATTTCACCACCATAAGAAACTGTGCTGTAGGTTTACTAATTCTGGTTACCAGTAACAGTTAGCATATTCGTGTATTGTTTAGTACAAGTATGCAAACTTAAGCGACCTAACTATATCGGCGTATATTTTGGAGGTAAATTATTATCTATAAAAACCACCAACCAGTATACCGATATTGGATATCATTACCTACAAATATGTAAGATTCCAAGTAAAAGCAACAATTTTTTAAAATACCAATATACTCTACAGCTGACAAGCATGGTTAGAAGCAAAATCAGCTAACATGAATGAGGCCCGTACTAATAAAATATAGGAAATATGACATAATAATTTCATTCTGGATGCTAACCTGTCTGGGAGATGGATTTCTATCAGCAAGAAATACGAAAATTTCGCGACAGATACCAACAAGATCTGCACTAGCAAAAGCATTTGACTCGAGGGCTAAGCCTTCAATAATTGCATAAAACAAATCTTTGGAAACAAATTGTAGGAGTTCTGAATTAGTTGATGATATAGCAAGAAGCACCAGCGCTCCGCAGAAAGATGAAATTTTAACCACAGATTCCCCATCAGTCCACTTAAACGCTTCTATGCTTATTTGTAAGGCAGGAAGGGCTGGACCTTGATGCTTTAAGAGAAAGCTGCACATAAAATCGAAGTTATTAAGCATAAAGCAAACATGAAAATCATCTTCGTATTTGCTAACCTCTTTGTTGATTGACTGTGAAATGAGGCTCCAAAATAAATCAAGTAAAGGTTAATATTTATCGCTGAAGTATATGATGTCCAGGGTGTTCCAGATTTACCCCATTAGAGAGTTTGAGGCAAATGCATCCAAGTCTTTGAGAGTAGACATCTCCCCACGGTTACCATGTCCAAGGTGTTCTATTGAAGGAATCCCATGATTTAATCCAGGAGAAGCTACAACTGAAAGAAGATAACTGACTTCCCGAGTTAGATCTCGAAGCAACTTTTCCTCCATAACTTCCACCTTTAAGTCTAAACCAGAGAGATTTCTGGGTATATCTGGTACATTCGTTCTACCTTCACGTAGAAGGCTAGACCACGAACAACTGAGAGCCTGCTGGCAATGGAGAAGTAATGGATGCAGGATTTTATCTATCCACACCTCCCACAAATTAGAAGGACAAAACTTGACCAAGGGCACAAGAACCAAGTGGATTAGCTGCCTTGTATGCCTGAACTCCATTGACTGTATGTTCTCTAGAAGAGCTTCAGCGACAAACTGACTTTCCACGCATTTAAAAAAGGAATCCCCAAGGGTTATTGACAGGCCCAAGACATTATACCTTCAGTCATCGAAAACATGTTGATTGTCAGTAACAGAAAAAACCTTTAAAACTGCCAAGAATAATATTCTGCTAAAAATTCATTAGATACAAAGCTTCTTTTGCTAAAACTGCAAGCTGATTACAAAGAAAAAACTTGGTCTAAATAATGAGATCGTAGAGAAGAAACACCAGAACATTGATCTAGAAGTAGGAGCACCCAAATTCGTTTTCCAAAATCTACTTTACGTGAGACGCAGATGAAAGTTTAATTCCAAAGAAATAACAATAGTACTCTGCGGGAATGGCCTTAGTTGTTTGACGAATAGACAAATAATCATCTCTAAGGGTGTACTTACCCACTATCTCTGATACCCTTTAACCAATTTCTAACATCATTCTCATTCACATCGTTCTGAGCACCCTCTGTAAAAGTCAATGTTCCCTTTGACACTTTAATGTTTCCTTCCCCAAGAAGACTAGCTCGCTCTACGTCACTCATACTCATTGCTGCCTTCAACTCCACTGGTAACATTTGCATTACAGGTGGAGACCAAAGTGAATGTAAAGCACGGAGCAGCTGCAGTCAAAAAATTAAAACTCCAGATAGTACGTTGTGGGTGCAGTATGAAACTCATCTATCATGTCAATTAAAAGATGTATACATATATATATACACATTTCGCTAACCCAATACAACTTAATCAAGTTTGAAAGGAGCACAACTGTCAACAAACAAAAACAACTTACTGGCCCTCCCTACATGTGATATACATACCCTTAGGAGAGGAGGCAGCATCCATTCTAGATGAGATGCCAGAGGATGTGAAGACATGGAATTGTTACATTGTAAGGAGCCATTTTGCAAAGTCAAGCTGCTCTTTCTTGATCCACTCCTTTTAAGAGCCTTCTCAAAGAATGTCACACTATGAAAAAGCGACCACATAAATTGTGTATCAGAGCACAGGCGGACAAGACCTGAAGGATCAGATAAATAAGCACTTTGCCATTCCATCTGAGTCCACTGCTTCATCATAGGTTCAAGTAACCAAACCAAAGCTTCTTGCTGTTGTTGGATCCTGCATCAGATATCAGTAATCAAAAAATTATCAACTCCGACAAATTCCATGATAAAACAGGAATTACCAACAAAGCACACAACATGAACTTAAAACTCTAAAGTTTCCACAATCGGGTACTAACCCAGCAGCAGAAGCCATGACAAGTAGTGCTTCACCTAGAATATTATGCTCCCCACGCAACAGACGCCCTTCTTTTTGTAAATGATCCATGGTTTCAGCAATTCCCTAAAGGAAAAAAAAAAAAAACAGAGTATAATGATTGCTTACATTTTGATCAAACTTATGGCCGATGTAACAAAAGCAAGTTTCTAACAATAACCTTTATAGATAATGGAATAATGGTTAAATCCACAGGTTTAAGTAACAAAATTTGCATCAGT
Organism: Papaver bracteatum; assembly: GCA_023529315.1. NCBI lineage: Eukaryota > Viridiplantae > Streptophyta > Magnoliopsida > Ranunculales > Papaveraceae > Papaver > Papaver bracteatum. The sequence continues at coordinate 396,641 of JAJJWX010001451.1, read as the reverse complement.
TGTCATAGGTTTACATTATTGAAAAGTTTATTTTTACAAATCATACAACTGTGAATCTGTGACATCGTATTATTCCTAATCCATTTCACAAATCTATGATAGGCTATGAATTCTACTATTCACTGTACAACTGTTTAGTACCAATCAAGCCGTCATACTAACGAGAGTAACTTCACATTGTCCATTGCTGGATATTTGCATGGAAAATACCATCTCACCTTCATATGAGGAAGGAGACTTTTGTCAGCAGTTAAGGCAATGCGTACAAATGAGGTACAAATTTGCAATCGTGCATGCCGAGCACTATTCACTGAAGGTTCCTGCTAAGAAATCAGGCAATAGATAATAATCACGATGGAGTAGATCAGAATGCAATGCTGTGACTTGCATGTGATGGAACTTAAACCAAAGCAGGAAAAACAATAAGGAAATAGAGAAAAAATCAGGAGCCACCTTAAGGACAATAGGAAGTGAAGTCAGAAGTTCAAAAATTTTATTGATGACCCCAGCAACTGCATCAGGGAAGTATTTTAGGAAAGGTCCCAATGCTTCTATATATCGTGCAAGTAATTCCGCAAGTGTTGGCTCAGTCCATTTCAGAGAAAGAAGTTGCTGAAGCAGACCTTCAATCACAAAGAGTAAAAATTTAGTAGCAGTGAGGATAAGGCATTTCAAATCCCTATAGTGCATGAGAACTCACTGGACAACCTTCAAACATTCTGCATATTCCGAGATGAATTTCACGGTTACCACCTACAACTTCAGTTGATCCATCGAAAATGGCACTAACAACCGTCTCTAGTGCCAGATGCAAGCTCTCCATTATGGCTATGTCCTGCAGCATCACAACCATATAAGCAACACTGGGAGCATGTCCCCATACTAAAGTAGAATGAAGCATGCAGAATAGAGAAAGAAAAAAAAAAACGTGCAAGAACCAAATTTTATTACTAAAGCTTTTAATAACCCATGCTGCAGTGTCCAAACCAACCTTAAACATCTACTGAAAATGTTTGCAACCTTGGTTCCATAACCAGCAGTTTGGCCAACGGATAGTCCCTAACACACAGTCTTGACTTCCCTCCTGAGTTTAGCTGGATAGCAATTGCGCCTTGTTACCAGTAGGATTGAAACTGGCAGAATGTGTAAAAGTGTACTTATTCAAAGTAAGATAACTAATGAACCTCTCAAATATATGCCAAACAAGCCTCTCTACTCATTTTCTTCTCTTCTAAAAGGTCAATATGTTGTACTTTTGAGGATGTCCGGTGACTGATGCAAGGGCAGTCTCCACAATCCAATTTGCCGTAAACTAGTGTGAGATTGTGCCGACTCGGTATTTAGGTGTAGCATAGGGAGGGAGAAGACTAATGGTAGAGGGTTTCTATAGATTCTTTGCTGACTGAAAATTAAGTGATATTGTTATGCTAGTATACTGGCAGTTGGTTTGCATGTATAACCTCAAAGAGTCAAAGATCCACAGAGGAGAGATGAATCTCTAATGTTCCTTAAATCAGAATTGCTTTAGTCTAATTTGGGAATCTTTCATGCACCTATACAAAACCAATCATAAGATTTAAAGTTGCTCCTTTAGTTGGTTCTATTTCTTCAAAAGGTTTTTTTTCCACCCCATCATTTTTTTTTTGGAGATGATACTCCTGTTAAAGAAGTTAGCTGTTAGGATTAACTCCATTGTAGTTTGCTCTGGACAGAGATGAAAGCCAACATTGTTCCCCCCTTACAGCTCGCATAAATGTAGTTCCAAGAAAATAAAATAAATAAGCAAAATTACTAACCTGAGTAGGTGATGAAGAAGTTACGAGGCTCTTGATGACTGTATCAATCCTCTCTGAAACTTTAGCAGCAGCTACAAAGGGCTTAACTGAAGCAATTAATTTGATAAGATCCATCTGCATAAGATATGTATGCGTACATGTTAGTACAAATGAAATTAACAGCAAAGAAAGACCCTGAAAATTTCCCAAATTTACTAACATGTAGGTAGTTGTGTATCCTAGTAACAAACAAACTACAACGAAAGATAGGAGTTTCTTAATTAGTTCATTTCCAAAATACAAAGTTAAAAAGCGAGCAATACGCTTACCAAAACCATCTTCTGAATCAAACATATTAATGGACCTCAGCAAGTAGGTCAATTACCGTGACCTAAGGTTGTATGAGATGGGAAAGACATTTAGAGCAGTAAGACTTCAGTCTAGAGTTATAACTTCTCAATGGTGGAAACCAATTCACCTATGCGAGATTGGAAAATGACTCTTTACATGGTTGAGACCTCTAACTCTGAATATATCTTTTAATGCTTGTGCTAAAATACATACCAGCCTAGAACGATATTGGCTGAACTCTCCCTTGCCATCAAACACATCACTCCAGAGCTCAAGTGCTCCTAGAGAAAGAGCTGTTTCTGGTGAAACTTTTTCTCGCTTGAGCATGCGGAGAAGAGTAATATCCAAAATAGCACTACAGATATCTTCATTAACTACCAGAATCCCTTTCCGTTCCTTATCGGACAGCCCAGATACAGACTCTGACATATTTTCACCTGCTCCATGTAAAACGACCTTCGGTTTGGATACTGATTCTCTCAGTACAGGCTACAAGAGAGGTGAGAAGGTCATCCGACATCAGAAGTTTTGACAAAGTGCCTACATGAAAGTTGCCCAGAAGAGTTCTACTTACCAGCCAAAAAAGCAAAGACTGGAAATGGAGAGCTAGCTTGCAATGTTGGAAGTACCCCAGCATCTGAAGCCACAGTTGGAGATAAGTGTACTTTATTTCGACAATATAAATAACTTACACAGAATGAATCAGTATTTGGGAAGAGGTTAAGGAATAAATATTTTTCGAAGAGCATTACAAATTCCAATTGCAATTAATTCAAGCTGAATCACCTATAAACTGAATTTGCTTGGAAAATTACATGATGAGAATTATTCAAATTAGAATCCCCGTGGCTCTTAAGAGGAATTTAAATTAGCAGACCTATACTTATGGTAAAGAGTCAAAATGCAGGTGCGTGTATGAATACTTAATGAGTCAGATGGTGACAGCAAAAGCAATACCGTTAGGACACTCCATTGAGTTTATGTTTAGATGCCTCCCACATAAGTATATTAACATTCAGCAGTTCATTTATATATGACCTCAGGTTCAATTGAACAACTTCCCCACTATGAAGGAAGAATTAAACTGGAAGTAGAGGAATTCAAATATGGAATTTCCATTCCCCTAGCAGTCTTAAAGATTAGTGTGTATAAAAGATGCTACAAAATACAGTTAATTAAAGGACTTTGGCTGTGAGATTGCCAACTTATTTTGGACAAGGATAAACAAGATCATTATGCTTGTTTCATGACTAAAAAAACGAAAGTCAGCAGTAATTGGTGGAACAATCAGGAGCAGAGCTTCAACAATATTAGTTTGATTGGTGATTACCTGTTGAAGATAATGGGGAAACATGGTATTGTCCCCAGAAATGCACTGCAAATTTAAAGAACCCAAAGACACCATACTTTCACATATAACTTCCGCAAATTCAAATTCACTTTTATCAATGCCACCATAATTGGAGCCAGATCTGCTCAAGAAGTCACTAGACACATTCATCAGGATCCGAAAGATACTACTCATTGCTGAGTCAAACTCGGATGTAGCATCGGCAGGTTTTTTCCTGCAAGCAATGCATCAGAATCAACCAGACAATATAAGACATTAAGAATTTAGTTTAACAAAACTGTGCTACATATTAAATTATTAACTGAATACTTGATATATCTCAAGAAAGAAAACTCGTATTTGTTACCTTGCACAGACTAATTTGAAAAACTCAGACGCATGAAGACGAAAATCAGGAGAAGAGAGTAAGAACCCGCACCTGTTGTGAAAAAGCAAAGCAAATTTACACTCATGAACCCCACTCAAAAAATCAAAAAGCATACATCTTCAAAGGAAAGTGCATACCCACGAATCAGACCATATTTTTCGAGATCGGGAATAGGGGCCCATTCAGCATATGCATTAACAGCATTAATAGTGGCTGTAACTGTGGCTGCATGATGTTTAGCAACATCCAACTGCTGACTTCCTGCTGCACTCAAAGCAGCTCCAAAGTGCCTTTCAAGTAACTATTTCACAGATTAGAGTTGGGCGACAATGCTAACAAGTGGTGTTAAAAAGTATGATATGGACTTACAGTATATAGTAAGGGGAAAATTTCAGGCAAAGACTGAGTAAGCCCACGTAACAGCATCCTACGCCGCTCACCTGTGTAACATATCCTACATTTAAGTTAACAGTAGAACAATCCAGCACACAGATCACTGACCAGTAACAGCATATTCATTTGTGCCCATCAACTATGTTCGCCTCATACATAAATTTTACTTTAGAGGCAGGTGATCATATGAAAATAGAGAAATCCTCAGTTCCGAGTTCAAATAATATTCTGAACTTTCCCACTAGTGACATTACTCGACTATGTCATTTTACTTCGAAGCTTCAAAACATGTAGGTGTAGGAGCGAGTGAGTATATAAAACATCCCAATTTCAGCGTCAACTAATAAACTTAAGTTATTAATGGCAATAATCTTAGTCACTTTCCCATTTAGTTCTGTCACAAACCTTCCAAATCTTCGTTGTGGACTGTGATGTCTTCCGGAACCCATCTTAGGATCATGGAGACCAACTCAGCCTAGCAAAAACATGAAGAGTGACACTTGTTCATTCAAATAGCATCCAGAAAATTAACAAGCGTAGAGATAAATGAATGGCGTACTTGGATGGGTCCGTTATTAGATAGAGAAACCAGAGTAGGATGCAGTTCTTGCCACAGATTTATCCCTTCTCTCCTAATTATCTACCAAAGAAAAGGAAAGACAGAAAATCATATTTATGAATTCCACATGAAGTTGACATTAAGTTGAACGAAAGCAAAAAAAAAAAAAAGACCTCAGCAACAAGAGCAGCTGTTTGGCTCTTCAGAGCCCACTGTTCAGAAGGATTGGCCATCTCAGAAATCAAGTCTACAGCAACCTTTGCAAAATCTCTTCTTTCCAAGGAACTTAGTTCCTCCCATCGCAACCGCACCAAGTGCTAGAGAAAAACAATCAGGTTACCAAACTAATGACAATAGTTGCAAGAATATATATGGACCCCATCTGACCACATAAAAGGGGAAAGGACAGTCCAAGATTCACGTTTAACAAATATAAATCGAAAATGAAAAACAAAGGTATACCTGCAACAATTTATACGCTTGCAACCGAATCTCAGAAGACCAATCTCTTTTGACCAAAATGAAAGATGTATGTGCTAATGTTCGAACATCTCCAGCTTTTATCTGAAATATCCCCAAAAACAATGTCTAACTTTAAGTTATAATACAGACAGGAAAACCACAACCCTGCACTACACTTGGCTCGGCTAGTTAATCATATTTAGTATCAGAACCAATCTCATAATATTAAAACAGCGACAATATCATAAGTTGTCAACAAGGCTACTCCACAGTATCACAGAATTGAAATACTTAATGTCACTAGCCTAGGGCAACACTATGTGTTTCACAAAGAGCACAGGCAGTATCATCAAGTCAGATTCTGATCAAAACAACCTAAAACCACACTGAAACAACTAAAATTGAAAACGCATGGATGAACCGACATAGATTTTAAAAGTATTAAAAACTCGAAGAAAAGAGAGAAATACATACAGATTCTAAGTAAGAAAAGGCGGAGTTTCTTGCTTGAGGCGAAGTACTCCAATCTAGGGCAGCAACTATCGCCTGAGCAACAGTATTTGCTGTACTGTTATTACTATTCTCTCCCATTTCTCAGACAATATTTTCACGCAGAGACTGAGAGAGAGAAAGAAGGATCGTGTGTGTTTTCTGGTTTAGGCTGGAAGAGTAGAGAGGAGTATTTGTTTACGGAGAGAGTGAGGAAGGAAACAAAACCAAACAAAACATGAGGAAAAAGAGAGAAAATGGGGAAAAACGATAACAAGAGGAAAGTATATATTCTCCTTTTGAAAAACCCTTTTCATTGCCACCGTATTGCCTCCGTGGCAGTGGTCACAATTTTTTTTGTATTGAGGGCGTTTTGTCGGGTGAATTCCATGGGACAACCGCCGGCTGGATTTGGGCAGAGGCCTGGGTCGGTCTTTCGCATATTTGAGGGACTAAGTTTGTGATGTTGGTGGTCTTAGCTTGGTCATTCCGTCGTAATATCGTGTCCAACGACTAGTATATTCATTAACTATATTTGAATTCCTTTGTCCATATACTAACCCCATTTCAGTTTACACCTCTTTCTCAAATGATCTCATACAAATCAAATCTCTCTCAATCTCACACAAATGTCTTTTATGCATTAGAAATATGGTTATTCAACTATCTCCAAATTTCCCCCAAAATTCATAGTCCCGAGTTTGCTATAGTGGAAGATTTTGTTATTTACTTACACCGGATCTTATTAGTGGTGCACAACAACAAAGTCTTACACTTTGGTAAAATATTATTGGCAACACAAAATGGTAGTGACAAGGATTGTTGAATCATTTTGATACAGGAAGCAAACAAATGTATCCATATGTTGCTATAATCATACAATGTAAACGAGCAAAAAAAAATAAAAAAAAATGATGAAACCAAGGGATGTGGTAAGAACAAGTCAAAAATTGAATGTATTAACTTATTGCGACCTTTCAATTTTTCTTTTGCAAATTGCTGCAACAAAGAACTCGAGAAGAATTGCAAAAGTTTCATTTACGAAGGTTGTTTTCGCATAAGGTGTTGATCAAATATAACTATGTAATGTTTGTTGGCTTTGCTCCACCAACTCATCCACCATACTAAGTGTCACACCCCCAATTAGGGGCTTTGAGTTTCCTTGGGTTATGACGTGGTTTAGTGAATAAGCTTCACACATAATACACAGTCTCACACACTTAGCAACAACGGTATGCAACACCAACAATTCTACTTAAACTTTGCAGGGGAAGTTTTTACTCTTTTCTCTTCTCAAATGTGTTACATAACACATTCAGACTTTGTCATATATTCACTAACACAATTAGAATACCAAAAGCAGATAACATATGATACAATTAACTCATTTTATTGCATCAACGGGGAAGATACACAAAACTTGCCCATTAGGGACTTACACAGACTTATTCCTCTTGAATCAAGCCTTAACTCGCCAAAACTCTTACATTTGAGTCTTACACTCTCCTATTTAAGCCTACTGATTTTATAATGCCTGTATAATATTTATATAGTAGTTAGAATGGCCAAAAATTATGCACAACATATGTATAGCAGTGGACAACCATTTGTCCAATATAGCAGTTCCATAACCGCGTATACTTGTGCATACTGGATGGTTTCTTTTCTATATCGATTCACCTTCAACACTTGTTCCAAAACGGTTATGAACACTCTCACAAAGCTATAAACTCCCTTTATAGTTGTTCACCCTTGTCTCGCATCTCTGGCATACATGTAAAGCTAATAACCAACTTGTAACCGTCATTTGAGCCAATATTGTACCATTATTATGCATCACTATGTTGTGGCCTTGATCTAAACTTGCTTGGGCGCTTAAGCTAAGGAAAACTCATGCCAAAGTGTTTATCTACTGATACCAATGATGCACCATGCATCATATGCCTTATACGTCATAAGCATTACTTAGTCGAGTACCGGACAATAGTAATGCATACACTTGCATCACTAACTTGCTTACATTGTCCAAGCTTTAATGCATACTTCGAGGGTTATTCAATGCTTTACTAGGTAAGACATTTGCGAGAAATTTTTCAACAAAGAGGTATGTGGAGACTGACCTATCCTATTTACTCATGGCATATACCTTTCTATCTTATGAGATGTTGTCGTATGATTTTAATAGATTTAATGTTGCAAATAAGAAATTTCGAGTCCAAGCTTGTCTTGGTTAAACTCTCGAAATATGATTCAAGAAATGGATGTTCATGGATTCTTAGGAATCTTAGTTAAAATGATTTATTATTCACAAACTATTTTTGTCTGAGTTAATCATTTTGAAATTTCCCAAGCAATAACGTGAATTGTCAGCTACTGAAATATTTCGAATTTGAATATATGAGAATTACGAATTTGCTTGGATCAAGGTACATATACCTAATATGCATACCCAATCGATCTGAAATCCGCGAATTGTAGATGTACGCATACCCAGTATGCATATTCTTTACATCTGAGTTCGGGAATGGGCCTACGATCTAACTTCGCGAACTGCCAAAGTATGTATACCCTTTTAAGCATGACTTAATGAACTGCCAAGAGGTGTGCATACCTAGTTTTTATAATTACCCAATTCCAAATGACAAAAGCTCATAGGCGGTCTTGTATGGCTAAGTTCACTTTCAACATTTATCATAGACACTTTTAAGGCAATTTTCGGCTTGCAGATTATTGTTTGGATCTTGAGTGTTATTGAACACTGTTATTGCTTGTGATTTCAAAAGCTTACGCTATGAATTATCATTATGCACGGTTCCATAACTATCCGGACCATAGTGTATATTCTTATGTGTGATTTCAAGGCGTACTTTTCACATGCTTACATGAATTCTTAACTTGGAATTTTATCTAAACTAAGAAAGTATTTGCTTGAATCTCAACTTACTTAGCTTGAATTTAAACCTATGTGTAACCTTGAAAATCTATAAATAGAGAGACACTTGCAACATAATTTCTCAATCCCTGCCACTCTTGTATCCTAGTTGCAAAGCTAGAATCGTCCAACATAACAAAGGGTTTCTTCATAGGTTACGACTTTGAAGACTTCACATAGGGATTCATGAAGCCCAATCAGACTATCTTTTTACCTTACAGTTCTTGTATCCGGACCTTGTTCTACTGGTTATTGAAGTTCACGAACTTTAGATCAGGAACAAGATAGATAGAAATCACAAAGTTCTTTTCATCTCAGACTTTGTGATTCCTCGAGATGGATATCTAAAATCTTCTTTGTTTGGATTATTCTTGATGGTTAATGATCTAGGATTCTCTTTGATAAGAGTGTAAGTGTTCCAAATCCGTGAGGTTTGGTAAACTTGTTTATTCCAAACAGATTTCCAAACCTATATTAAAACATATAAAAAGGAAAATCAAATAGGTTTGCATGTTGGAGGCAGATAGGTACCAAAAGGCTTCACTAAGGTTGAAGCAACTCTTAGTTGTAAAGGACGTCAATTAACGGAAGCAAGTGTGTATAATCTTTCGAGATTCAAGAGACGTAAGGAGCACGACTGAAGATGAATTTCTTGGAGGGTAACTCAGTCTCAACTACATTCCAATCCTAAGTCTGATAGTAGGCTAATGTCAGTAGCAGTTTAATAAAGTGCGGTGTTCAAAGCTGGACAAGGTCCCGAAGTTTTTATGCCAATGCAATTTTCCTCGTTAGCAAAATTTTGGTGTCTTGTGTTATTTCTTTTCCGCATTATATTGCTTAAGTTTATAATATGAATATCACAAGTAGTAATTAATCTTGATAGTTTAAGTCCTTATTGTTTGAGATCAAATCAAGACTTTTCTTGTATAGTGTAAGAATTGTTGAGATAGGGACGGGCCAATTTCATATTTGTTAGAATTCGGATCTTGATAATTCAGATATAACTAGATTGATCTTGGATATTGATTTTTGAGATCGTCCAAGAACTCTTCTAAACAATTAGGTACATGAACCTTTGGTCTATACATACTAGTAAAGACACATGTGCGATGCACATGCTTGAATTTTGCTCATCCAACAATACTAAATTCGAAAGCCATGAATTTTTTTTCCTAAAATAAAAATTTACTATTCTTATTTGTACTCGTTACATAGATAATTGAAAAGGATTTTCAAATATATAAATTTAAAAAAAAATCCGGTGTATATTTTGAAAGATATTAAGTTTTTAAATTTTTTGATCTATTTTTAAAACAATTGTATTTATGTAAATATGTAAAAAGTAGGGACAACTATGTAATTTAGGGGGTCTCCTACCAAAAAGAGCTCTTTTCTTTATATTAGTATAAGATTGACCAAGTGGGTGTTGATTGGTTGTTGAGGGGTGCAGTCGTATTAAAGCTCTTTCGAGGTACAAATAGGAAATAGCTGTTCATCCTGAAAAATGCCTTACTGACCGACCGAAAGAAAGTCGTGTTACATAGTACTGGAGCCACTAGGCGTGTTCATGCAGTGGTTTGATGATTTGGTTCGAAGTTAGAAGCAGAAACGATGGGTTTTAGAAAGAAAAACAAAAATTGCCCATTGGTAAATTTACGACAATATGTTAAGGACAAGAAAAAACACAGAGGGGTAACTTCGTCCTTTCATGTCAGACGGTTGAAAAATCCCTCTTTTCTTTATATAAGACTAGTATAACACGCACGCGCGATGCGCCTGCCATTCGATTCCAAATAAAATCAACCTTTTTATTCTATAACTTTGCAACCAAAACTATACAATTACACCAAAAACAATATTCAGAACACGAAAAGCGACCCTATAAGTACCATCTCAACCATCAAAATGAAACTTCACCTACCGACTGCCACGTTATTATAGTGAAGCAAATCAATTTCTTCGTTATTCTGACATAAGAATGCCTAAAGGTAGACCACAGAACAAAACAAACTCTCTCTATAATGCAAAATCATTCTGAAAGAAAAAGGTAGACAACTGACTATTTTAATTTTCTGCTGGCAACAATTCCGGACGTTGGGCATGTTTGATCAGTCTTGGACTTTTTCGGGGTCTGGAGCTAGAGGCCTGGTTGCCCTGTGCTGAAGCATCATCAAGTGCCGGACTTTCATGGGGTCTCTTCCTCGAGGCATTGTCTGATCCCATTGAAGGAACTATAAAGAAAGTGTTAAAATTAGCTCATACAAAAATAGTGTGTCCTGGAACTGTATTAGAAGTAATACTTTGAACTATACTAAGTACCATATGTTGTACAAATTGCTAATCTAAGACAACTAACATATCTCATGTGCAAAACCAAGCAGGCTAGAGACAAATTTTCTCTTTCTCTCTCATTCGTTAATTGTATCGAATCAACTAATGCCAAACATTGCATACATGCGAAAAAAAACAACGGAAGGATATGTTGACCGCCAAATAGATATGTTGTACAAATAGCTAATCTTCTACAACTAACATTTCTCATGTGCAAAACCAAGCAGGCTAGAGACATACTTTATCTTTCGCTCCCATTCGTTAATTGTATCTAATAAAGTAATACCAAATATTACATACATGTGAAAAAAAACAACGGAAGGATATGTTGATCGCCAAAGCCAGGGACGGCCTTGAGCTTTTGTTGCCCCGAAGTAAATGTAAAATGTGTTTCCCTCCAATACAGAAGCCATACAGAAAGTCATCAAAATTGTTAAATGAATCTAGACATAGAAGAAATTACACTATGACCGAGCAAAAGAAGTTGTACAAATTACCATGTAAAATTAAGCCAAGAGATTAGCTAAAATAGCAAAAGCCTACAGGAGAGTTTTCCATGTAATCAAACAATGGGTAAAAACAACGAAATAGAATAGATTGTTAAGCATTAATTTTGAGCTTCAAATTTCAGCCAATTTATAACAAAGTATTAGCTATGCCTTTACAACAGAGTTTGCATTAAGTAAATCAGAAAATGCAAAGAGGACGATTATGCTTTTGTAAACATAAAGATAAGTGTCCAATGCATTGTATTATTTTTTGTTGAACTTGATAGTGAAATTAAGGTACATACTTAAATGGGACACCCAAACTAAGTTTTCACAGGGGTATTTTGTCAAACAGGTAATGTTCATGTAAAATAAGTTGTATTTGCACAGATGAGGTTCAACAATCATCCAAAGTTGACAACCTAATTGAAGTATCATGTCATGGAAACTATTAAAAATGAAACTATTCAAATGTTAAAGGCTATGTTTCATGAAAATGCATCCAAAATTCCTTTTCAAAAAATTAAAGTCGACTAATATTATTGATGAAAACAATCCTCACCTCAACCTTGCATTCTTGGCTCTGCAAATCCTATCTAGTGGCTATGTGAATCTTGTTACAAATTGAAGTCGATATCAATTGAAGTTTAAGAAATTGAAATACAGAGCTCAAAAATTGAATCTGTTGGAATATTGAAATACGCAACTGTTTGGACAGTTAAAATCGTTTTCAAAAAAATTCAAATCCAACAGACACAATTAATGTCTGTTGATGAAGAGACCTGACGTTTCGCATTGAAGAGAAACTTGTCTGTTTCAACAGACGTAAAAAAACCCTATAAATAGCATCTCCCAGTCGTTTTCAATCATCAAAAAAACTATCTTCTGTTCTTCTTTCTTACAAAGCATCATCAGAAACTTATTTACATGTGTTCTTGATTGGGTCAAGGGGTGCAAACCTTGAATCCAATTTTCGGTTGTAGGGCTTTCACTGTATCCTGAAGGCAATTTCACATACCTGTTGCAATCGCCAATTCGTTGGGAGGGTAGAAATATTTATCTAAAAGAAATCACCAGAGCCTTGAAAGTTTTGAGTACAACCACAAAAGATTTCTGTCATTCATCTCCATTGCAGCCCGGTAATTTTTTCCAACAGAATTTGGGGTTGATTGAAAAAAGCTTGATTCGAAAATTCAAGCTATAAGAGTTGAATCTGGGGTTGGGAATATTACAATTGAAAGATTAAGAGGTCCTACTAACCCATTTACTGAATCAGCGGCGTTTTATGATACCTGTAGTCGATTTAGCGAAGAAAACACTGAAGAAAGCACGATTTACACTGTAAAATTGATTTACATTGGACACGATTCACGCATGTACCCCTCGTATAACTGAAATCTACGAAAAAGTGAGCAGGAAAACAAAAACGCGGAAGGGTAGTAGAGTCTTTTCCTGTCGGACGTGTGAAAAACCCCTCTTTTCTTTATATTAGTATAAGATAAGATAAGATATAAGATAAGATAAGATTGATTGTGGAAAAGAAAGAGAAAAACCATATATACAATTTTATTTAAGGGTCTTTGCTTTGACCTACTTGTGATTGTATTAGGTTTTGTCCATACAGGTTGCCGAAGGAAGAATGTTGGTAATGTATGTGATACCCTATCCTTTTCGGCTTGTATGATGGGAATTCTCTTGACTCTACAGAGCATATCCTTATGCATTGTATATCAAAAAATGTGTGGTCTTTGGTACCTGATGATCACTTAGTTCTACAACATGCTGACTAAGACATAACCATACACGAATGGGTACAAACAACCAATGGTAAAGAGGTTCTATCCTATTGTACCATTTTTACAACAGCCTGGATAATCGGGAGAGATAGATGTCTTAAGATATTCTAAGGGAAAATCTGTATCCAAAATATCATTGTTAGGCTTGCTTTCAATTTGTCTGTTAAAACCAGCGACGTGTTATCTGCTGGGAGCAACATGCACATGACTAGGATGTTGTCAGCAATTAATATGGATCAAGAAGCTTATCTAAATAGTCGTAGTAAAATTTTCTGCGATGCTTCCTTCATACAATATAAAAATATTAGCATTAGTCTATACTTCACTGATTCAGCAAGAAACTATCAAGGTTGCAGAACAATAACATGACTAGCAAGATGTGCAGAAAAAGCTGAAAGCCTTGTCATTTTTGAAGTAGCTAATTGGGCAATGAACAAAGGCATAATTATAGTTGAAGTTTGCATTTGTATGATACAGTGACTTATGTCTCTTATTCGTAGAATCATCCAATCAAATTAGTTGGTGTAGTAGTTTCATCTTAGATGGTTGTCTACACCCGTCCAACTATTTCAATATCTCCAGAGCTTAACATGTTAAGAGATCTTTTTTTTTGTTTATCAATAGCATATAAAGCAGCTATATTCTGTTGAATATTCAACACCAACTTAGTCAAGAGTTCACACCTATCTAGACTAACCTAGAAATATCTAGGATGTCTAGAGTCAATATTAGACAATTAACATGTGTAAAATGAGTGTTCTAGGGTTAGACAAATCAAACAAGAATACTAGATTGTCTAGTAGTTGGTTTGGTAAGCCTCCATAGGCATAGTTGTTAGCCTCCAAAGGCATAGTTGTTAGCCTCCATAGGCATAGTTCTCTTCTTCTTTTGTAGCCTATAAATAGGCATGTTGTATTCATTTGTAAGTAAGTAAGGTAGCAAGAATCAATCAATACAAAGTTCAAGTTACAAAGTCCTTGCTTCCACCTTCACTACTAGAGCTCTAGGAGCTCTATCCCGAGCAACACCACGATGCTCGTATATCTCCGAAAAATATTATCAAGGTTTCTAAGTTCTTGATAAGAGTATAAATTTTAACTTGGTATCGAGCTCGTTCGATCCGAAATGGGCGTAAAAGTTTCCGCTACAATTGATGGGTTTCAAAGCTTTCGAGTTGAGAAGATATGAAGTTTAAGAAGGAGAAGATGCAAACACCACTAAGAAGATTTCAACCATTCCAACTGTCAAAAAAAAAAAAAAAAAAAAAAAAAATCCTACCTTCACAGGAGCAAAAACACCTCCATGTGGAAAAAGAAAAGTAGAGAAGAAAAAAAGAAATCACTTTTTGATAAGTGACCAGAAGACAAGTTTGAGGGAAGAGAGCAATAATTTTCCTCCTCAAATTGTTTACAAAATTCTAAAGACAATTGTGGGAAGAGTGCACCAAGGATTGCCTCCACAATCGTTCAAGAGTTTTAGAAGCCGATATCGAGAAAACGTCAACAACGAATGCCTCCATATATTGAGGGAAGAGAGCATCAAATGATCGCCTACTCATATTGTGGGAAGAGAGCCTCAATGTGACGACCTACTCAATGGGGTCTCCATGAAAAAAAAAGATAAAAGAAAAGAAGAAAGGGTCACTTCCTAATAAGTGATCAGAGAAGGATTTGAGGGTAAGAACAATAAGTGATTGTTTCCTCAAATCGGGAAGAAAAAAAAAAGGATATTGAGGGTAAGAGCAACATATTGCTTCCTCAATTGTCGAAGAAAAGCATGGCATGTTTGTCACGAGATACTAAATCATACTCGTGATAAGAAGAAGAACAAAACAAACAAACAAAAAAACAACAACAACGGTATGCGTGGCGGCAAACATAAAGAGTTTATCATGAAGCGAAGCAATCATGAGGAGATAAGAAGCCGCAAACGGAGATTGGGTGAATATCAAAAAAACAGAGCCATTACAAATTACGGGAGTGTTGGAATTACATAATTTGTAATGTCTAAATGGGTTTCAGGTGTTTGTTTAAATAGTACAAACCAAAGTGTGACAATTATGTCATAGCGTGGCAAATCTGTTACGAATTCAGAAATGTGGCAAATCTGGATAAAGTGGCAAATTTGTAATATCAAATAACAAGAAGAAAAATAGTTAGAGCTTGTGGCAGAATCTTGACGAAATGAAAGATTGTGAGAGAATCTGGATAACCAAAGAAGTGTCACAGTTTTCGAACAAAAGCGTGACTGGAACAAAGATGAATAGAAGAAGAAACAACAAAAATGTTGTGAAGAAACGGAAGCAATCACCAAGTGGTGATGGGATAGAGAACAACAGAAGTGGGTGAAAATCCTATGAGTTGTCTAAAGAGTACAAGAAGTATTTTACTGAAACGAAGAGGACCGCAATGTCCCTAAACTACGATGGAACCCGTATGTTCTAAAACTACGAAGAGGACCGTAATGTCCCTAAACTACGAATAGGACCATAATGTCCTTAAACTTCCGAAGAGGACCGAAATGTCCTTAAATTATGAAGAGGACCGAAACATCCTTAAACTATGAAGGGGACCGAAACGTCTAAGATAAAGAAAAGTTGGAAAGTAGGTGTTGAGGGGGAGTGTTGAATATTCAACACCAACTTAGTCAAGAGTTCACACCTATCTAGACTAACCTAGAAATATCTAGGATGTCTAGAGTCAATATTAGACAATTAACATGTGTAAAATGAGTGTTCTAGGGTTAGACAAATCAAACAAGAATACTAAATTGTCTAGTAGTTGGTTTGGTAAGCCTCCATAGGCATAGTTGTTAGCCTCCAAAGGCATAGTTGTTAGCCTCCATAGGCATAGTTCTCTTCTTCTTTTGTAGCCTATAAATAGGCATGTTGTATTCATTTGTAAGTAAGTAAGGTAGCAAGAATCAATCAATACAAAGTTCAAGTTACAAAGTCCTTGCTTCCACCCTTCACTACTAGAGCTCTAGGAGCTCTATACGAGCAACACCACGATGCTCGTATATCTCCGAAAAATATTATCAAGGTTTCTAAGTTCTTGATAAAAGTATAAATTTTAACTTATTCTATAAAAGGAATAACACTTGTAAATGGATAGCCATTTTACCTACTTTCCTTCCCGCCAAAAGCAATTTTGAAGGTTTTTTAATAAAAACGGGTACCTAGCACAACTGGTCATCCCCGTTCCCCAAAGTTTCATGCGTTCCAGGAGGTCCCAGTTTCGAGCCCCACTGGCGTAATATTGCAGAAATTAACATGGAATGTAGAGTTAGTTTGCTCCCCTTATGACATAATCAGAACCTTAAGTAACCCGAATCTTGTAATCAGAAACTCCACCGAATAATCGAAACGTAACCATAGAACAGTAACACCCGCCTTTACGGGAGAACTTGAATCGGTGAAGCTAGATTCACATCTAAGCAGAACAACTTTTTTTTAATATCCAAAAGATGGAACACTCTTCCCAAAGAAGAGGAGGTGCCAGAAGTCTCACTCTGAAACTTAACTTTTCATGCTGGTACAAAGAAAGTTCGACGGAGAACTCGTCGGAGCTTTATTTCCCACTGAAAAAGATTAACTTCAACACTACTCTTGAGGTAATTATCAAACATCGCAAACCAAATAACAAACCCAAAGACCCAATTCAAAGGATGAACCACAAGAACCAAAGTTACAGGGATTAAGCAGTGAAAGAAACAAAAAAGTGAAAACCTAGAACTACAACTAACAGCCGAGAAAAAAACTTGATTCATTTGAAAATAAATCAAAGATAACTCCTCATAGAAAAATCAGGGGATATCCATAGCTATTAATCGCCGCTCTGAACAAAGTCGCCGGAAGAGAAGCTGAAACTTCGAACCGCTGATTGGAACGAGATGAACATGGTGGCAAACTTTGGCCTCTTTTCTTCACCAGATCCAAACCCATAGTTTCCAAACAATCCAAAACCCAAACAAACAGAACCAAAAATGCATTACAGCACTAAAACATAAAGTACCAAAAATAAGACATAGCATAAAGTAAAAAGTAAATCTAGTAACAGAACAAAAGAGAGGCTGATGAACAGGGTAACATGGCTGCTCAAATCTGCTACTAAGGAGCCGATCTGAGCAGAAGGCAGACGGTAAGGATGGGGTTTTCGTTTATTTTGCAGAGAGGAAAGAGAGGGATCTGAGCAGAAGGCACGCGTTCTATTTTTGCCTCTGAAGCATAGCCTGTAGTTATTTGTTCCAAATAGGAAATTTGGATTATATGCAATTGAAAAAGAAAATCTCATCAAAATGGAAAAAGAAACACGATTGTTAAAGGCGGGTACTAATATTCCCAGGATGGATACCAACCTATACAACAAAAAAAAAACCCCGACCACTGATCTCTGGGTTGGTACCCGCCCTAACAATACTAGTAACCACCTTTAAAAATCGTGAGAAGAAATGATCAAAATGGGAAAGATATTCAATTTAATTCCATTGTGATACAGAAAGAGTTGTTATGAAGAGCAAGGAAAGGATGGTCCAACCGTCCAAGCCGAGGCATTCAAAGGGCACCAAACCCTTGCTTCATACATTTTGAATGAAGCCTGTATACATAGTAAACCAGAGCAGGCAAGAGGAGCATAGGAAGTGATTATATTATTCTGACTGAACCTGCATCACAGATGATAGTAAGAGTGGCTTGCTATTCGATTTTTGTGGTAGACAGGTCTTATTAGCTTCTCCGAACATATGGGCATCATTGCCCTTATGAATAAATCAACCAAATACGGTATAGGCCGAACATTAAGACGAGTACACCACTACATAATGAGCAAAACACCAAGAAGGAGATTTCTGCACTTACTAGACCTGAGCCTAGAGCCAACGCAAAGATATAAGGTATAAAGTGACTGACTAAAAGAACATGTCCAAACAAGCTTGAAGGAAGACAACCAAACCAAGCAGAATCCGGTCCGACTCATCGGCAACCAAACATTCTGCTCACATAAAAAACTGAAAACTTGATCGAATACTTAATATATGGCTTTCATATATCAAACTCTACTGCAGAAATACCAGCATATACATTAAAGAACAACCATTTGATAACGATGAGTTCATGACATAATAGTTCGGAGAAAATAAAGCATTAACACTGTTCAAGTTCCTAACGAGTAGCACCATGAATGGATGAAGCTGTTTTTCTGATAAACACAATATTAAAGACTTTGTTAACCTATCTTGTCCCTTATAACTCAAAACCCCATGTCAAGATGACTACTGTAGATAGAACAAAGTGCTGTAAACATGGATTCTAACAAGGCCTAAAGGGATGTTATCAAGTATGTCATGGACTATCACTACAAGTCAAAACTGAAGTGTCGCACACAGTGTTTTTTATCAATAGCGATCAGTCTATGTTAGATGTTCCACAACAGTTGCCAGTTAAAGTTAAAAATGCTCACCACGTCTTCCATCCTAGCACAGAGGCGAGATAACCAGCTTTAAGTTTAGAATTGCTATTACACTTCACATTAACTTGCTGCACTTGCACTTGGGAAGAGTAGCAATCAATTTAAAATTAAGATAGAATTGATACATAATCAGTTTTTACAGAAGAAAGGAGTACTTCTTTCACAAAGCAAATGACACTTCAAAAAAAATCATTCCAACCTTCTGTACCCAAGTGGAAAAACCATCCAAATTCCTGATAATACACAAAAGGCTTTTGATTCTTCCAAATTCACAACCCATTGGCAAAGTGATCTTCAATTCCTCGTAAAGAAAATAAACATTACTCATGGAACCGTTCACCCTTGTAAATCTTGCAAGAGCACAGGCCGAGCCGCAACACAACAAGCACATTGAAGTTACTTGAGTTTCTTCCCATGTTTTCCGAGTTACAACTCCAATTATATTCACAAATGACAAATTACCTACAATCCTACAGCATAGATCTTCTAAACTCGAACCATATCTCATAATGATTAAACAACAAACTATCATGAGTATGTTTTCCAACATATTCAAGACCTAAACGCGACAACCGTTTAGTACATTCATCACTACCTAATCTCGAACAAAACTTGATATTATGTGAAACAAAAATCCTTCCATCAGATGGTTTCAATTTACCACTTAATCTCTCTAATCCAATCCACACAAGATTATCCGGCATATGTAAGAAAACAGCACTAGCATAAATTAAGTCGTAAACAACATCCGATCCAAATCTAGTAAAATCCATATCTTCCCCTTTCAAAATTAAGGGCCGTTTGTGTAATAAACCTTGGGATGGCAGTTCATACCTAAATGCAGCTATCAATGACAATTCATCTCTTTCTAAACAATGAAAATGTTGAGAATCTAAGTACCTAATGAAATGTAAACCAACACGAAGAGTACCACACCCAATTTCAAGAACTCGAGAACCCGGAATTAACTTACTCGATTCGGCTAGAAATTCAAATACATCTCTACCACCTGCCCACGGTTCTCCATAATTACTATGGTGTTCCTCTACTAGCAACTCACCAGGACATGATAAAACAGTGTGATTCTCAGATTCCTCACCTTCATAATGTGAAATTCCTTTAAACCTACAAGGGAAAAAAAAAACACACACAAACCAGAGTGTTAGAATCAAGGGTATGTTTGGCCATTTTGTCTAAAAAACCCTAGATCTTGCACTTACTGGATGAGATCTTGGAGTTGTTGAGCACGAGTACGAGGATTAATCCCTTTACGAAGCTTATTACGTGTTTCCATGTAATCCTGTAATTGGTTCTTTTGGATTTGATTTTTCCACCAGTTGATGTCTTCCTGAGTAGGAGAGATTTGATTGGTTGATGATCTCTGGTAGTTATTGGCACTGGTAGGGGCGGTGGTGATTGTTTTTACGGTAGAAGTGGGACAATTGCAGGGGGTGGTGGAGCAAGATGAGAGGAAAGGAATGAGGAAGAAGATGAAAATGGCGGAGGCAGCTACTGAAGCAACCAAGACTGGTATTGAAATCACTACACCCTTTGGTGGTGGTGCCATTTTTTTTTTCTGAGAGAGAGTGTTATTGTCGACTCGATCTTTGTTATGGAGATTAAGGGTATATCTTCGAACCCAATCTGATTCGGTTCTGGTTCGTAGACCTCGTATCAATACTCAGTTACTCACTGCCTGTTTCAAAAGGGATACTCAGTTACTCACTGCCTGTTTCAAAAGGGCTTGCTTTGTGTAAAAATTACACATGAAACAAGCCCATCTTTTTGGAAAAAAAAAAATGTCAATCAAACTGTAAAAGAATTGATTGCACAAAGTTTTGTAAAAAGAAGCCACCACTATAAAGAGTTAATAGTCACGTGGATGTCTAAACGACCACATCGCGATTACAAATTAAAAATTTATAAAAGCAACCCTTAAATATTATAATTCAAAGCCCAATTGAACATTTCACTGGAGTAAACGTTTGCTTGATAGTTCTTGTTCAGTCATCGTTGAAGTTATTTTTTCTTACCTAAGTGTACCAATAAATTACGGCCCTAAGAGGAAAAACCAAAGATATATATTTGGACAGTGAAGAAGTTCAATTAGCACACTCCTAAACTGAAATTAATCCGAGAATTGAAACGATTAGGAAGTCGAGTTATTAAAATAAAAAAATCGGTATCACATAGTAGTATTTGAAGCTCCTTTTAGATCACGTCCACAATTTCATGGATTAATGAGAGTCACTCTTTCTTGAAAGCAAGTAACCCTCCCTTTGAATTTGCTAAAGAGTGGATATGACTCATAAAAGATTCAACCATACAACTTCCTTTCCTGGCATAAGCACCGCACCTGGATATTTGTCAGGGAAATATGATAAGTCCATATACAAGAAATCAATAATATGTCTTCTTCTACTCAAAGCCATCCCTATCAGCAAAACGTTTTTTTTTTTTTTTTTTGCTTTGCCTACTACTTAGCCATAAGAAGATTGATAATTACCCATAATTTTTGTTTTTATTTCCATTACAAAAAAGAAAGAAAGATATCATCAACAAATAATAAGTGAGATGGTTGAACACCATCTTTGTTGACCATAGCATGGACATAACCATTCTCCACTATTGAGTGAGTTCTCTACTTAATACACCTTCTTCAATCACAAATACAACTGGTGAAAGAGGATCACCTTGCTTCAATCCCGTTCCAACATGCCTTCCATTTAAGAGAATGAAAATTCTGACGGAATTGAAAAGAACTAATAACCAATCACAAGGCTCAAAAAAGAAACCAGATCTTCTTAATACCTCAAGAATAAACTTCCAACTGATTTTTTCGTAATCTTGAGTGATATCAAACTCAAGACCCACATTACCACCCTTTTTTTTTAATTGTTGTCATCCCATTTGCTAAATTAGAATAAAAAATAATGTTATCCCGAAAGTACATTCCTTTGATGAGCGTTTCCTATTAAGGAAAAACCAGATCGTGTATTAGTAATCCAGATATTGAAGTAAAGACTTTCATTATAATTTTGAAACAAAAAAATGTTTCAACCCAATAGATCTTGAGATGCTCTCTTAGCTCCTTTAACTTTAGGTAGAAGAAATAAATAATTGGAGTTGAGTCCTTTTGTATATAATTGTCGTCCAACAAAAATAAATTGCAGCAACCAAATCAAGACCAACAACATCTTGTGTAGCTCTACAAAAGATACCATAGAAACTACCATGACCAGGTGTCGTATCAGCATTATGATCAAATCTATTTAATTTCTTAAACATCATGAATGATGTTCATCATGTCATTTTCACCTTTATAAACGATGTTTGGAACAACCCTTCATAAATTTTCATCTAACTGAAATTTATAAAATTTGATCTTATTATTTGATCTACTAAACAAAAAACTTAATGTTATCATCTAATATCTCAATGTGCAAGATTTCAACTATGCCACGTGTTTTTATTAGGCATACATATACTTATAATTTTTTATTAAATTATTTAGGGAATTTTAAAAAATATCGCACTTTGGTTTTCCGGTTTAATAAAGTGTCACCGTTTTTTTCAAAATTTATTAAGTGCCATTACCGTTAACTTACCCGTAAGGACCCACATGCTTGGTCTTTCTCGTTGACTTGGTCAAAAAAATGTGTCGCATTTTACATGTTTACCCTTGAAAACCCTTTTATACTTATCATAGATTCACAATCTTATGCTTCTTATCACCAGTAACAGAAGAAAAAAAATGCATGCCTCAGGGATGGCTAACTGAGAATGAAGATTAGGGTAATTTAAAGTGAATGGTTTCAGTGATTGAACTTAAGGAGAAGATGATGGAGTTGTAGTTGATTGAACTCGGGGAGAAGAAGAAAGTGATGCTTTTATAGGTGAGATTAGGGATTCAGTGAGAATCGATGATGGAGATGAAGATCATGAGTCTGAGATTGAGAGAAATGGAATATAATAGGGATAGTTGATCATCATGATGTCGACTTGTTTGTTGATTCAAACTCGACAGATATGGTACGTTGAATTTAGGGTTTCTTAAATCAACTATGGTTTTATGTGAAATTGATTTAGAAACTGAACTATTTGTGATGAGTTTGTTCTTAATTGAGGTATGAATGGATGTATCAGGTTTAATTTTAGTTCATATAGCAAATCAAATTGGGAACTAGGGTTCATCCTAAATTAGGGATTCTGGAGGAAGAATTCAGTACCATGGAACAGTTGTTGATGAGGTTCAGGTCACAAATGAAGGACACAAAGAAGTTGTTGATGCAGTTCTGTAGATTGGTTAGTAAAGATATGGCGTTGTCTGTGTATTGAACTGGTTATATAGATGAAGATGTTAGTGGACTTATTTTAAAAGATATTGATATGTCTAATGACTGGTTGCTAGTGGGTATGGTAAAGATAGGGTGTTTGGAGCTAAACTGAGGTATTTTGTTGTTGTTGTTGTTGTTGTGTGTATTAGTAGATTAAATGGTTTGTACAAATAGAGCTACAAGTGTTTTATACTTGATGATTCTATATTTGTAAAGCTGTTTTTTGATATTTGATTTCTTATATATTAATATCTCTCAGGCTCATGTGAGACTGTGTATCATGGTCTTTGGTGCAGATCGGTATGTTTTCTTTTCATGTTAGCATTTTGCATCTCTTCTATGCATAGCCCCGACACCGAAGAGAGTTTGTTTCAGTTGCTTCGACGTAACCCTCTTGCAATAGGTTGGAAACGACGTGTTCTCATGGCTTTGGACATTGTTAGTAATCATCTTTGGAGTTATGTTGATTTGGCTCTGAATCACGACTTAACTCGGTAATGACTCGCTATGATGACTTGATTTAACTCATTTATAGTGAGACGATTCGAGGGCGTAGATGTCTTTTACTAAGCTGGATAAATTCCTCCTATGCACTAATTGATGTCAACAATGTTTTGGAAAAAACGGGACGAAAAAGATCAAATGTGTGTCATTAAATAAATTCTGGAAAAAACAGTGGCACTTTCTTAAGTATGAAATTAAAAGTGTGGCATTTTATTAAAATCCCCAATTATTTATATATTTATTTCATATTATGATTTTTGTATCAATTTTTTTCTTATTTGGTGTATGTAAGGTGAAATTCTTATATGTTTTTTGTTGTCTCTAAGACTCTAACTATGGATTACTGATATTTCTTAAAAATCACTCATATAGTCTCCCAATATTTAAAAAAAGAGAGAGAGAGAGAGAGAGAGTCTCTAAATATATATCTGTCACGTAAAAGTATCCTTCATATCTCTACAAATCCTAATTGACCATATCCCCTATATCTAACCACCCTAGATTGTTTTTTCCTCATGGGGTTTTCAGTTTTTGAGTCATACAGTTTTACAGATTTTTGGTTTTATTACAAATTTAAATCAGGCTCGGTTTGAGTTTAAGATCAAACCATGTTCAACCCTATGATATCGTCTTCTAGTCTAATATACAAAGAGATGATGAGTTAGTTGAAGCTGTAATTTATGTTTCCCATTTTTCCTTGTTCTCATACTTTGATTAATAGCCTATATGATTCACTGGGGGGAATTAACATAATTTGGTCACGCATTTATAGTAAAATTCTATTTTGCTCTATTCTAGTTTCCATTACAGAATCATGTAAATGATTTTGAAGTAAAGTAAACTAGTGTATATACTAAAATTTAGAGCACTGATATCATAATGTAGTTATATTGTATGCCATTTTAGTAATGAGTTGCCAATTTTACCGCAAATTTATAAAGAAAATAAGGATTAGCAAATGTAAGTATTTTTCTAGTTTGACCACTCTTTTTATATAACAATTAAACATATATAGTACAAACAACATAGATTTTTGATCCACTGACGTCCGGATAACAGGTAGACAAACAAATGATTCGACCATAACAATAGTCATCTGATGGTCGCCATGTTTGTTACCTCTTTCATTATGAATCTTAATTTATTAAGCTTTAAATAATGGATCACCTCATAACTCGAGATACTAATTGAATTTTTAACTATTATAACAAACAAAAAAATGTATATATAAATAACGGTTGCAAACATGATAATAAGATCATTTAGGATCAGATCAAATATAAATTGGCAGGCAGAGTACCTAACCATACTTCTACCTATACATTTTCATCTTCCTTTTTGTCAATGGTTTAAAGTATAAAATACTACAATAAAATAATATATGCATTAATTGGATTTGGTTGTGGGAAGGTGAATATGATGGGAAGTAATATACTGTTAGAGAATAGCTCGGTTGAACTCACCAAGCGTTGGTATGTCAAGTTTGGTTGTCATATTTTTGTGTGTCAAAACTCATCTAAAGTCGCTTGATTAAATACGAGAGTCATCTTCGTTTAGGTTAGACTAGAAAGTCTAGGAATGTTGAGACATACAAGTATTACTCTGAAGACCTGAAGAATGTGAAGAAGTAGCGAACTACAACGACGACATCATCCTTCCACTTGAGGTTAGTAATATTGTCTTGAATTGTTTTATTCCTAACGTATCTTTCAAGTCGTGCTATATTGAAAACATAACTGCGAAGCTGTACATACTGTACATATTGTATAATACTCTAGTGATGTGACATGATCATAGTATTAGAGAATTAGACTACGAAGTATAACGCTTATCTTTTAAACATCGTAGATATGACATCGACATAATATTGTATATATTGTTATGATAATGTGAATGAGTTATGGTGAAGATTTCATCCTAGGAAACAATGTTTTATATTTGTTTAAAGGAATTACATTCATGAACTTGGTTTATGAATCTAAAGGCAAATCATTAAGCTTATTGGTCTGGCTATTCATAACAAATCTTTGGATGACCAATATGTGCGAGATGGTAGAGCCGATCTTAACTTATGTTATGTATCTTGGTATAACTAATCATAACGCCTGAATTATGATTTGGTATGACTGGTTTTTATTAATTGGTGTAACCGATCCTAAGTAATCACCATGTGATGGTCTGATCGATCCTTGTAATTGGTGTGACCGATCCTAGTAATTGGTGTAACCGATCCTAATAATTGATGTGACCAATCATGAGTATGTGTAATCGATCCTTGTAATTGGTGTAACCGGTCCTGGTAACTGGTGTAACTGATCACATGTATTTCCATATTGAGGTATAACCGATCCTAGTGATTGGTAGAACCGATTGAACCCATGTATGTGATTTGGTATTTGATCAATCACATAGTAGTCTTGGAATACAGGGAAACCAATTCTAAACTTGTTTGGAAGTGTGGTATGACCGATTCCAAGAATGTAAGTCCATGTAAATATGAAATACGGATTTACATTGAAAAGATGTCAACATACTTTGAACACGAGCAGTAACTCTTATCATTTATTGTTCAAAGATATTACTTAGTATTCAAGGTGATCATACCCATATATCAAGGAAGGATCATCTTCTTGGGAGAAAATACTTTGGGCAGAAATATCCAAAGAGAAACATGAACTATGTTTCTGATACTCGTTGTAAGCATGATAAGGCTTACTCCGATACAACCTAGTTGTATGGAGTTTGTGCACACTCATCCAAATTCGTGCACATAAGGAAGCACATAAAATGAGAGAACATGTTTTTGTATTTGTATCAATAAAATCTGTGACAATTCTTGGATAAGCTGCGAATCCATCTTGTCTATATATATGTATATATAAAGGGTTCATGTTTATAATGATCTTCCATAATTAGGTTTGATTTGAAATTTTCAAATTTTAATGAACCTTCCAGCATGAGAATTTTGGACACAGAAAACAAAATATATATTCTCAAAATATTTCGGAAATTCCTAGATATTGCGGTCCGAAATTTAAATCATTGAGCATGCCTCCAATAACTCGTCGTATTACAAAGGTAAATTTCTGACAAAATATATAGGAATTTCGGAAATTCCTAGATATTGCAGTCTGAAAGTTATCTCTTCTTAAGAGAAACTTTCTCTTGATTGTATTTTGAAACCCTGATTAATTCATATTTAAATCATTGAGCATGCCTCTAATAACTCGCAGTATTACAATGGTAAATAAGGAGGAATCTCAAAGAGTTAAGGATTGCCGAGGAATCAATACAGAAATGAAGAAGAAGGTCATATCAAAAAATCATGTCTGATTATGAACCTGATAGTTCTACTGGATCTCAAGATGAGTCATATCTGTAGGCTTACAACCTTCAAGATCCAACAAAAACCAAGTGGATACCTTCTGAGAGTATGGTTAACTATATCCATGATTTTGAAGAACTAAAAATCAATCTCCTAATAATGGTTCGAAATCAAGATTGGCTCGAGGATAGGATTGAAGAAACAAATGATGATCTTGCAGACATGAAAGTACAAGTTGAAATACTTGAAAAATAATAAGTGGTTGCTGACAAGTCTCTCGAGACATGCTTCAAGAGTCTGAACACTGAAGAAACCTCAGTGAACAATCAGAGCACCACTAGGGTTTAAGTGTAATACTTGATCCAAAAAATAGACATCAATGTTTTGATTTACTTTAATTATTGTATAAGGTCTATTTTGAATAAAACTATCATTATCAATGAATAAAATTATTATTTTATAGATTTTCTTATGATAGTTACTGATTACATAGCCTGTGAATTAATGTTTATATATTTGCTATGTATTCAGTTTATGAGATGTCTGATTTCGGTTTTCATTAGCCTTAATATTCGATCTCATACGATGTGACTCTTATAGTTTGTGTGGCTTTTTGATTTAGCGGGATTGAGTTCTAGCCCATGTTGGTAGGCTTTATCAAAGAATCATAAGGTGTTCCGATTGAAACTTATATGTGAAAAGTCACAATATGTTGAATCAATTTGTGTTTACAAGTGTTGTGTTTAGCACAACATATGTGTTCCGGGTTTTCAACTTTTTCTATTGGCATGCATTAGTTAAAACCGTTTCAAACTTTCTTTGGTAAAGGTTTCTTTTGTTGTTGTTCTTTTGTTCTTGAGAGAGGATGATGACAGACTAGGGGAGAGTTTTTATTGAACTTGCGCTTAATGATATATATTTCTGGGGAGAAGAGGCTACGTATTTGTTAGTTAATCGTTTTACTATTTAAGAAAAGCCTATTTATATTGCATATATTTTGCTTTTTCTTAACAAAATTTTGGTACAATTGATATGTTCCATTATATTGTGTATGGATGTGTGTGTGTGTGATTCAATTGTTTTCGGTTAAGAAAAACTGTGTCAATTTATCGGGCTTATTGTTTGATATCTTCTTTATTGTTGGGTATCAAGTGTTTTTTATTAACGAAATTCGGTGCAATTGCGGTGCTATAATGTCTATGTTTGTTTCAATTGCTTCCGGTTAAGAAAATAATTATGCAAGTCAATTTATTTTGGTTTGTATGTATTGTTTATAGCTTAACAAAATACGAGATTATTTGTTTATTCCAAATTGATTCCGGGTAAGAGAAACTAAGTTAATTATGATCTTAGTTAGACTTATCAAATTGGAGGATTCGGTTATTCAAGTCTAATTGAATGCCTTGAAAAGAAAAAACTAGTTAACTAACCTAGTGTTTGTCTTGTCTAAAGTGAAAGGTCTAAGTTATTGTCTGAATAATTAGAGCCTGAGAAGAGAAATAAAGTTAATTCTGATCTTTATTTTGGTCTTATCGAAATAAGCGGTTGTGCATACGCAATCGGTTTAACAAGGGAATTAAGTTTCTTAGTCGATTTGTTAAACTACTAGGTAAAATTGCTTCGGGAAATTGTTTCCTTGATAACATATTAAAACTATATTACTTGTAGTTTCGGTTTTAATATTGGTTATCTAAAGTGGTATGTGAAACCTTCGTGCTTAACTCTTATAGGTTGTTTACAAGTCTTTTAGATTTGTTAGATCCTTTAGGTTTGTCCTTTATTTGCTCGAACCTTTGTCATTTTGCGATAAAAAGGAGGAGAAATATATGAAGTAAACAAGTGATTTGCAATCACTAAGGAAAGGACAATTGTGCTTAAACATTATATCTAACGAAAGAGTAAAGCATTGACTAGGGGGGGGGGGACATATCATATTGTTGTTCTATTCTGACTACAAAAAGGGGAATAACAAAGATGTTCAGATTAAATATTTACCTAGCTTACCTTTAGGGGGAGTAAAATCTTTTGTTATTCAAATGTCAACAACAACATTTATTGATTGAATATATGCAGGTTATTGTGTTGTCGAAACTTGGAATCAAGCGTATGTAAAATGAATTCTTTTGTGATTTGTTTATCCATACTAGTAAGGACACATGTGCGATGCACATGCTTGATTTTTTAACTCATCCAACAATACTAAGTTTGAAAGCCATGGATTTTTTTTCCTAAAACAAAAATTTACCATTATTATTTGTACTCGTTACGTAGATAATTGAAAGAGATTTTCAAATATATAAATTTTTAGAAAACCCGGTGTATATTTTCAAAGATATTAAGTTTTTAAATTTTTTGATCTATTTTTATAACAATGGTATTTATGTAAATATGTAATAAGTAGGGACAACTAAGTAATTTAGGGGGTCTCCTACCAAAAAGAACTCTTTTCTTTATATTAGTATAAGTTGTAATAAGAGTTTTGTCACTAAAATTGACTAAGGGGGAGATTGTTCGAGTATAGCTCGGTTGAACTCACCAAGCATTGGTATGTCAAGTTTGGCTGTCATATTTTAGTGTGTCAAAACTCATCTAAAGTTACTTGATTAAATACTATAGTCAACTTCGTTTAGGTTAGACTAGAAAGTCTAAGAATGTTGACACATACAAGTATTACTCTGAAGACCGAAAAAATGTGAAGAAGTAGCGAACTACTGAAAAAGTGGGGGTCTAACAACCTCACCCAATATTTCTCTTAGCAATATGTATGGACTAACTCCAATATACTTTTCAAGAGAATCAACTAGACAGTCAGACTCAATCTTAAGAAAAGTATATCAAAGAGTTATATCTCAATTTCTCGATTCAATACTTACTCAAGCAAATAGAAATCTGCGAGTCTAATTGAATACAAGAGAAGTTAACTTGAACGGTACCAAAGACCAATGTTCAAGTATCAATCAATTTCAATCAACAACCAAAGGTTGGATTTACCAATTGATCGATTCAATGCACAACCTGTGATATTTAAATTATATAACAAAATATAATGTGGAAAAGAAATAACACAGATACCAGAAGTTTTTTTAACGAGGAAACCGCAAATGCAGAAAAACCCCAGGACCTAGTCCTGATTAAACACACACTATATTAAGCCGCTACAGACACTAGCCTACTACAAATTAACTTATGTCTAAACTGTAGTTGAACCCCAATCAATCTCACACTGATCTAAGGTACAGTTGTGCTCCTTACGTCTCTGATCCAAGCAGGATACTACGCACTTGATTCCCTTAGCTGATCTCACCCACAACTAAGAGTTGTTACGACCCAAAGTCGAAGACTTTAATAAACAAATCTGTATCACATAGAAAAGTCTACCGGAATAGATAAATCTGTCTCCCACAGAAATACCTACGAGTTTTGTTCCATCTTTTGATAAATCAAGGTGAACATGAACCAATTGATAACCCAAACTGATATTCCCGAAGAACAACCTAGAATTATCAATCACTCGCAATAATCTTAATCGACTAGTGAAACGATGAGACGAAGATGTTTGTGACTACTTTTCTATCTTGCCTATCGGAGAAATTAATCTCAAGCCAATCTTACTATTGCACTCAATCACGATAGAAATATCAAGATCAGATCACGCAACTAAAGAAAAAATAGTTGGGTCTGGCTTCATAATCTCAATAAAGTCTTCAAGTCGTTAACCTACAGGGTCTCGAGAAGAAACTTAAGGTTAAAGGAGAATCAACTATAGCTTATACACCTAGTATCACACATGAGGTGTGGGGATTAACTTTCCCAGTTGCTAGAGTTCTCTTTTATATAGTCTTCAAATCAGGGTTTGCAATCTAAGTTACCTTGGTAACAAAGCATTCAATATTCACCGTTAGATGAAAACCTGATTAGATTCAAGTTAATATCTTTTAACTGTTAGATCAAACTTAGCTTGTTATACACAAATGAAATGCACGTTCATTTAGGTTTGTGTAACCGTACCTAAACGTGTACACCTAGTTGGTTCAACAGTAGTTAACCAAATGGTTAGCTATATGAGCACTTTCATATCAACCGTATTCATCTTTACCATAACTAGTTCAAATGACTCAAAAAAACTAGTTAGAGAGTTGTTCAATTGCTTAGATCTCATAGAAGTATACAAGACACAATCGAAGAAAAAATGATTTTGATTCACTCGAATCAATTCATGAACTTTATAGCCACGGTTTGCAAATTATGCATCCCTTAGTTTATATAAGTTTAAGTTCACGAATAAACCGTTTTTAGAAAATAACCCACTCAAGTATGCATACCGGTACGCGTACTTAAGTACCCATATTAAGTTTGTTTTCAGTTCACAAACTTCAGCAGAAATTCACTGGACGTGAACCTCCAACAGTACGCAGACTTTAGTTCCGGTTATCCTGAGCAGCAAAGTACGCATACTTTGGTTCAAGAATTATGGACTTACACAAGTATGAGTTCACGTACAATGTTTATATCCATTCAAGTTATATATTTTAAACTCTCATTTAAATTATTGAAACATTCTTAGAGGATATTAAATAGAGGTTACTCACACACTATTCTTCATCAAAGCGATTTTCAAGATATTCAAATTATCAACATGACTTTCGTCACTTGTAAATATGAACTTGGCTAAAGCGAAAGCTTACCAACACATATTTCGAGAAATAGATAAGCGGGATAAACTCGTCTCGTAATAGAAAATGTGTATAATCGAAGTCTATATAACAATACGACTTTTGTCTCAAGATAGGAGATAAAGTAGATAGACTATTGAGTGATAGATAAGTTCAAGTCTCCACATACCTTTTAGTCGATGAAGTTCCACCAGTTCCTCGAGTAGTTATTCGTCTTTGTATGATGGACACCGTGGAGTCTAGAGCTCAACTACACTTTTTATCATAGTCCGAGACTTAGCTATAAGTATACTAGAAATCAAGACTTATAGTTTTGATCACTAACATTGACAAACATGCTTGAGATAGAAATGCATGCGAGTTCGACCGAGCATTGGTCTAGTAACTACAACGACGACATCATCCTTCCAATTGAGGTTAGTAATATTGACTTGAACTGTTTCATTCCTAACATATCTTTTAAGTTGTGCTATATTGAATACATAACTGTGAAGTTGTATATATTATACATATTGTATAATACTCTAGTGATGTGACATGATCATAGTATTGGGGAATTAAACAACGAAGTATAACGCTTATCTTTTGAACTTCGTAGATATGACGTCGACATAATCTTGTATATATTGTTATGATTATGTGAATGGGTTATGGTGAAGATTTCATCTTAGGAATAATGTTTTACATTTGTTTAAAGGAAGTACATTCATGAACTTGTTTTATGAATCGAAAGGAAAATCATTAGGCTTATTGGTCCGGATATTCATTGCAAATATTTGGATAACCAATATGTGTGAAATGGTAGAACCGATCTTAACTTATGATACATATCTTGGTATAATTAATCACAATGCTTGACTTATGATTTGGTATGACTAGTTTTTATTAATTGGTGTAAGCGATCCTAAGTAATCACCATGTGATGGTATGATCGATCCTTGTAATTGGTATGACCGATCCTAGTAATTGGTGTAACCGGTCCTAGTAATTGGTGTGACTTATCATGAGTATGTGTAATTGATCCTTGTAATTGGTGTTATTGGTCCTGGTAAATGGTGTGACTGATCACAAGAATTACCATGTGTAGATGAAACCAATCATTGTAACTGGTATAACCGGTCCTGGTAACTGGTGTGACCGGTCACAAGTATTTCCATATTGAGGTATAACCGATCTTAGTGATTGGTAGAACCAATTGAACCCATGTATGTGATTTGATATTTGATCAATCACATAGTAGTCTTGGAATACAGGGAAACCAATTCTAAGCTTGTTTGGAAGTGTGGTATGACCGATTCCAATAATGTAATTCCATGTAAAAATGAAATAAGGATTTAAAGTGAAAAGATGTCAACATACTTTGAACACAAGAAGTAACTTTTATCATTTATTGTCAAAGATATTCCTTAGTACTCAAGGTCTGTGCCGAAATAAATTGAGAATTTTTTAATTAAGGTTTTTGGTTTTATATGCTTTAATTCCAGCAATTAAATGCATATCTCTAGAGAATAAAAATTAGTAATATGCATTTACTAATTGGAGCTTTTCTATGGAGAGATTTCAGAAATATTGGAGAAGCATTTATTTATTGGAATTAGGAAAACCGAGTTTTGCTATTCATTTCATATCTTGAGAATATTTTTGATTTTGGAAATTCCTTGATGTCCAAACATCCTTGGTATATAAATACCTAAGTTTGCATTTCTAGCGAACTATCCTAAAAGCCAGGCAAACTTTATTTCTTTATGTTTCTGGTGGAGCCGTCTATTCGGAGAGGAAAGTATCATAATTAGGTGAAATCTCTTACGACCGCTCGTTACATATTTCCATGGGATCAAGAAGCTCTACGAGTACCGTTGGTGGGAAACTGCATAATTGCAGTGTTATTAGTTTTCGATTGATTTGATACGGTTATTGAAACTTTGATTGCACCTAGTTTGTTTATTCTTGAGAATCTTCTCTTCTGATATAAGATTCATGATATACGCATTTATATGTCTAATTAGTCTCAATTTTATATATTGTTAGTGCTCATTGTTGTATTTATTACGGCTGTTTATGTCTTTGTAGGTGTTTTTGGAAAATAAACATTTTTGGAGAAATCAGCTCGAAAAGTCGTTAAAGGAACCTGAATTCTGGCTAAGGGGAACCTAATTACTAATGGGAACACTACTTTCTATCGGCACCCCAACAGATTGGTTAAGGGGCAACCTTCTTCGACAATTTGAAATCTAAAATTTGGCGAGAAAATAGTGTTCTTCACATGGCAGATTAGGGTTCGGTTTTTGAAGGTACTATAGGGACAAATTCAATCGCTGAAATTCCTTAGATAAGCCTGTTTGGGCTAAACAGGGCTGGTATGGCAACCATAATTGGATGTAATCATGGATTTGGAGGAAATATCTTTCTCGGGTTTTTTAATCTTTCTCGGGTTTATTTTGGTTCGGGAAGTTCTGTGGAGATTTTGGAAGATTTCGAGGGTGACTAAGTCAATACTGTAGATTGAGATACGTCTATTAGGATCAAACATGATGGTTAAGTCCTTTGGAATCGAGAAAATATGAAAGGATATGTGCATTGGACAAAAACAGAGTACACAAGTAATACTCGGTTTTTCTTTACGTCTGCTCGTGTATTTATTTGTGCGGCACGAGTCTACATCATGTTTAACCGCTTAAGGAGCATGAAAGAGTCAAAAAAGGAGAGAGTCAACAGATGCAGATGCGTGAAGAAGGAAAATATAGAAATTATTCCCGAGAATAATATCTTTTTGCTGTGAAGATTATACGCAGTTATTAGAGAGATTCAAGGGCACTGCTTTGTATAAATACGTTGCTTTTGTGTCAGAGAAGAGTTACATAGACTTTGGAGAAGAAATATAGAGCTAGGAATCGAGAAATAAGAATTCTCAGGAAGTTGTTGTTGTTGCTGTTAATCAAGAACACGAAGAACAAAGTGTTGTTAGAAACAATCACAAATACGGTCGATGTTCAAAAACACAAGACCAATATCGTTTTACTTCTTCAGTTGCTATAACACTTTTATCCAGAGCTGTCTGAGTGGCTGAGACTTTTAGCAACTAAATATCGTTATAAGCATATTTATACTTTTTGAATATAATGATTAATCAATTTTTCTCCATATTTCGATTCATGAGTAGCTAAGTTTCTTTTCTAGGGTTGGGAGGAAGCTATTTTCTTGATGAGTTTATTTAAATAATTATTTTTTTAATCACATTTACTCCCCTTTTGTGCTAATAATCCCTTAAAAATTCTCTCTTCTTTGCATGCCTCATTTAAATTGTTTTGAATAATTTATACTATTGATTTTTTATAGGCGAAGGAGAATTAGGCCTAAGATTAATGACAAAGTCATAAAAATAGAGCTTGTAACATTTTATCCACCAAGGCATGGGATTGAGTTCGAAACTGCCTTGAGTAATTTGGAGTATTGTGTAGAAGTTATAAGTGAAATTGCAACATCAAAATAGTGGAATCCCAACCCTAGTTCTCCATCTCTTTTACCAACAAAAATTTAATTAGTTTATTTTTATTTAGAATATTGTCTTTTATTTTTCTTGAACCAAACCTTTGAAAACAGTCCGAGAATCGAACCTTCCACTCTTACAACTTGTAAGATCCAACTGGAATCAGATTTATTCGATTGATTAGTTGCGTGAGATCTTCATCGATGGGATATTTAGAACTGTTGTAAGATCTAAAGTCATCTTGTGACAATCCATTATTAACAGACTCTGTTCTGTATGTGATTGATCACAAGAGATTCAAGTGGTGTTTTGCAGGTTATTGAAGATTAAAGAAGATTTGAAGACGAAGAAAATTTCTTATTGGTTTTCGTATCTTGCGAATTGTGTGCACAAACCTTGATCGGCTGGGATCCAACTGGAATCAGATTTATTCAATTGATTAGTTGCATGAGATTGGCATCCCTTTATAGTTTCTCCTTGAGATCGGCATCACTTGGTCTAAACTATACGAAGTTGGTTTAGATTTTGTATGGCGACTTAATTCTGAGAGTATTCAATTCTGGACTAGGTCCCGGTTTTTTTTTGCATTTGCAGTTACCTCGTTAACAAAATCTCTGCATCATTTACTTAACTTTTCCACATTATAATTGTTTTATTATAATTAAAGTAAATTGCACTTTATGTTAACTCCGCATTACTTGATAGTGATCCTATAAAATTTGGTTGAGTCTGAACCTATTATCGAGTAACATACTTCGTCGTCGTATTGTCTCGATCTTGTATCCATAGTCAACCACACAAGCTATCTTGTTGTTGTATT
Source organism: Papaver bracteatum (assembly GCA_023529315.1). Classification (NCBI taxonomy): domain Eukaryota; kingdom Viridiplantae; phylum Streptophyta; class Magnoliopsida; order Ranunculales; family Papaveraceae; genus Papaver; species Papaver bracteatum. The sequence goes on along the minus strand of JAJJWX010001451.1, from coordinate 360,736 downwards.
GTCTCCATCTCGTATCCATAGACAATCACACGGAGTGTGAACCGAATTTTTGTATTTTCTCGACTCTGTCCATAGACGATCATTTTCGGTAGATGAATTATAGGTTGAAACAAAAATATTGTGGTGTATTTGGGTACACTCGTCTTTTTATATACATATATACACTATTACTTAAATAATTTGGTTGTTGAACTTTTGGTGATGTATATGGCTAATTTTATTATGCATGCATGAACATTATTTTAGCTTGAAACAAAATAGAGAACTCTCTTGGAATTGAACGATTAAATGGCTGGAGAAAACTTACATTAGCTAAAGTTTAGATTAAAGCAGTGATGTTACGACACTGGTTATTTCTAGAAACATACGTATCAATTAAACTTTACATATACAACTAGATAGTAACCCGTGCTACGCAACGGGTGCATACCTTGAATGTAAAATCACACCAAGGCTCCCTTGTATAAATCATATCCAGGGGAAGAACTACATATAAACTATGGGCGGGCTTAAGCCAGCCCAAAGTCCATAAAAACTCAAAATTTTACCGTGCTTTTAAGTTTGGATAAAAGAATTCATGCCTAAAAAATAGGCTTAAGCCACCTCCACCAATCCAATTAGTTTTCAAGCAACCACATCTTTATTTTCCAGCTCCGCCACTGGTCATACCTTGTAGAAGTCAAACCAAGGTAGTGAAATTCTTATCAGACTTCCATATACACTAAAATTCTTAGCACTTGTATGTTGTACTTGGCAGTTTAGGCAGACCATGTTTAAAATTTAACGTTACGTTTGCTCATCAAGACAAACGATGCAAATTGGTATATACCACGGAGTAATTTGATACTTGGTGCATCCGTATGTTCTGTGATGTCATGATTAATTTGGTATAGTATGTTGCATGACTGCTTTTGAATTTTTTTGATGTCCATTTTCCGACCTTTTAATTGGAATCACTTGATCTCAGAGTCATAGATAAGTAGATGATGCATCATATATATATATATTGAAATCACCTCCCTTTTACCCACACTCTTTTGCTAGTCCAACACATTAAAAGTCCTTTTTTTTGTAGAGTAGTATTAATAGAAGAATGTGCCATTTTATGTAAGTAATTGTTCGTTTAAAACTTTCGGAAAAAACATGAGTCCGCACCTTTATTTCTTAATCGAGAAAACAAATAATGAAGACAGTCATCCAAACAAAACAAAAGGCGCCAATATATATCGACTTGAGGCAACATAATTTACTTAGTGCTCCACAATACTGCCATTTTTTTCACGTTGTACCTTTGAGCCTGAACAAAGTGCAAAGAGAAATTGTAACTGTAGGAAGCTATGGAAGGAGAAGTTACCATTTTCTCTTTTTGTTGCTAATGAAAAAAGAAAGGAAAAGACAATGGTGATGGAATTTCAAATCCTGAAAAGAAATTGTTGCTGGTTACCCAACTGCTTAAAATTCATATTGCTATTACATTATTGCAAAAAATTGATGCGGCCTATTTCAGTTAGAGTCATTCCTATTATAACTGTTAGCCAATTTCAATGACCAAAATGACCATTTGTACAATTCTTCTCTACTCTTAACAACAATATAAGTTTGAAACTCTTATTCATTCCTCTTAGTATCAAAACCATATCAAACAACAAGGAACTCAAGAAAGTATACATGAACTTAAGAAGAAGTTAAGGAACTCAAACTCCAAACTAAATAAAGATAATTCGCCATTGAGATTTAAAATTAAGACATTATCACGATTGAAATACACGATTTTGACACTCTAATACTAATAACTGGAAAGAAAATTAATGATTTTTTTTTATTATCCAAATTCTTAGTGCAACATTTTTTTTGCTAAGTTAAATTCCTAGTGCAAGTGTGCAACAGTTCACATGCTTCCTGGAATATATAGAAAATAATAAAAACATATAATGAAAAAAAGGTAAGTGTTTCTGTTCTTATTTACCAGGTTATGGGTATATTTTGTACATCAGAAAACATGCCTTTTTGACAAAAATGCAACGCAACTCATTTGCACTTTCACCTTGCGTAAAACACATAATACAGAATTTTCTAGCCACCATTATAATTCATTCGTCTAATGTTCTCGCTTAAATATGTTTATTAGGATATTACAATACCGACCTTTCGATAATCAATCACAAATCCTCTATCCATACTGCTACTAATCCTCCCAATTACAATACCCTATTTACAAAAAACAACCAAACCAAAATTTAGTAATCCTCGATATATGAGAAGAGAAAAATAGTAACTGGGAAAAAATTCCAGATTGGAGGACACGATCTGCCACTAATTTGTGTTGTTGAGTTTTTCACCAATTAATGTTTTCAGAATCTTCCATATCCCATCTAATAGAATTACATGCCTTTGTTTATGAGCTCTAAAATAATTTGAGTAAGCCATTTAATCAAACATGTTATAAGTTCAGAAAGAAAAACTCACATTCCTCAATGCCATTGAGAACGTTGAAGAATCCCAATATCTGCAACATAACAATACAAACAAAAACACAAACATTAGCCAAACAATGAAATACAAAATATTCTCAGAAAAAATGAAGGACGTACAAAAAAGTTCTGGGGAAAAATCGGCAACATTAACTATAGAGGTCATTCCCTCTTGTTAGAGATCTAACAAAAATAAAAGAGTTAGTTTTTGGTTGGATATATATAATGAAGAGAAATAGTGATGTTGTAGTAGGGAAGTGGGGGAGTTGTATATAGTTTTTTTGATTGGTGGATTACCTTCAAAGATTTATACGATGAGGTGGTGTTTGATCTTCTTACCTCCATGTTACCGAAAATTTTGAAATACACAATTCTAATAGTCCTAATGAAATTTATTTAATGAGACCGAAATCTCTAAACCATCTTTTTGGGTACCGAAGAACAAAATTTTGGGAAGAATACATTCAGAGAAATTTGAGCAGTTATGGAAGAAGAATAGAAATGGGAGAACATGAGTTTTCTTTTATTTGGATGAAAGTGGAAGGGGGCAGTTGAAAATAGATAAGTGGGAGTAATGGAGTAATGGGTGGTGGTGTAAACATATATATTGACTTGGGCTAGATTTTTTTATACTCACTGACATGTTTAACAATTAGAGCTTATGCCAGAGAAACAAAGGATTTAATTAAATGTAGTGCTTGTACTGAATATCAAAAGAAAAATAACGGAAAAAAAATATATCTACGGATCATACAATAATGTGTATTTAGCATTTCAAGTTTAGTGGATGATACCTTTGCAGGAGAAGATTTTAATTTCATCTTCCACGCGATCCTTTAAGCCACCACCAGTCTAAGCCAAAAAGCAAAAACAAAAAATTGACTAACATTTAAAAGAAGTTTCTTAATTATCCGTATAAATGCAACATTCAGGTCGCGAAGAAATTGATTAAAGTAAATTTCTCAATGATTTTTAACAAAATCTTCATACAAATACTAGAAGATGTTATAACAAAATCCAAAAAAGGTAGATTTACCGGTAGAGAGACCAAGAATAAATTCAGGGTTGAAGAGGGATTGATTAGGGTGTTGATTTGAGAACTAATCTCTGAAGGAAGAAAAGACGGAAGAAGATGAAACTAAAGAGGGCTTTGTTCTTCTTGTTTTTTAGGAAGAAAGAATGGTTTAGTGGGTAGTTCCGTCGATTGAAGTTGGAAGTGGGGTAGTTGTTGGGTAGGTTAGCATCATCCAAATAGGGTGTAAGCATGATGTTAAATTATCTTTATTCTTAACTGTGTGGGGCCAGAATCAATGAGAGGTCTCTATTTTACAATAATCACACCAGAGTTGTCCACATCAGTTTTTTGTGGGGCCAGAATAAAGGAGAATTAAGTATTGAGTTTCAATTATTATCTTGTTGGATTGTATGGGCATAATGGTAACTTGAGTACATACATAATCTAATTACCCTAGTTAGATAAGATTACATTTTTTGTCACTTTATTTATAAAATTTTAATTGAGTTATTGGTTTTTCATTTATAAGGAACAATATCTTAAAATTTACTCCCGTTTAAAGGGTTCGCGAACAATTTTCGCTCACCTAACAGTATAGTATTCTAAGCTTGAACTCTCTTTCTCTGTCTTGGAGGATTTTTCCTGATTGAAATGAAAAACGCAAATGAACTCAACTCTCTGATGTTTGGTCGTTAGAGCATGGAATATCAATAAAACAAACCAAAAAGAAAAACGACTTTTTTCTCTCTTCAAATCTTTCTTTTCTTTCAGAACTTTTCAAAATCCTATTCCAAGTTGCCTTCTCCTGCTCATATCGACTCTATTGGAGAAGTTCTGAGAAGGAGAAGGGGAACCCAACTTCAATTTATGTTTAATCTTTTGTATTTGCTTTGTTTCTAGCCCTTATCTTCAGATTTTGGATTTGAATCAAACACTTTTTTATAATACAATCAACAAGCTAATCCCAAAACCAAAACAAAAATGAAACATAAAGGAAAAAAATAGAAAAAACAAAATAAAACAACATGGCAACAAGCTCTCATATCAAGTAAATTTTCCTACTACTTTCCTCGCAGAGAATAATTTGAAACTCTAAGCTAAACCGACTGGAAAGCAATCTGATAAACTTACTGCTATGATTAAAACCTATAAAAAAAATCAACATCCCGATTCGTCTCTATATAACAATGACTAAACTTAACTCCCACAAGGATATCCAATAAAACACAAACCCTTCTCCACATATGTAGTAAATTCCAAGTTGGATTGGGATCAATGTTGGTAAGCAGCAGAAAAATAGCCATAAAATCAATACTAACATGGATTTCTACACGTTATTCTCAACATCTAATCTCAAGCCTCATGAGATGAAACTGAAATAAGTGGACTACCTCTATAAGCATAATCCACAATACCACCTCATCTAGTTCTAAGAATAGCTCCAGAATCAGCAAAGTCTTTCTTTAAAAATCCATCAACATTGTTCATGATGACATCATCCTCAGCAGGACTAACCCACCAACAAGGTTTCTAGATTTTAAGAGTACAAATACAGTCCACATTCCAGTTAAGCATAAGCTTTATATTTTTAAAAATGTCACTACAAGTTCTAAAATAAGCACTCAATGTAAGTTGAATATCTTGTAAAAAAGACTTCTTGATGTGATTTTGACTGTTGTTGCGAAGTAGTAATGAAAGTTCGTTCAACTCGGACTTGTGAAGATTAATTTTAGACTTAAATTATAATCAAACTAGAAAACAAATAAAGATGATAACAATATTATGAGAGACTGGAACTCGGGATTCCACCATAAAATTCATTCATGCGATTCTTATATTAAACATCATAAGACTTGGCCTAAGCATGATCAATCAATTGAAAACACTCTCAAAAGATTTATTCATGGGTCAAAAGTGTTTACAAAGGCGAAAAGGGAGAAAAATAATAAAACAATTAAACTGCAACGCCTTATATGCGTTACAGATTGACTGTTATGAATGGATAGTTGAAAAAGATAAGTTTCAGTCGCTATAACAGTTTCTAAAATCCTTTTGCAAGAATTGTTGAAAATAATAATTATCTTATGTGGCATATTGCCATGATTCTCTGCGATGGACGTGTTCTTGAGAACGACACTATGTATGTGTCATATGCAACTCCTCTAATTTTTCTTCTTCCTGCTGCTGCAGAATCTTCCTCACAACTTTGTTTCCTTCTCTGCTTCACCCAAAAACCCTCGATAATATTTTTTGTGTCTCCAGCCCCCTTATTTATACACCAAAGGCCCCTTATAACTCGATTAAACCTCTTCTTTTTCTTTCTCAGAAAGTTACAAACATGTATTCTCTCCAAATCTTCTCACGCGGTTTCCTGGGATGAATCCAGACTCTATTTGAAGTATAAAATTAATCTGAGGGTTTATATCATCTCACAATCTTCACGCAACTCCCTTATAACTTAAAATTCTGAATATGTATCTTCTGTTGTTTATAGAGAACTTCGTTTTCTTCGATCCAAAGAAAATTACCAACCCTGTTGTAATGTACCAAGCCCATGCAATTCATATCCCATACCAAGTTCACAAAATTCTATTCCAAATCTGATCTGGAAAAGTTCACAGTAAAAGAAACTAATTTTCCTGTAAATATACTCACATACGAGGAATTATTCTTCCCGCCAAAATTTAAAGACTTGAAATGAAGAAGAAGGGTGCCCTTAGTAATTATATGTGTGCTTTATAAGTGGGGGGTGCCCTGATCCAGACCTTGGTGGTGCCTTTATCAATTTATATGGGTTTCTCATGAGATGCAAATATCACTTTTCGAGCTAATTTTTCCACGGATGTTTATTTCTCCAAAAACACCTACAAAGACATAAAATATGATAATAAGTACAAAAATGAGCACTAACAATATAGAGAATCGAGAACAAAATAGACATATAAATGCGTCTATCACTTCTTCCTAGCAGCAAAGATTCTGTTGTTTCTTTCCCTCCAAATCTGGTAAATGAAGCCAGAGAACATTAATTTCTTAATAAAACGTAAGTAAGACACCATTGTATCTCAATGTCCCAAGTCTGAGTAAAGATTCTAGAAAATCCTAACTTAATAAGTAAAACACTCCAAATTTGGGCAGTGTAAGGGAAATCATGAAAAAGATGAGCAACAGATTCTTTTCCAGTCTCACATAGAATACACTTATCATTTTCATTGATCCCCCACTTTTAAAGTGTATCTCTAGTCTTCAATTTGTCATGTAAAGCTAACCAAGTGATAAAGGAGTATCTGGGGAATATGTAGCTTGGACCACACCAGAGAATGCCAATACACATGAGCTGAATGAATATAAATAGCCTTATCCTTGATAACAAACTTCTATTTAGAGTTAGTCCTGCGAATTATCATATTGTCATGTTGAGTGCTAAACTCTATAGAAGCAATAAAGTGGAGTTAGGAAAAGGAAAAGACCACTCATTATCGACAATAAAATCAGACACTAAGGGATTCTCATTAGGAAAATATTGAGCAAGAATAGTGAGATCATTTCTGTAGCGCCCCCTAAGCTAACAGCTGATTAATCCAATATATTAACTAAATAAAGAGGCACTAAAATTCCAAATTAAACACCTAAACTTTCAATTAAGAAATCTGCTACAAAAACTTAGCCCAAAGCTAACCCCGCTCAGAAACATATATACAAGATCTTCTCTCGAATGATACATATATAATAGTCATTTGGTTTACAAATAGAATATACAACATAATAAACATAACAGAAAAATAATCTATTAACGAAGTTAACTTCTCGGAGCTTTCGCTGCACAACTCCGATCTGTCACAGAAACTGAAGTGGGAATAATTAACATTTAACCTTCTAAGTAATCATAAGCAAGATTTGGAAAACAGTACATGTTTTTCCGAAACATTAAACAGTGACTAAGTCACTGAAATAATCATACATGTATATGGAACAAACTCCTTCGTCAAACAATGTACTAATATGGTTGTGAACCCCTAAATACCGGCAATTCACACCTATATAGCTATGGATGCCACCAATACCATGGTGACCAACTCTAAACAATAAAAGCTGAATTCATGTAGATATAAATGTGAAGGAGCGTATCATATATACCACAAGTGGAAATTCTCATTTCCCATAACAATTCATGTTGACGACGAAACAATACAAGTCCTTTCCACATCGTGGAAAGATTCACAGAAATAACAGGATTATCATAATGCATTTTAAATAAAATATGGAATGCAGAAACAGACAATGCATGAGTTTGTTACGCATAAACTTTTATAAAAGCGACAATAATGATTACAAAGAGTCAAATGCATTCCCACACCTTTTTGGAAGACAAGCCACGCCTACTTCGAGATCCACTGGTTCATCCCTTCAATCGATCGTTGTTAATAACTAACTGTTAATCATACAAGCACTCTAAGAATCTAGCCAAAATGGCTCATACAAGAATCATACAAGTTTTACAGATTCTAGGCCCATGTGATGTTCTACTCCTTTTATTATCTTTCTTTAGTATATCTAAGAGTTAAGAGTTAGGTTGATTATAGTTCATAGCTAAGTCACATAAATATCTACAACTTTGTAGAAGAAGTCAAAGGTTATTTCGGACCATAAAGGTCCAAAATATCAAACTAAAATTACAAGTAACTAAGCCCAAGTATACTAAACCGGCCCACGAATCTAAAGCCCGGTCCAACAGTGTTAACTAACGGTCAATAACAGTCAAAGGGTCAATTAACGGTAAACGTCCAGTCAAGGACAAGTCCTGGTCAAATGGTCAAGTTTAAATCGGTCAACTCAGGTAACTCAGAGAGTCAACACGATTCGACTCAGTCAGACAACTGAGTCAGCTAAACAAGTTAGTCAGGCATCTGACTGGGATGACTAATATGTCTAAATCTGTTGCAACTTCAATTCCTACAACATCTTTCTTCTTTAACATTTAAACTTCAATCCATTCATTCAAACAAGCTTTGAATTTCAAATACAATTTAAGAATTCTTATTACCTGCTATCATAAGAGCTAAGCCTTCAATGAGAAGATTCATTTCAACATAAGCTAATTTAGATTCTTCCTCTTATCTACACTTCAACAATCATTACTATTAGTTAAACAATATCATTACCAAATTCATTAACTGCAACCAAGCAAACCATTCAACAATCTAGTTCAATCCCAGTCCACCATAACTTCAACTCAACAACCACAATTACCTGTAACATCAACCCAATATCCCCTGCAATTTCAGTAGTACTAGAAAACTTGTAACTCAACTGGGATTCAAACTCATTACCACTTGAAACTCGACTACATTTTCCATTAAACCTTAAATTCACAACCACCAGTTGGAGTTCAAATCCAAACTGTAACAACTTCATACACTGTATAATCTAAACAAAATTCATCTAAAGGTCTTCAACCATCCCCTGCATCATTCTAATACAGGACACAATCACAACTAATTATCCATCTCAACTGAGAGTCCATTCCTTCTCACTGAGTGTTCACGACTCAGTAGAAACAACATCTCTTTCTCTTCCCTGTAATTCACATTCATACAGTGCTAAAACTTAAACCCTGTACTCATCTTCATTTATACTAATTCCATGTAATTCATCATAAGTATATATATGTACAATTTCCTTGCATACCCAAATATCTTTCAGAATTCTTAATTCATCAACGAACCTATTAACTCAATAATGAACTTGAATAACCTTACCTAGTTACTGAGAAATAACAATTACCTTAAAGAATTCCATTCCACCAAAATAAGATCAACTCATCTTCTTGTTTGAATTGATTCTTCAATTCTTCTTAAAACTACAACAACCCACTAACTCAATTCATTCAACATTATCTCCTCCCTAAACCATGCGTTCATCACAGCCAATACCTAATGATTTTCCTTCAAACAGAAACAAACCCTAATTCGATTCACCACCAACACAGCCCAAAAAACATCCAAACACACTTCAATCAAGATTAAACCCATCATTAATTCAATCCCCTTCACTTCAATTTCATCTTCCAATCCTTCTCCGGTTCATCTTATGAAACCCTAATTATTGATTCATCTTCAAAAATACTTCATCTCAGCAGTTAAACAACAACCCTCTTAATCCTCATCTACCAACAACTCATTCAACATAATAATTCCACACGAATCCAAAGATCGATCCACAAACCCTAACTTGTTTCTCCCTGATTCACTTTAGATACTAATTCTTCTTCTCCTCACAACAAATCAACATCACCACCAACAGACACGTTATTATATTTTTCACCTTTTTTTTGATCGTAGTAACCCCGATTTGTTCTCTCAATCTCAACCAGGTGATGAACAGAGAAGAAGAAGAGGAAAGAAGAAATGAATTTTCTTCTCGATCGATTTTGGGGATAAAGCCAACGGGGAAATACTAAACACACACTTGTTTTGATAAGGGGAATCCACAAAGTGTCCGAGTTAAATCACTAGCGGGTTTTCCATGAAATGACGATTTTACCCTTCATACTAAATCATTGATATCTTCTTCGACCGATATCCGATTGACACGTGCGAATAGTGCAATTTGTATAACTTTTCGAGATCCATCCAACGGTACTATTTTCGTATCTAGGTCGTTGTTAGATTAATTTCTAATAATTAATGCTCGAGTTAAACTAATCGAGTTATTATCGGCTAATTCGACACTTGACCGGTCTAATAGCGTTGACGAGCTTGAGGGTCTTTACATTCTCCCCACCTTATTCATTTTCGTCCTCGAAAATCAAACCATCCTTCTGGTTTTCAACAACTCCCCACCTTATGGAATAATCCCATCTATTGTCTAAGTGCATACAACATAAAAACAAGGCACAACCCTATATGGCTTTCTACGACTAACATCTAAAATTTATAGCACTAGGTTCAACTATGCTGATTTAAGTTCTATTAAATTGGTAATTTCTATAATGGAAAACTATAAGTTTTAGTTTCTAAACTCCTCGCACAAATTTCTTTTTTATAAAATATCTGTCTCTAATTACAAGGGAGATTCCTATGAATCTTTCTAAGTAAACTTCCATCCATTGGTTTTCTATATTAATTTACAGTATATTTATATGATCGGTCGTCTCTGAATGCAGTTGCCCTGTCAAGGTTGGCCAATCCCGACAATGCCTCCCTACGAACAGAGAAAACACAACCTTCACTATTCTTCAGTGCTAGATTAACTAATTATTTATAATTTATTAAGATTAATTGGTCTCCAAACTTTCATCTTAACTGATGTAATTTAAAATTTTATTTCGTAAAATATATGAATAGTTCACATCATTTTAAGCAATTTAATCATGAAAATTTATTTATTTATCATTATTATTATTTACTCATTTTAATGGAATCGAATTTTAATTTCAAATGAAACTATATTTATTATAACCAAATATTATTTTTAAATCCATGTACTGTTTAAAATAACCTAATGTTATAACCATTATCCAAATTTAAAGTTATATCTATTTGTTTATTTTATTATGTGACTTGATATATGTAAATAACCGTTAACAATTTTCATAGTTGCTTGATTTTAATATTTTATTAATACAATTACAATTTTCTTATTTCTTAAGATGATAAAAGTTAATCGTAATTAATCAGAATGCCAAGTTTAACTTTATTATTAATACTAGATTTGATTTGATCTAACTTTCTTTCCTTAAATTTTATATTATTGCTAAGTAGTCCTTAAGTTGCATTATTAACAAAATTACATTTTGTTGATATTACTAGGTCTTAACCCGTGCCGTAATGGCACGGGCATAATTTTTATTTAGTTATGAATTTTCCGACATATGAATATCAAATATAATATGTATTAATATCAAGTTTAACCTTCTTATCGTTGCAAAAGTAAAGGGAAACCCGATAGATATTTTTATTCTTCACTTCACATGCTTTCTAGCATTTTCGGCCTTGACATCCTCCCATACTATGTCTCTCCTTTTTCGAGTTGTATCCTCAAGCCAACAATGAAATTATATCGAAACTAATTTTTACATATTTTGTCCCAAAAAAATATATTATTTGATATGTTTTTTAGTTTAAAAAGATATCTTATCGATATTTTGAAATGGTATTACCTTTTTGCATCTTTCTTATATTTAGTGAATGGTGTTAGGATGTTCATGAAAAATAGGAACCTACTATGGGCCCGACAACATAGCACCGATCATGTCCCCACTTGGCCACCTTGGGATATGAGGTGTGTGGTTTTAATCTAAAAGGCCTCAGCGCTACGTAAGGAGATGCCCAAGTTTATTAAGCTCAACATGTACTCATCTTTCTTCCATGTGGGACTATCCCTATCTATAATTAAGTGGTTTATCGTGCCACATACTCCAACAATATCCATCTTGACGATATTAAACCACTTCACAATCAGACTTAACCATATGATTACCATTTGTATATGCTACCCATCGATCAGGATTATTGTCACTATGCTCCCTACAATCCTACTTCACCTTGAGTTAATGAGAAGGCAAGCACCAACTCCAGCTTGAGCATTTCCTTGCCCACATAGAACCCTACTACTTGAGAGTTAATGTGTGAGACACTAACTCCACCTTGAGCGCCAGTTTATCCTTGATCATTGCCTTTCCGATCTAGAACCCTGGTCCACCTGAGTTAATGAGTGAGACACTAACTCCACCTTGAGCGCCAGTTAAAATTTGGGCCTTGCCTTCTTCACCTTGAGTCTGGTTTCACTTGCGCCCTAAACCGGGTGACATCCACAACCACTTCAACGTTCGAACAGTATCCCCAACCACGGGTTCTGATACCAATTGTTAGGATCTTCATGGACCATCAGACACTACTCAGGTCCCAACCACATAACACGAAACCCCACTTGACCACCTTGGGATAAGTGGTGTAGGGTTTTTAACTAAAAATCCTCGGTGCTATGTATGGAGAAGTCCAAGATTATTGTATGTTCTTACTATTTCAATGATGATGACATACTTAAAATCTAATTCATTCACTTAATATATTATACTTTAAAATGTTAAGTCATTTCCGATGGTAATCATTTTACCCACATACGATGTAGTTCTAGTTTTTCAAAATTCCCATAAATATTATGTACGTGATTCAATTTGGCATGAAGAGTTCACCGAATGGAATATAGGTAATGGCTTATCCTTTCGTAACATTGTGGCCTTTTCAACATACTTGGATCCAGAGTTGGTAAAAATCACTGAATTTATGGGTTCTCGGGCGAGAGTAATCTAGGTATGGGCTACCTCCCAGAAAACTGCTAATGGATGTCCCCATCAGTTTTAGTTGAAAATCCCACGCTATCGGATAACCACAATGACTAAGTGGGAACAGTATTGGCAAAGATCAGGTCCTTAAAAATGGTATTAGAGTTGACCACGGGTTACATGTCGAGGGCGAAAGAGTATGCTTGACGGATTGAACATATTCCAGAGTCTCATGAGTGAGAAAAAATGCTAGAGTCCAGGATTAAACATATTTCGTACCCGAGGACGGCTCCAAATTAAGTTGGAATAGAGGTAATGGTTTGTCATTTGCTAACACCGAGACCTTTTCAACATAATTGGCTTCGTAGTTGGCGAAAAAACTTTATAGTTAAGCATGCTCGGTATTGAGTAATCTTGGGATGGGTGACCTCTTAAGAAGCTATTGCTAGATGAACGCAGCGGTTACCATTGAAAACTCAATACTATCAGATGAACGCAGTGGCTTAGTAAGGACATTATCGGTAGAGGGAAGGACATTACATTCTACGACATTATGCCTCCAAATGTGAGGTTATTTGTTGCATAAAAATAATAAAATCATGATTAGTTTAGTAAGTCAAATTATTAAGTAATTAACCTAATAACAATAAACTCTGCTATCCATCATCATTGAATAAAAATAACGTTAAACCATTTATCAAGAAATACGTGAGGCGATGCGAAATTACTCACTGGGCACCAATACTTGCCACCGTCATTATGGTCCACTTATATAATTGTTAGCCAATTTAACTAAGTTTGGTGCTGCTTTTTTTCATTCAAAAAAAGTATTTTGAAAACATTTTGATAGCAATATTTTTTCATCTTAGTGTTTATTAAAGATTTCATAAAGTGTATACTTCCAAAATTTATCAAGTTGTAAAGTGGGGAGAATGAGCTTTTAAAAGCTTCAAAAGCAAAAGCTATAGTTCACCCTAGCTTCATATTTTGTTTCCAATTCTATCCCATTTTGTTTATAACTGACAACAATTATCCTTGAATCTATATATGATCACCAATTTTTATTTTTTTTATTTTATATTCTTTAAAGATAATTATTTTTATTTTCAAACTACATTTTATGTTATATCGTATCACTAAAATATACTTTTATTTTAGTGTCTCACACATTAACTCTTTAGTAATAATACTTTTACTTTTATTTTCAAACTAAAAAGTGGTTTAGAAAAATAATACTTTTTAGTAATAATACTAATTAGTAAATTTAATATTACATGTGTACGTACTCTAATAGTAGAAAATATACTTACTTTACGCACTATAAAATAGAATAGACAATTTTCAGAAATATGTATGCTTTTGTCATTTTCTCACTAACTATAGTTGAACATGATATTTTCAGAGATATGTCTGTTTTTTAAAATAGTTTTAGCTTTAGTTTATAATTTGCAACCGTTCAATTTTTTTTTTTTTTACAAAGCTCGGCACAGTAACTTACATCGGCAACCAATTATTATTTTTACATAGCTCCGCACAATAACGTACATCGGAAAAGCACTTTTGTAAAGATCGCAGCAATACCAAACTAATTCTAAGTATTAGCTAATAAAAATATACTTTTATTATCATCATTAGTAGAATAATTTATATATTTTCTTTTTTAGTTTGACATTTAATTAATAGACTATTTATTATGAAGAATTATGGAACCTTAATGACATGATAACTTTTGTCCATTAGATGCATTTCTAATCTCAATCACAACCATCACCTATGACAAACGATTACCTCTCTAGATTTACCTCTTGTGAGGAAAAATTTGAACCGCCACTTACATAAGCAAAGTTATCCAAACTGTGCTTTATATTCTTGATGATAATAATAAGAAAGTGAAGTAACAAAGTATTAGTATTGATTTTGCTTAATGGGATTGCATAAACAAAACATAAAGTGTTCCATTATATGAGTTACCGGAAGATCTAGGTCTCTTGTACTTGTTCCTTAGATTAGTGGTTATTTATGTGTTTATAGGGCTCAATCCGTACCTTAACTAATATCTAATTATATTATTAGATTAGTGATTCATTCGACCTTCGCCACCGTTTCCACAACCTACTATCGCAACTAATATCTATTGATATTTTTTCTGTTTTTATCAAAATTATTTATTAATAGAAGATATACAAATTTATTAATTTAACTAAGAGAAATTTTATAATGGAAGAAATTAATAGATTATTTATTATGAGCAATTAGTGAACAAACATTATTATGAGGAATTAATAAATCATTTAATATCAATTAGTGTGGAACACTAATTAGTTAGGTATTTATTATATTAATCATTTACTATATTTATTATATTAGATTTCCATTAATGGGTCATTAAATGTTAGTTTTATGGGACAAATTACAACCATAGATTTATCAATTGGGATATGAAATCTTGGCCATCACTTACACATGCGAGATGAGGGTGTGGTCAAGAGAACTACAGCCGTAGATTTATCTTTGTCCAGACAAATCCTGACCACCACTAACAAAGGCCAACTTGTCCAAACCCTGTTTTATACTAATGATTTTAAATATTATCCAACTGATACTTACAATAACTTCAAATTTTATAATAATTAGTATTAGATAACATTATTATTTTCTTATTTCATCAAAAATCGTTGTCTTAATTTTTATATTATCATTTTATTATTTTATCAAATTTCCCTTTTGATTACTAGCGTAACTAAGATACTATCAGAATAATTATTTAGCAATGACACTTATTTTAATTTTATTACGCTTTAATCTTGCAAGTATAATTTTACATTAATTCTCGCAAAGGTTGGTATAAATTTTTTTATTTATTCATATTGAATTGGTAATATAGTATATCTTGTTATATATTGGCGTCAATAATTTAATATGATTTAAATTTTTGAGTCTGCATAACATTTTTAATATGTCTTAATAGTCTTTAGATTTTGGGTATTAATAATAAGTATCTATTTCACATGCAATTTTATTCTCCTTTAAGTTTAATTTTGTTCTAAGTACTCAAGTATTATAGATATCACTTCATGTGTATAATTTAGTAATTTAGCGAATCATTTGCTGGACTAAAGATAATCTAGGTGTAAGATCGTTAACAAGTTTTAATCTTTATTTTATGCCTTATATGACCTCATGTTCTAAATCCTATAGAAGAAGTCTTATTTATCTATCTGGTTTAAATGCAAAACATATAATTCAAATTTGTTATTAGTTAACTTTGCAGGACTTAATTATAAATGAGCACTAATGATTTTCCGCGGCTATTTAATCATAATCAATATTTTATCGCTATATATTTGTTAATGAGATTTTAATTTAAGTTATGTTCAATATATTATTAATTTAAATTCTAAAAATTTAATTTCGTCATACTCATTTTCCATTTTAAAAGATGATTTCATTTATTTACGAAGAAGGGTCCTATCAATTTACGAATTTATTTCCTTTTATTTTTAATATTACAATAAATATCCGAATGTTATTAATACTATTTCATGTAAATTTGTTTCATTTTATTAAAGATTTACTGGATCATTTGTTAGCCTAAATATAATTTTACCACAAAATTTCTAATAAGTTAAGTCTTTTATTTTATATACTAGTATGTAACCCGTGCTACGCACCGGAGACGATGGGATCAACCAATTTAGTGTGGCGGGGATTCGCCCTGCTCCCGTGGTCAAATGCATTAGATTCTTTCTGAATAATCTTTGATTAGATTGATTTTTTAAAGAAATAGTAAACTATGATACCCTTTAGGTATCTAATGATTTGACGATTGAAATTTGGTATGATAAACCTAAAATCATGTATTTGTTTTACCGGCATATATTAAGATAAACCAATGAAATGGTTCATTATTGGAAAAGTCAAAGGGTCAACTTCGACCACTCTTGGAGCTCTGAAATTAGTTAACCATAAACATATTTTAGTTAATGGTCATATGGTAGACATACCAAGTTATCGTTGCTAACCCCAATATATGCACCATGTAACTCAATTCATGAGCAATACAAAACATCTAATTTACATGTCCAATAATTTTTCCAATGATTTATTTGAGCATTATGAATTGTCCATGATTTATCCGAGCATTATGAATTATTTTACATGGTATGACACGCTTATTAGTATTTGATTTGATTTTATTGATTAGTTTAGCAGTGTCATTTTCTAACATCACGGTCTAAAAACCTTCTGGACTCCATTAATGAAGCGATTCTGAAAAGGAATGTTACTCAAAAGTGGATTGGATCTAAACATATCAACTGAAGATGAATGGTTCTTTGTTGCCATTTTGGGATTAAAATTACTGAAAAAATTGGATTCTTACGCAGTTCTCCATATGCCTTTTTTCATCCCCGCCAGTCAAATCGCTATGTAGGCTTTGTAAATTGCTAAATTATCTTTGTAAATCAGAAAATTAGGAGTTCTTATAGTGATGTTTTGTAAATTCCTAACTTTCAAGTAGTCTATGTCTTCAAATGAGTTACTTGCTGGCCTTTTATGGTCTCTCCTTGTGCATATATTTGAATTGTCTTTTTTTCTTCTTTGAGTAATGTCTTTAAATTTTGAATGTTGTAGGGGTTGTTGAAGTTTTTATTAAAGTTACCCAGGTGTCATAATTTATTCCTTGTTACGCTATTTTATAATTTTACATAATTTTATTATCATTCCCGTGATTATTTTTTTCTATTTCGAATAGTTGTACCCTTTGGATGTTTTTTTTTCTCTTTTGTTTTCATGGGTAAATTGCAGATTCCACTAAGCTGGAAGCATGCAATTTTTGGAAGGACAGTTGTTGTGCATGATGACATCGATGATCTCGGCAGAGGTATGCATTATATTCTCTCACAAAACTCTTTGAATAAATGAGTAGATGAGAATTTTAAAGCCAAAACCGTGAATCTCTTGATTGAGATGTTTGTATGTAAACAAAACAATGCTTTTAAGTTTGAGCAGTTCGGAGGTATGTTCTTTTAAATCAGAATGAAATTTGATTTCAAGTCATTATCCATAGAGTTTGTTAAATAAAACACAGCTATTGGTAAATAGAGTTATCTTCCATCTTGACTCTGCTTTAAGTACTTCAAATCCACGGATCTATTTGCACCCGCTCGTATCACCGATGAATCATTAAGGTAGGAGAGAGGAACTGAGGAAGCATTAAACGACTTTAGTATAAATTTGAAAACTTTTAGAAAAGTTAATGACAACAAATTTTCGAAATATTTTCCTCTCAAATTCTCTTTTTTGTTAAAAATGTAGCCATGCTGGAAAGGATTTCAAATGTTGTTGGTTGATCAATGACCATCCTATTAATCACCATCGGTACAGAACCATCAAGGCATAAGAATTACAAAGGACTGAATTTCTTGTAAATTGTATGGGTTTGGTCTAAATCAACATGAGAAACAAAAGGCAATCTTAAATTAGTAATTGCATAGTATATATAATTGATGCATACTTCCTTCGTACCACACATATATGCACAATTTTAGATTTTGGTTGTCCCTTAAGATAGGAAGATCTCAATTTTCAAGATAGGTTTTTCCACATATTACCCCTATTTAATATGCATTGGTATCACCACAATTGAGATATTGTTTCTAGCATTGCAAATAGGATAAGGGCAAAACAGGATAGAGAATGGATATGTATGAAACTAAAAAAGTTTCTTAATCTAATAGATTTTGCATTTTCCGCCTATATATCTGGTACTGAGGGAGTAATTACCATACAATAAATTAATATTGCATAATATTTTTCCAACATCAGCGCGTGAGACCCTCGTTACTTTCTTATACATTTGACACACACAAAAAAAGAATAAGATTGGACATAACTGGACTCAAATAAAATGTACTCCATGTTTAAAGAGTGTCAGTTGGTTTGTGTTAATTCCGATGAACACCAAGCTAAAATAGTCTAAATCTTAATCCTACTTTCAAGTTGTACCAACTATGGTCACTGTAAAAGACGTTCTTTCATCGTTTTAATCCTGATTTTCAATAAGCGGGTTTTATAACTTATATTAAAAATGATGCAGCCAACCGAAAAACTGGTAATCATTAGCCTAATCAGAAAAAATCATTTTGAAGTACCCAGATAACATTTACTTTAAAAATATGTAGTAGACAACATATCACCCTAGGACCAATGAAATTACCGGTGGTTATTGACCCAATTAAGGATCCTTTCAGTCCCCAGAGATTCTGATGCTTAGTTATAACAGTACCACCAGGTTCAATTGAAGTCTAAAAGTATAATAATCATATTCAACTTGACATGTAGCTATCATGTGATATCAGCACTATAATCACCGTTACCACCACAACTAACCACAAACGGCCACCAAAATAAATTTCTCCGAGACTACCATAAAAATATAAAAAAATTGAATATGAGCAAAAATTCTATTTTATTTGGAAAAACACTAAAATATGAAAAAATAAATGAGCATGAATAAATGAGTAATATTACCTTGATGTTCAAAGTGAATGGACAATCACATCTAGTATCTAATATAGGCATTTGGGATAATCAAAGAGATGAGGCATGTGGTGAGTACAATCACAGTATGAACATGATAACCCTTTTAAACCAACCAATTAATGACTCATTACCTTCCCAACACAAATTTGGGATAATCATCGCAAATAGCCTGTAACTGTTTTAGTGACTTAAGCATAATCATATTTACTATATAAAGAGAAACCACCAATCATCTACTGCCAAAAATAGTAAAAATATCAAAAAAAAAATATTATAATTAGAAATTTCAAAATTTATACAATTGAAACACAACAAAAAGAATTAAAATGAGATGAAGTCAAAAATTAAAATGAGATAAAGTCTAACGGCAATTTGATAATAATAACAAAAAAGTAAGTGTGTAATTGCTTAAAATTCCTTCGATGACATCGCGGGAGGTTCTACTGAAAATGAAAACAAAATCTTATGTTTCGAATATGAGTCGAATAGACTTGTTGGAAATTCCTTCAAAGTGGCATCGACAACTGGTGCTGATTAAAACATGTATTATATCTCTAAGTATATCCCACGCTATGCAACAATAAATGATAAATTTTATAAAGACTAGGAAACGCATCAGAATAACATGAATTATTCCATGACTCAATATACCTGTGGGCACCTCAATTGTAAGCAATTACTTCAACACGTAGGTACTCCAAATCTAGCAGAAAACAACTAATCGGAAATTGCGAATTAATATTTTCTTGACAATATATTAGGCTGGGTGAAACACCATACTCAATTAACTGCCTTCACATTTTCTGTTTGGGAGTTGGATTTTCAATTTTAAGTTAAGAAATACCACGACTTCATTAATAATCTTTATCCTCAACCATCCACATCCATTTTGCATACCCTAACCGTTAATGGAAAGTAAAGATAGTTTTTGTAAAAGTAACTCAATATAAGTTATTTTTATGTCAGTCTAAGAACTCAGAATAGCATTAACTTTAAACCCAAACTTATCTACAGACTGTATAAGATTGATTACAAACCCTACTTGCGTCGGAAATTATCAATGCTTACTCCAGCACCGAACTTAAACAACATGCTTCAACACCAGCACTGAATTGGCTACAAAATACGACTATTCGTTATTCTTTCTATCGTGAAATAGTAAGCACTTCCCCCTTACCTCTCCCAAGCCGCACAGTCTCATGGCTAGTCAAAATGCGAGGAGTAATACTCACTCTCAAAAGTTAGGGGTGTTAGTGTCGCACACCGAATATAAAATAGAAACCAAATATCAAAAAAAGATACATAATAAATAAATAGATAACATGCTCTTAAACTACTTATTACAGGGATATGTAATTTACTGGTGCTGAAATCTAATACGGTTTAAGTCAACAATATTACTATGCCATCTGATTCGAGTCGAACATTATACATGTGGGAATCGAACCCATATCTACATTGATGAAAACCATGGGCTCTACCAGTTGAGATAAGATAACAATTTGATTTCATACTCATCAAAAAATTACTAATAAAATAATAAATTAAACCAAATTATGAAAAGTCATACGTTTGCATCATTTAAAGCCGAAGTATGAAGCAGGTGACGATTTTTACCAATTCATCCATCTTCAAAGAACTTATAGCAGTCTTCATTCTTAGATATCATCTACATAACCCAACAAAAATGGGTTAAAGGTATGTAACAGTAGAAGCACATGCACTCTGCGGACTCCTCTCTTAAATTTTAGGTGTACCATACACTCCAACCACAGTAATAAATTCCACTTGATTCCTAAAGTGAAGTACATCCCTCGGTAAGATACATACATACCCATGACACCATAGAAAAATATCATTAACTAAACAACATAATGTAAAAAGAAAACATTTGGATAACAGACTGCCCTTGCATCATTGATAACAACACAAAAATGCATGTTCACCTCCAGTCCTTGCATCACATCATAATCATAATTATGATCATAATAATAACTCAAAGAGAAATTATTGGTGTAAAAAAATATGAATTATAAAGCATTAAATTTCAGCCTTGAACTTAGCGGAATTCCCACATTTTTCATTTACCTTCTCTGACGTACAAATTACAATCCCTTTCATCCACATCATCCTTAGGAAACATTGACTTAAGCAATAATGAGTTGATGGTAACCACCACCACCTTGATCATATCCAATAGTTTGGACTTCTTTTCCTCATGTGAGTCTTCAATAATTGCTCTATTATGTGCTCCTTGTCTTATATTCCTTGAGATACATGTACACCTGTAATTCAATGGAGATTTAATAATAAGCAAGATTAATAAAAGATGAAGAAAGAATAAGATAAAGGAAGAGCCGTTAATTTTATATCAAAGCCGAAGTGTTCCCGCTGGAATCTGTAGGAGCATTTGTCTTGAGTCTCTCAAAGACTCATACTACAGATGAAGGCTCAACTTCATGTTCAGTAAAAAGAACAATTTGCTAGTGTTTTTTATGTGAGTTCTCGTTTATACTCTTGTTATAACATATAATGCCCTTTCTATTATTTGCATTAGTATGAAAATGAAAGGAAAGACAAAAAATGGAATATGAACTTCGTTAAATTTAAATTCTATGTTTTCATCGCCTCTTCCCTTTGATAGAAAGGTTAGTGACCTACTGGATGTAAGAAGCAACACCATCTTCCCTTTCTATCATTGAATATGATGTATATTTCTACCTCATATATCAGATTAAGATTAACATATGCTAAATGTTGGGGATCAACATAACTTTCCTCCATGACTACGTACTCCATATGTTTAGATTGTGTCTCAAGTAATTATTGGAACCTGTATCAGTTTCAACTTGTTAGGTCATAATTTGTTTTAGTAGAAGTGGTACTGCAAAGGGGAACCCGTCATTATAAGAAGTTGTAACTTGTAAGTCCTAGATACATCCCAAGCATTTTAAAAGAATACATCGCTAACTTACCGATAATTAAAAGCTTCATAAAGTCTTGACAGAGTTTTGGAACTGTGAAGGCTCTCTAAGTACCTAGAGAATCCACTGGAGCTTTTATACACTTAAATACTAATGAACTTAGGTCTTGAAAGCTTCCATTGATTATTCTATAAGGGTCAAAGATGAGATAATATTCAAAATTAGTCATATTATAAACGACCATCCTAAATAAACAAATTTCGTAATAAGGTAATTTCCAACCAATTAATTCCAACAGGGAAACAACTGTAAATGCGGGCATTCCTACTCATCTAGTAATACTGGAACTTCACCTCACCAAACTTTTCTTCCTTGTTCTTCAACATTAATCCATCTTAGCAGAAGTATAAACTCCAATGACCTCTCTGGTGGCATCACCTAACAAAGAGGGTCAAGCCATCAATGTAACAAAAAAATAATTTCAGTTTCAGCTTCGTCTTTGATTCCTGTAAATAAGTAACACTTATGTGGTGTGATTATGAAAAAAAATTATTTTTAGCACAAATCTAGGTATACATAACTGTTATTCAATGAATAAATTCTGCATAAAAATCTAGGAAGTACCAACCTCGATAATTTAATAAATTCAGCATATCCGTTAATGTGAAACTACTGGATGGTCTTTACTAATATCATTAGGTTCCCCAAGACCAGACAGTGTAGAATTGAAGAAGTATTAACAAATCTACTAACGTAAGCTGTCTCCATCAAAGTTGGAAAACATGATCATGAGGGATAGCTCTTGCTGCACTCGGTGTCACATTACATCTCCATTTCAAAAATCATTAAATCAAACTAATCCAACTAATTAGTTTCTCTCATTTCGAAGAATGCTAATTGGATGTACATAATAAGTTCTCTTCATATCAAAAAATCTATCTCAACTTTGGTAATCAAACTATATTCAGGAAATTTTAACTTTGCATCGTCATCAAAAGAAAATAGAGGCCCCATAATTCATAAATTCCACAAACATTAAGGCTTCTCAAAAGTTTAAACCCCACATAGTGCTAACAACATGCAATGAACACTCACACCTTCAATCCTGAAACTGTTAGTCCGAATTAAAAACACTAATCTTCATAGGAGGGAATGGAGCTATTTTTTATTTGTTTGGGAAAGACAGTTTTCATTAATAACAAACAAATAACACATATGGGCCGAGAAAGCCGCACCTACGATATACAACCAAATTAGGTGATACTTTCACTTTTAAAAATTGCATTATCCGGGAATTGGTATCTTTTTAATCATCAATTAATAACCAATGGTGAATCATAAAAAAACAAATGGTAATATGTCGGTAAACAATCGTTAATTTGGTTAGGCTTACAAACCTTGTTCATGATCTCCATTATTTTCTGATTTTCCTTCCCACCAATTGAATGTGTGAGTTTGATAGCTTGGTACCCTCTTCATTGTTTTCTGATTTGTCGGAAACTCATTTACTTTGAGAGTAAATCTTCTAGACTCTGATTTGAATTACAACACTTCCCAGTTAAGCGGAAAAAATATCCAATTACACGTGCCAAAAACGTTGAAGTTGACAAAAAGAGAATATTACGTCTGATCTGACTACTTAAAAACTTTGTGATATGTAAGCTTTTCAAAGAGAAGTGGGTGAATGTAAGTTAGCACATGACGGGTGCAATTTTATGCTTTTAGTTTTATGAACTTAAATTTTATCATTTGCTAAGATAAGACCATACCGAGTAAGTTTAAGGCTATAACAATGAAACCGATCAGAATCAATAAATTTGTGCAGCCTTGATGAATATGCATTTCTTCTGGAGTAACAGGTATGCCTTGGAAATGCGGTTGATTAAAAAAACTTGAAGATCTACATGACTCGACCTGAAATCTTAGTTCAGTAGATACCCCTAGTTCCTTAGGACCCAAACCTTAATATGTTACTGCTGCGGACACTTCCAGAAGTTCGCTTATTTAATACCTTGACCGAAGAAAATGAAAAAAAATAAAAATAAAGAGTCAAACAATTGATATAAACAATCATTGCTTACCATGAAGTATAAACCATCATCAATATGTTGAAGTAATGTAGTACTAAAAGCAATGAACAAAAAATATAAATCTGAATATCTAATGAGTTGACTGCAAGTTAGAAACTTAGATGACCTCTCCTTGACAACAATAGTAAAATATTGAGTTCAACTTAATTTTATTGAGAAGAAGAAATCTCCAACCAATGCATAATATCATGCACCTGTATCCACATGTTTAAGTTTCAAACTCCCAGATGGATAAATCTAACCCGACAAAACTTTGTCCCAAATAGGAATATGCATCTGTATCCATATGTTTAACTGATGGTATGTGCATACATAATACCTTCTACAAAAAATTAATCTGGAAAAAGGATGCCAAAGATTATTTAGGTTTCCAATTAGTGGCTTGCCCAAGAGAGTCAATAGAGGCGCCAAGTTTCCTCTACTTAAGTTTTCAGGAAAATTATCACAATGGAAGAATAGCCCCAAAAATCCCTAATAGCAAGCACGTCTAAAATATTGGAAGGAACGTAAAGTCAGTATGTGGAGGCGCAATATTAAGATAATGAAAATAAAAAAAATGGCCAAGCATAATAAGCTTACCAGGGATGAATTTATTTTTTGGGTCTTCAAGGATTTCGCGAGTTGAGGCTTTACATGTTGAGCTACCATATGTATGAGCTCTCAACATTCAATGTCATCTGAAAGGAAAAAAAAATGGCATCATACATAGAGGTGTAAAGATATATAACACTCGATCTTAAGATAATCTGATCTCGAGGGAGGGAAGTGAGTTACTGATGACAGCACCTTGCTCATGCACCATCATGCTAAGATCTTTGAGAAATCTCATTTACCTCCCGGTAAGACAACAATGGCTGCCTTAGTACGATAAGTTTCTTGTTATTTACGCAATGTCCACCACCATCACCAATAAACTTTGATGGCATCGGAAAACTTCACATCTCATACGGTGTATGGAATGACAGAAAAGAGTATTGGCTTTGAATATAATCTAGGAAAAAAACAAAATAAGAACTACAATTAACTATTGTCTAGCAAATCAAGAGAAACTACATAAACATCATAACCGGTTTTTCTCATACAATCTCAAAATTTCATGGAGTAATTCATGAAAGACCTGAAAAATCCATCCATATCAGCAGATAAACAGAAGAACTAATATCATCAGAAAATTGCACTATATTGCACTATCTATTTCCGGAACAATCATATATAGTAGTTTGTTACTAAAATCAACAAAGTAACCCCATAGATAAATGACTGATCAAAATACAAATCAAGCACAAACTTAACTGGCCACAAACTAAAGAGTGAAAATAGTAGTTTGTTACTAAAATCAACAAAGTAACCCCATAGATAAATGACTGATCAAAATACAAATCAAGCACAAAGTTAACTGGTCACAAACTAAAGAGTGAAACTTAAAGGAAAATGGTGCAAGAAATTGATGAATAAGCTAAAAGTGCTACACTTAATGAATGTATCTATATCAAAATAGTAAATGACTAAGGAAATACAATGAGAATCGCAGATTATAAATCCAAAATATAGTTGACATTAGTACTAAAAACTCAATGTATTAAGATTACACACCTGATATTAAGAGAGTATACACCTGAAAGTGGTCGGTCAACAATGTGATCAACCTCTATCTAATGTAATAGCTGGCCTTCTAGCATTAAGAAAAATGTCATTGGTTGCAAACTTGTCTAGCGTATGAACTGCAAAAATATACTAAAGCTAGATATTTTTGGTGGTAATTTTCTAGACATTGTTACCTAGTCAAACACAATATTGAGATATTATGTTATCTCCTAGGTTTAGTTAACTCTATAATTAGAAATTTTGACATACAAAAACATATACCAAGTACACTTCAAAGTTTAACCCTAAAATACTTAATTTGAAATTCTCGCAGGCTTTTGCAATTAACTGTAAGAGGATACCCATGAGATATCATAACTTACTTTTAGCCTAAGTTGTAGTTCAAACAGTTCAACTACGATGCGTTTCAAAAGAGAATTAGCACAAAACCAAATGATTCATACATGGAAAAAAAATATTCAATATAAAACGACTCTGGTAAGCACCATTAAGCTAATCCAAGTAACCCACACACAATGTAAGAGCCTAACATAGATATATAAGTACTTATCTTATATTACTGCAATTTTCCTAGTATAGCTATCTAAGTACCCACAAAACTATATACAACACAGTTTCTTTATCACCGTGCCACAGAATGTACAATAACCCTCTAGGTCAATCATTTAGATGTTGAAACATTCAACCAAGAGATAAAAAACCAAAAATACCAAAGAGTATACATTATACTACACGAACCTATATATGCAACGATATTAGTAGTTCAAATTATAACCATCATTTAGGTTGTGCAGAGTGCAACCAATTTAGTGGTAGTTATAAAGCATCGAGTACCCAAACTGTAAGCCCGACCCTTAAAATATCGTCAACGAACAACACATCCAAACTGGAAGCTTACCGAACTTTTAATCAACTTAGTGGTAGTTATAGGTGAGGTTTACCTGGATCTTCCATGATTTACCTTAATCAATTTCACAAATCTGGTTGATCACCTTATGCTCGAGGACTGGGCTTTTCTTGAGAGAGTTTCAACGGTTTTGAGATGTCATGGAAAAGTGTTGCATGACTCAGAAAAAAGCAGTCAGAACAATGACTGTCGGTATCACCAGATATTCCTGAAACTGAAAAAGAGTTGAAAAAGAGATTTGTGAGATATAACAAAGTAATTGAACCAGGATGAAGTATACAAAATCATTTAACAAGCTTTCAATTAAGTTTAAATGTAATGATGGATTTATGATTATTTTATTTGTAGAGTTACATGACACACCAAAACTCTCCATGAATAGAGAAGATGAGCTCAAATACAACAAACTGATATATGCAAATCTCCCATGATAAATAAATTGCTCTATTTCATATAAGTCAGTTTCCATGTTGTCTGATGTTTCCATAACCTACCCATTTCAGTTCTCGAGAACGACACTGAGATAATCAAAGAGATTAAAACAACATTTAGTAAGAGATAATTTAAATTTGAGACCTTTCTTTGTGGGTTTTCGACATGTTTTCTCTTCCTAGGGTAAGGGAACTATTTTCAACCTCCATGAATAGATCGGATGGTTCCCATTCAAAGCCTCATTCTTCGTACAAATACAAAAATTTATGTAAGTGTGAAATTCTACCATCTCCTTCAAACACTAGTATCGTTCACTCCCATTGGAATTGTCGGAATTAGTTTTCAAGAGGATACAAAAATTGTGGTGTCAAATGAGTAATATTATTACAAATGAATAAGATCAAGGACCAGACTAAAGAAAGAACATCACATTTTTTAAGAAGGGTTTCTTTTTATATATCTAACATATTAAATTGTTGCATATGACACTTCAATGAGATGTCATATAAAGTTTGATTCGTTACTTTCAAAAGTTATAGAAAAATCTGTCTGTGGTGGCTCCACATATGTAGTGGCTGTATTTTACTGTAATGGCTGAACTCAGGCAACGGGAGCATTTTAGGTTTAAAATTTAAAATACATTTATCAATATACTGAGAAAGCAAAATATATAAAAAGTAGTTTACCGATCAACATTCTAGAGAATATAAGAAGAATTGAATGACGCAAAAATGTAGATATATGATGTTTTTCACTTGACCAACCAACTCGCGACCTACCCAAATGGCCAAATGACTCGAGTGTCTCAATCATGTTAAAAGTTCCATTCGTGCCAGAAAGAGAACATAGACCATTTAACTATCTTATTTCCATGTATTATGAATAAAAACACCATATACTTATCATACCCACTACTCTGGCTATGATCAGCATGATCTCGTTATCTGTAATATTTTATCGAGAATCCAATATGAAATTGTACATATGCTTGGACCTGGCATGTGTGGCCTAGGTCATTGACACAATACTTCTCTCAAGTATATCTGCAACTCTCATTCGTGTGCATGTATAATGTACACAATACTTCTCTCAAGTATATTGTTCTCAAAAACACACCACATTTTACAAACGAAACACATTTTAGATAAACAAAGCATGTGATTTGTACATGGAACACCAAGAAGACACCCAATTGGCATAACACCACATTGACATTCATATTTGCTGGATCAAGCTCCAGTTTGTTACGGGACGACAAAGAAACTTGAGATCCAATAGCATGTGGAAGGGTGCACATAATTACCTCGATTAAATAACTTTACATATAAGGATTTGGCTACAAAATACTTATAAAAGAAATGAACACTCTTGCTGTTACTGAAAAATCAATTTCCTAATAGATTTTCTCATCAGTAATGATATTAAGTATATATTTTGTAATTGAGGTAATTGTGATTTTACCTCGATTAGGACCAATAGCATTATAAACAACTTTTGAAGCAACCTGCTGTCTGATTAGACCACGAATTACAAATTAAAAATCATCTGGAAGTTTATGCCAAAACGAAAACCCACCTTGAAAACCCATCATTAACCTATTCATATTATGAAAAAGTAAAAAAAAAAAAAAAAAAAAAAAAAAGGTTTACTTGGTGCACACTAAAAATGTCATTTCAATGCAACCGATTATGTTAGGTGACTCAAACTATAAGATATAATCTCATGTTAGGTAACTCAAACTATAGGAGATAATCTCAAATGATTACCCATCACTTGCTCTCTGAATTTTCAAAGATTAATGCCACCGCAGAAATTATTTGAATAGCATGTGCGTGAACGTTTAAGCCTGGGGACCTGTAATATAAGCATTAAATTTTGTAAGAAACATAACATCCAAATATCCGTGCAAACTACACCAATCGTAGCATCGAGTTTTTTCACTGCAAACCAATGCATGTACATAATTCTTTTAAAGACGCATTTTTCCTCTTCATGCTTTCCCTTGTATGACGTGTTTGTGAGGATATTTGTCCACTCTGATATAAGAAAAAAAAAATCAGGGCAGACACAAATAAATAAAATTAATGGTATTTTTGCAAACGCAAAAGGTTCAAAACTTCATCACTAATAGTTAAAAAATATTAATATTTGTAACGAAAGAACTAAGAAAATTTATGTACCTCTAGATTTTGCCAATTAATTTGCTTGTCGAGGGGAAGGGAAAGAATCATAGCGTTGAGACATGTAGTTCAACATATGATTATGTCTAGCTAAATATGGATACTCAAATCTTTCCGTTTGGCTTTAACATCTCCCTTCCATTGTGCCTTCCAACCTACAAATAACCATAGTTCGCGAAAGAAAATATCCTTGCACAGTTTAATAAATAGAATCAAATGTTTATATTGTCCTAATTATCTCCTCATCCTATTCGATTCCCAAGAAAATATTATACTGATGTCTTTATTTATGGGAATTTACATGGCAATCAACAGTTGTTTGTGATCTCATCCATTATGACTGTTAGTAAGAACACTTCCACCTATTTGTGGTTATATAAACACTACTGGGTTCTCCGTCTTTGTGGTCATTATAGATCCACAAACAGATGGTGCTAATTTATCTTCAGATTATACAAAATTGCTCAAAGAATAAAAGCTACGGAGGTGAAAGACTCAATGTATACCATGACAGTCCTCACAAATTCCACACAGGTTCCAATAAAACTACAAAAAATATATTTTGATCCAAAATAGTAGACCTGGTTTCAAGCCATCTAAAAATCAACAACATCTAATCAGCCTAAACTGCGAAATCTCCAAATGATAAACCCTGCACTAATAACAGCGAAACACAAACATCAATGAACCACATCAGATGCCCACAAAACCGCCCAGTAACTCATAATTTTAAGTAATTTTGAGACTGATTGCTACTGTTTCAATATGGCAAACCAATTAGGCAGGATCGACCAATTGCTACATTATCTAAATTTAACCATATCAAGAAAACTCACCTTATAACGCTTAGAACATCAATAAATACTTCAACCACAGTGTAGGATAAATGTATTTTAAGATTAAAGAGAAGTATGAGAAAAAAACATCACTTTATAAGTGACGAACTATGAAATGCACATGCGATTATGTAACTAAAAATGGAAGCAAATGCTTCAGGCAGGAACAAACCATCACAGAGTCATGCGATTATGTAACCATCGAAAAAGTAAGTGAAAATTCAATAATGCAAGCAAATGCTCCAGGAAGGAACAAACCATCGCATGTGTAAAGGAACAAACCATCACAGGTGTAGAGCAAATTACTAACGGATGAACTCAATACTTCCAAATACAAAAATCAACCAATTATCGGAAGGAAAATAAGTGAGCAACAAGACTTGAATTTTTGTTGACGAAATTGACATTCTTAGTATGCACTCATTCTTCTTACATCCCATGCTTCCAGCTATAAAAGCTTTTAAAGTAACAAAAAATATAAACCTGAAAATTTTACATAGTAATAAACAAAAAGTTCAGGTCCAGTCATGAGTATCTCATCCCGCCCTTTTAAGGTCGGTTTCTAAAGAATTAGAAGGCCC
The DNA here is from genome assembly GCA_023529315.1 of Papaver bracteatum. Lineage (NCBI taxonomy): Eukaryota > Viridiplantae > Streptophyta > Magnoliopsida > Ranunculales > Papaveraceae > Papaver > Papaver bracteatum. The sequence goes on along the minus strand of JAJJWX010001451.1, from coordinate 329,866 downwards.
GCATAGACTTCTCACCAAGACCATGTCTTATCATCTGCGTTGCTTCAGTGTAATCCATGTGTATTAAGCTGTATAACGACCAAACCTATAGAAATCATCTCCGGACCTTGAAAACAAAAGCACGACCATTTTTAGACATAAAATATCCGGGCTAACTAAAATCAGATATGAGACAAAGAGACAAAGAGGTTTACCAAACTCATGCTCTCAAATTTCTTTCCTTGCGGAAACCTATTCGGAATATGATATAATACCTTTGAGCATACCAGCTAAACAACCAACAAAAACATATCGGTCGACAAAAACTCAAACAATGAGAGGAAAAAAAAATCCTAGACCTAGAAGAAAGATACAACGGGAAAACAATGTTTATATACACCTACATAGCTTTGTCACCATGAAATTCCTCAGACTCTTTCTCTAAATTTGGCATAAGTTGCCAATGAATCAACCGCTCTTAGATTTGTTTCTGAAAATATACCCAACTTTATATAGCCCAGTAACTTTATGACTACGAAATTTCCCTGAATGTTTTCTATTGATGGAGAGACAGGTGCTAAGGTAAGAAAAACGTTCAGATAGAAATTTACTCAACCATTCCTTAACCGTGTGCATCTTCTGTGGGAAACAAATCTAAGACTCCTAAGATAACGTAGATGCTTACCATTTCTATTGAACATGGTCCCTATATATATGTACCAAGATCTTATTAATCCGAATTTACATGTTTGGAATTATAACCAAGGATTCCATGTATGGAATTAGCGTATATTAATAAAACAAAAAATAAACTATAATTAAGGAAAAAATATCCAATATTTCCTTATTCCGAAAAAATGTTCTTTTTTTTATATGGAAATCTTCGGTTTGTTCAAAGGAAAAGGAAAAAAAATCGTTGATTTTTCTTCTACATGGATTTTTTTTTTCCTTAAAAAAAAACGTGTGGGCCCTCCCAGAAAGATATTTGTAGATTTTCGAAGATTTCTTTGCTCATTAATTTTTTTTTTCTTTGGTATGTAAATCTTTGTTCTTTTCCATTAACTTATACATGTTGATTTTCCTTCTATATGGAAATTTTTGTTTTTTGTTTCCCAAAAAAAAAACTTGTGGGCCCTTTCCGAAAGATATTTGTGGATTTTACCGCTAATCCGAAGGCTCGGATTTCATACTCTATAAACGTGTGGGCCCTCTCGAAAGATATTTGTTTTCTTTGGTATGTAAATCTCGTATAAAAACTTATACATCTTGATTTTCCTTACATATAGAAATTTTTGTTTTTTTCCCAAACAAAACGTACGGGCCCTCCCCGAAAGATATTTGTAGATTTTGGAAGATTTCTTTTCCATTAATTGTTTTTGAAAGAATCTCGTAAAAATATTATTTTATTTTTCTTTGGTATGTAAATCTCGTAAAAAAAACTTATATATGTCGATTTTCCTTCTACATGGAATTTTTTGTTTTTTTTCCCAAAAAAAAACAACGTGTGGGCCCTCCCCAAAAGATATTTGTTGATTTTATCCCTAATCTGAAGGCCCAGATTTCATATTACATTAAAAATTAACGGCCACGAAATGTAAGGGGGCTAACTTTGATTTCGGCCAATCAGGGGCGAGGATTTTGTTCACCGGCCAATGAGAGGGGAGGTTACCGCAACTCTCGACGTGGTGTGAGAGATGTGGTTGGGTGTTTAGATTATTGATATTGTATCTTCGTGTTCTAAAGTCTAACAGATGATAAGTATTATTTTAACTATCTACTAGTTTTAAACGAAAAACATATATCCCTAATTTGTAATTAATTTGATTTACAAAGCTTAATTGTAAATAAGCGTTAACAATTTTCCATAATTATTTAATCATAATTATTATTTTAATCCTTATATATCCTTATTGAGAATTTAGTTAAGTTTGATATGGTACTAATTGACAAATGCTAACATTATTTTATTAAAATTATTATTACTTTTATGAAAGAATGCCACCACGGCTTTTATTGAAAAACAACAAGTGAATTATTATTATTCTAACAACTATAGTGAATTATTATTCTAGCAACAAGTTACTTTTATTATCATCTATCTATAATTACTATTATAATATTTTATTGAATTATTATTATAACAACTCTTATAAATATTATTGAGTCCCAAAATATTATTAACCTTTATGTGATTATAAACCGTTGATTTTACATATAAGTCAAGATGCTTAATATTTATATATGTGACTTTCAAGATTTATCAATAATACTAATCTCACTATTTTTAGTATTGACTTGTGTATGTGTTCATAATTTTAAATCATTTATTCTCTAATCTCCACTAGATTAATTATTGGTGTACCCTACAATTTTTAATTCAATACCTAAACAAACAACCAACCAAACAAATCAGTCAATCAAAAATTCTTTTAATTATTAATAGATTTTAGTGATTAAGATTTATCTCACAAACCCAACCCAGTTCTAAACCAATCTAATTCACTAACTGGCACTGGCTAATCCTATTGTCTACCATATAAGATCTAATAGTGAGCTCTGATACCAACAATTGTAGCGCCCCCCTAAGCTAACAGCTGATTAATCCAATAAATTAACTAAATAAAGAGGCACTAAAATTCCAAATTAAACATCTAAACTTTCAATTAAGAAATCTGCTACAAAAACTTAGCCCAAAGCTAACCCCGCTCAGAAACATATATACAAGATCTTCTCTCGAATGATACATATATAATAGTCATTTGGTTTACAAATAGAATATATAACATAATAAACATAACATAAAAATAATCAATTAACGAAGTTAACTTCTTGGAGCTTTCGCTGCGCAACTCTGATCTGTCACAGAAACTGAAGTGGGAATAATTAACATTCAACCTTCTAAGTAATCATAAGCAAGATTTGGAAAACAGTACATGTTTTTCCGAAACATTAAACAGTGACTAAGTCACTGAAATAATCATACATGTATATGGAACAAACTCCTTCGTCAAACAATGTACTAATATGGTTGTGAACCCCTAAATACCGGCAATTCAGCAAAGTCTAGTTCTAAGAATAGCTCCAGAATCAGCAAAGTCTTTCTTTAAAAATCCATCAACATTGTTCATGATGACATCATCCTCAGCAGGACTAACCCACCAACAAGGTTTCTAGATTTTAAGAGTACAAATACAGTCCACATTCCAGTTAAGCATAAACTTTATATTTTTAAAAATGTCACTACAAGTTCTAACATAAGCACTCAATGTAAGTTGAAAATCTTGTAAAAAAGACTTCTTGATGTGATTTTGACTGTTATTGCGAAGTAGTAATGAAAGTTCGTTCAACTCGGACTTGTGAAGATTAATTTTAGACTTAAATTATAATCAAACTAGAAAACAAATAAAGATGATAACAATATTATGAGAGACTGGAACTCGGGATTCCACCATAAAATTAATTCATGCGATTCTTATATTAAACATCATAAGACTTGGCCTAAGCATGATCAATCAATTGAAAACACTCTCAAAATATTTATTCATGGGTCAAAAGTGTTTACAAAGGCGAAAAGGGAGAAAAATAATAAAACAATTAAACTGCAACGCCTTATATGCGTTACAGATTGACTGTTATGAATGGATAGTTGAAAAAGATAAGTTTCAGTCGCTATAACAGTTTCTAAAATCCTTTTACAAGAATTGTTGAAAAATAATAATTATCTTATGTGGTATATTGCCATGATTCTCTGCGATGGACGTGTTCTTGAGAACGACACTATGTATGTGTCATATGCAACTCCTCTAATTTTTCTTCTTCCTGCTGCTGCAGAATCTTCCTCACAACTTTGTTTTCTTCTCTGCTTCACACAAAAACCCTCGATAATCTTTTTTGTGTCTCCATCCCCCTTATTTATACACCAAAGGCCCCTTATAACTCGATTAAGCCTCTTCTTTTTCTTTCTCAGAAAGTTACAAACATATATTCTCTCCAAATCTTCTCACGTGGTTTCTTGGGTTGAATCCAGACTCTATTCGAAGTGTAAAATTAATCTGAGGCTTTATATCATCTCCCAATCTTCACGCAACTCCCTTATAACTTAAAATTCTGAATATGTATCTTCCGTTGTTTATAGAGAACTTCGTTTTCTTCGATCCAAAGAAAATTACCAACCCTGTTGTAATGTACCAAGCCCATGCAATTCATATCCCTGACCAAGTTCACAAAAGTCTATTCCAAATCTGATCTTCACAGTAAAAGAAACTAATTTTCTTGTAAATATACTCACATACGAGGAATTATTCTTCCCCGCCAAAATTTAAAGACTTGAAATGAAGAAGAAAGGTGCCCTTAGTAATTATATGTGTGCCTTTATAAGTGGGGGGTGCCCTGATCCAGACCTTGGGGGTGACTTTATCAATTTATATGGGTTTCTCATGAGATGCAAATATCACTTTTCGAGCTAATTTTTCCACGGATGTTTATTTCTCCAAAAACACCTACAAAGACATAAAATATGATAATAAGTACAAAAATGAGCACTAACAATATAGAGAATCGAGAACAAAATAGACATATAAATGCGTCTATCACTTCTTCCTAGCAGCAAAGATTCTGTTGTTTCTTTCCCTCCAAATCTGGTAAATGAAGCTAGAGAACATTAATTTCTTAATAAAACGTAAGTAAGACACCATTGTATCTCAATGTCCCAAGTCTGAGTAAAGATTCTATAAAATCCTAACTTAATAAGTAAAACACTCCAAATTAGGGCAGTGTAAGGGAAATCATGAAAAAGATGAGCAACAGATTCTTTTCCAGTCTCACATAGAATACACTTATCATTTTCACTGATCCCCCACTTTTAAAGTGTATCTCTAGTCTTCAATTTGTCATGTAAAGCTAACCAAGCGATAAAGGAGTATCTGGGGAATATGTAGCTTGGACCACACCAGAGAATGCCAATACACATGAGATGAATGAATATAAATAGCCTTATCCTTGATAACAAACTGCTATTTAGAGTTAGTCCTGCGAATTATCATATTGTCATGCTGAGTGCTAAACTCTACAGAAGCAATAAAGTGGAGTTAGGAAAAGGAAAAGACCACTCATTATCGACAATAAAATCATACACTAAGGGATTCTCATTAGGAAAATATTGAGCAAGAATAGTGAGATCATTTCTGTAGCGCCCCCTAAGATAACAGCTGATTAATCCAATAAATTAACTAAATAAAGAGGCACTAAAATTCCAAATTAAACACCTAAACTTTCAATTAAGAAATCTGCTACAAAAACTTAGCCCAAAGCTAACCCCGCTCAGAAACATATATACAAGATCTTCTCTCGAATGATACATATATAATAGTCATTTGGTTTACAAATAGAATATACAACATAATAAACATAACATAAAAATAATCTATTAACGAAGTTAACTTCTCGGAGCTTTCGATGCGCAACTCTGATCTGTCACAGAAACTGAAGTGGGAATAATTAACATTTAATCTTCTAAGTAATCATAAGCAAGATTTGGAAAACATGACATGTTTTTCCGAAACATTAAACAGTGACTAAGTCACTGAAATAATCATACATGTATATGGAACAAACTCCTTCGTCAAACAATGTACTAATATGGTTGTGAACCCCTAAATACCGGCAATTCACACCTATATAGCTATAGATGCCACCAAGACCATGGTGACCAACTCTTAACAATAAAAGCCGAATTCATGTAGATATAAATGTGAAGGAGCGTATCATATATACCACAAGTGGAAATTCTCATTTCCCATAAAAATTCATGTTGACGACGAAACAATACAAGTCCTTTCCACATCGTGGAATGATTCACAGAAATAACAGGATTATCATAATGCATTTTAAATAAAATATGGAATGCAGAAACAGACAATGCATGAGTTTGTTACGCATAAACTTTTATAAAAGCGACAATAATGATTACAAAGAGTCAAATGCATTCCCACACCTTTTTGGAAGACAAGCCACGCCTACTTCGAGATCCACTGGTTCATCTCTTCAATCGATCGTTGTTAATAACTAACTGTTAATCATACAAGCACTCTAAGAATCTAGCCAAAATGGCTCATACAAGAATCATACAAGTCTTACAGATTCTAGGCCCATGTGATGTTCTACTCCTTTTATTATCTTTCTTTAGTATATCTAAGAGTTAGGTTGATTATATAGTTCATAGCTAAGTCACATAAATATCTACAACTTTGTAGAAGAAGTCAAAGGTTATTTCGGACCATAAAGGTCCAAAATATCAAACTAAGATTACAAGTAACTAAGCGGCCAAGTATACTAAACCGGCCCACGAATCTAAAGCCCGGTCCAACAGTGTTAACTAACGGTCAATAACAGTCAAAGAGTCAATTAACGGTAAACGTCTAGTCAAGGGCAAGTCCTGGTCAAATGGTCAAGTTTAAATCGGTCAACTGAGTCAACTCAGGTAACTCAGAGAGTCAACACGATTCGACTCAGTCAGACAACTGATTCAACTAAACAAGTTAGTCAGGCATCTGAATGGGATGACTAATAGGTCTAAATCTGTTGCAACTTCAATTTTTACAACATCTTTCTTCTTTAACATTTAAACTTCAATCCATTCATTCAAACAAGCTTTGAATTTCAAATACAATTTAAGAATTCTTATTACCTGCAACTGCAGTAGCTGCAAGCCTTCAATGAAAAGATTCATTTCAACATAAGCTAATTTAGATTCTTCCTCTTATCTACACTTCAAAAATCATTACTATTAGTTAAACAATATCATTACCAAATTCATTAACTGCAACCAAGCAAACCATTCAACAATCTAGTTCAATCCCAGTCCACCATAACTTTAACTCAACAACCACAATTACCTGTAACATCAACCCAATATCCCCTGCAATTTCAGTAGTACTAGAAAACTTGTAACTCAACTGGGATTCAAACTCATTACCACTTGAAACTCGACTATATTTTCCATTAAACTTTAAATTCACAACCACCAGTTGGAGTTCAAATCCAAACTGTAACAACTTCATACACTGTATAATCCAAACAAAATTCATCTAAAGGTCTTCAACCATCCCCTGCATCATTCTAATACAGGACACAATCACAACCAATTATCCATCTCAACTGAGAGGCCATTCCTTCTCACTGAGTGTTCACGACTCAGTAGAAACAACATCTCTTTCTCTTCCCTGTAATTCACATTCATACATCGCTAAAACTTAAACCCTGTACTCATCTTCATTTATACTAATTCCCTGTAATTCATCATAAGTATATATATGTACAATTTCCTTGCATACCCAAATATCTTTCAGAATTCTTAATTCATCAACGAACCTATTAACTCAATAATGAACTTGAATAACCTTACCTAGTTACTGAGAAAGAACAATTACCTTAAAGAATTCCATTCCATCAAAATAAGATCAACTCATCTTCTTGTTTGAATTGATTCTTCAATTCTTCTTAAAACTACAACAACCCACTAACTTAATTCATTCAACATTATCTCCTCCCTAAACCATGCGTTCATCACAGCCAATACCTAATGATTTTCCTTCCAACATAAACAAACCCTAATTCGATTCACCACCAACACAGCCCAAAAACATCCAAACACACTTCAATCAAGATTAAACCCATCATTAATTCAATCCCCTTCACTTCAATTTCATCTTCCAATCCTTCTCTGGTTCATCTTATGAAACCCTAATTATTGATTCATCTTCAAAACTACTTCATCTCAGCAGTTAAACAACAACCCTCTTAATCCTCATCTACCAACAACTCAGTCAACATAATAATTCCACATGAATCCAAAGATCGATCCACAAACCCTAACTTGTTTCTCTCTGATTCACTTTAGATACTAATTATTCTTCTCCTTACAACAAATCAACATCACCACCAACATACACGTTATTATCTTTTTCACCTTTTTTTCGATCGTAGTAACTCCGATTTGTTCTCTCAATCTCAACCAGGTGATGAACAGAGAAGAAGAATGAAAAGAAGAAGAGGAAAGAAGAGAAAAGAAGAAATGAATTTTCTTCTCGATCGATTTTGGGGATAAAGCCAATGGGGAAATACTAAACACACACTTGTTTTGATAAGGGGAATCCACAAAGTGTCCGAGTTAAATCACTAGCGGTTTTTCCATGAAATGACGATTTTACCCTTCATACTAAATCATTGATATCTTCTTCGACCGATATCCGATTGACACGTGCGAGTAGTGCAATTTGTATAACTTTTCGAGATCCATCCAACGGTACTAATTTCGTATCTAGGTCGTTGTTAGATTAATTTCTAATAATTAATGCTCGAGTTACACTAATCGAGTTATTATCGGCTAATTCGACACTTGACCGGTCTAATAGCGTTGACGAGCTTGAGGGTCTTTACAATTTAACTCAATGAGCTTACCATTTGGATGCCAGTGATCTAGAAGAAACAAAGTCTTGGACCCATCACCAATAATATGACTAATTTGGTCCTTAAAGATTTGTCTGTGATCCAAAAAAATTCTCCAACTCCAAGAAAAGTTTTCAAGAGTCTTCAAAGTCCATTTTTAATATTCTTAATTAGGTTTTTGTGAACCTTTTCAGACCAAACAAATTTCTTTTCAGTAATAAGGTCCCAAATATGCCTTATGTTAGAAGCAACATTTGAAGTAGGGAGATCTTTAACTCCTAATCCTCCTTCCTCATAAGATAAACAAAGTATTCCGGCTGATGGGATTGTGTTTCTTTCCCAAATCAGATCCAGACCACAAGAATTTCTTAAAAATACTAATCAATTCCTTAATAGCTCTTTTTGGTAAAATAAAACAAGACCAGAAATGTACATACTAGTGAGAACAACTTTAATAAGTATATGTCTACCAGTAAAAGGCAAAAGTTAGCTTACCGAGACTTCACTCTAGCCAACACCTTAGATATAAGAGGAAGACAATAAGCATATGGTAATATAATGGAGATGATAGGCATGCTAAGGTACCTAACAGGGACATAGTCTGAAGTACATCCCAAACAAGAAGTAATATCAGAAAGAACATAGAAATTCACTGCAGAAGCATATAAAACATTTTTTTGCCTGTTAACCTCAAAACCAGAACAACTACTAAAAGCATCCAAACAATTCTTGACAATTGAAGCAACATCATCAGAGCCTTTAAAGAATACCAACACATCATCAGCAAATCACAACTTGTGTTTGATTTATATTTATCAACATTTTATTTGGTTTTATGTATTTATTCCCTTCTTTCGTTCTAGGGATTGATTTACCTAGCTCTAGATTTTTCTTTCAGGAAAATCTGTAAAGAATTTAATTCATGTGTTTAGTTTTAGGTCTTGTGGCACCGTTTTGCGTTTGTTTTCTTCAACATTTGATACTGAAATCCTTTAGTTTTTTTTAGCTTTTAACTTAATTTGTTTTACTTTTCTGCTATAGGGTTTTTCTTTTGGGATTTTTAGTTTTCTACTGTGTATAAGAAGAGTTTGTTGATCAAAGTGGCGTTTCATAGCTGGGATTTAGAAGTTTGATCAAGTTTCTTTTTCAAAATTCTTGCTGATTTGTTTACTCTAGTAGTACAAGCTATTGTTTAAAAGGAATATTCAACAACACTCAACCAACAACCACATAAGAATTCCCCAAGCAGGACTCTGATTATGAGTTACTCATCAACAACAACAAAGACACCAGCAATAAGATTTTCAAAGACACATATATAAGTCATTATAAAGACACAAAAGACTCCCGCAACAAACAAGTTTACAAGATCATGTCAGATGAAGACCTAAACCGATCCAGACCTACTCCATCGCATGAAAACCGAGTTAAGTTATGTCGGTTAAATTTGTTATTGCTATTATAATATCATTGACATTGTGTTGGATCTTTGGATCCTTTTATACCTATGTCATCATTGCGATTTTGAAAAAACCTTTGATAAAATATTGGATTTACGGATTCTAACATTTCTATTGATTATAGATTTGTTATTTGGGTTGGATACGTTACTTTTGATTCATCCAAGACCATTTATACTAGTTATGTTAACTTGGAATAGGGTAGGAATGGTAAGAAATATTTCTCAGAATTGGTCATGTAACTTTGCTTTTAAGTATCTTGATTATTCATGCAGTCTGTTTGAGATCTTTATGATTGTTGGAAAATTAAGACTCGGTCATGTAATCGATTCCGATCTCAAATCAGAGAACTGTAATCAATATTTTCGAGGATTGCCTCTTTTTCGGGGGGAAAGCCAGAAAAATGAGATTTCACCTTCTCCGCCTATACACGAGGGACGGAGGAAGTATGTAAAAACAGGAAAACGGTCCATGAAGCATGAACACAAAACTACAACCATATTCCATAAACCATACAAATGTATCCCAAAGCAACCACCAAACAAAGATACATCAACCACCAAACAAAGATAACCGGACCAAACAAAGACGACCAGCCTTTTTGCACGTCACTCTCCATAATATATATTATTTTATTTTTCAAAACCTTACAAACAATAAGTCCGCATTAATTGTTGCTTATAAATTATAACATGATTTAAGAGTTCGATAGTTCTTGTATAATTGGGTTATTCAGAAATTATTCTCTTGATTTTATATATTGTTCTTATATATAAAAGTTGGGATTCATGTCGGAAAAATGTCCAGTATTCAGTGCTTTATCTTGGGTTTCTTCACAATCATGACGCTGCAATGAGCATGGTGGGCGCAATAGTCACTTACACTTCCCAGGACAGCCCTGTAGAAACATGAAGATACATATAATCATAAATTGTAGTAGAAACTATTATTTAAAAGTCCGCACTCTGCATCAAAATTATTGAAGTTCATGGGCCTAACTAACTTCGAAAACTATCTTCTATGGTTAGGATTGCCCATGGCTTATAAACCTTTGGACCGTACATGACCCGTACAATGTGGGATAATCTCAACAAAAACACACTACAATATCATATTGGATAGCTAGGGTATACCTTTTTATTGCTCCATAGCCGTGACTGCCAACAACCAACATGGTTGCATGGTGTTTCTCAACGGCCTCACATAACACACTCCTTGGGTCTCCTTCCACCACTTCGAAAAGCACATCATCATTTACCTGGGTACGTACATGTCATAGAATAATTACACATATAATTGGATAATCCATACAGGTTTACAACTTCATTTTCTTCACGGGGATTTGCTGTTCTATGGCATCGACGAGAAACGTATTCAAAGATTAATGTGGCAAATCAAACATTGAGATAAAACTAAATAACAAATGCTATTTCTTTCTTTTGAAACACAGTATCAAAAAAAGTTTTTAATTTAAAATTATGTGTGGCGTATTATGCGAATTAGTAGTTTGGTACCATTAATCAGGAACATTTTGTTTCCCGACTCAAATAGGACTGTATCGAAATTTAAATTTGAGTCGGGTAATGAGTTTGATCTTACTCGAACTAAAAAAATGAACGGTCTAACAAATACGAGTCAACAAAAGAAGAAAACAAACATGATGTTAGCTGAACGGTGGTATATCTGAAGTCAACTGGTAGTCTACCCAAAAAGACAAACAGGTCTCCGTTACATGAGAATCAGTTGTACCGGTCGGACTGGGTTTAAACTTAGTACAACTGTATAAGTAGGATTAATCTTGATTAAACTACCTTTTCTAACTAATTATAAAATCATCAACTTAGCACAAGAAATAATTAAGATCATCCAAAAAGAAGAATGACTTACAGATTTCCCGATACAAATTTCTTTAGCCTTTTCCAAAATCCTCTTTGAGATCTTAGTTAGATCAACCTGAACAATTGCGAAAACATCCGCAGCCCCTGCATAAAACAAAAGGTTGTCACAAATGAAATCAACTCATCTATATGAACCACAAGAACTCGAAATCAATAGAGATATTAAAACGAATCAAATTACCAGGTCCAGCCAGGCCAACAACAGAAGATGGAGTAGGTTGAGCATGAACAATAACGAGCTTAAAAATAGAATCCGAACCAAGAGGCACGAAGAAATGATCAAGAGCCCATTCAAGAGCGTAAATACTTTGTTCGCTGTCGTCGATTCCGATTACTACCACTGATTTTTCAGCCATTGAAATTGATCAACACAATTCTTTCTGCACTCAATGAAATTAGTAATAATACAGGGTTTTAAACTGTGGATGTGGATTTGTCTTAAGAAGATAAAGACTATATTATTATGCAAGTAATGGTATGGTCCATTAATATATTAATGGTTGATGTTCGCAAAAACAAATGCTTTCTTTTGATGCGTCCTTTCTAAAACTGGAATTCCACTAGAAAACTCTTAGCTAAACCAATGGAATTTGTCAATTCAGCAGCCCACTGTTTTGCTTGCCCTTTAACGATTAAGCAGTATGACACGACGTCTATTGCTGGGTATCAAATGATGTTCTGCCAACGCGATCGAAAATTGTATTTTACCTTGAAAAAAATCAGCCTTTCGATGATTAAACGGATTATTTCATTGGACTCAAACAACTGACGTAGTCTTGTACGAAAAGAAATCAATAATGGTTATCATTTCGGATACGTATGGGGTTGGACATTAATTGATTATTCCTGTATTTTCTATCCAAAATGGCGATTTTACGCCCAAATATTTTCTATCCTCACTTCCAGTATACTCTTTTTCTTTCTAAACAGATTTTATAATCATAAATATAAGCAAATTCAATAATTTTTCCCAAGAACCCGAAGAATATCTCAAGTAAAAAAGAAATCAGTTATTTTATTTATGACTATATATAACTCTGAAAATAAAATAAAATAAAACTACTAAATCTACAAGAGCAATTTAGATTAAAATTATATTTCGAATCTGGTTATATTCCAATCTGAGAAAAGCAGTCTCAAAAAAAAAAAAAAAACTGTGACTTTGACCAGAGCATGGTTATCAGCTTACAGAAATAATTCCCCTCATGTTGCTTTCTTATGTCCATTTAACAGCTGCCTTCTGAGTGACCCTTTGAATCTGCCTTCTGAGTCACATTGTACAATTTCACAGCCTGCAAAAGTAGTCATTCCAAAAGGATGCATCCGAAGAAAATGGCATTGCCTTCATTGTAAGCATACAACCTAACAGTGTCAGTTGATGACGGTCAGTTTTTACACAAAACCCATGTCCTCTATCATCGAAACAGATGCTACTATGCAATAGATGCAAACAATTGCAACCTAAGGGTCTTGTTTCCTCTTTCAAGAAAAGAGTCGGAGAAAAATACATATATGACCCAACAATGATTATGTTATTGTACTATTCCTTGTTGTGTTTGTATCATGGATTCATGGGTCTTATTCTCATCTTCGTCGTTGTAATATCGCCTAGCTGCTTAGAGCGTGGTGTCAAGTTTTCATTACTTCGAAAAGACATCACTCCACGAATTCATGTGGGTCTACTACTCGGGCGCAGATCCTCTGTACCGGAAATTTTCCTGTCCCCCTGTCCCGGCCTATCAAGGGACGCCACATGTGCATATTACTTTGATGGTTAACGGTGTCTATTCACGGATAACTAATCATTTTTTTTTATTGAAAAAGAAAAAGAAAAAAAATCAAGATAATGTCTTTGTCTTCTTTCTATTTTCCGGATCTTAAGAGTTAATAGCAAATTTCACAAATTTGTGTGCATAAGAAGATATATCACAAGCAAACCCCATTTCTTATTCAGATCTCAGATTTATATAATACCTTTAACCCACAGTTAATTTACCAATGGCTATGAAAGGAATTAGTTATGTTTACGAATCTAAAAACCATGAATTTAATAAAATCAATCAATCAAGTGATGAAAAAAAGCAAACCAAAACAAAAAATCTGAGAAAAATTAAAAGAATACGTAAGAATTAATTTGTAGATTATCCGGTTAATGAATCATAGTTCTTCCATAACTTAATGTGATTTTTATCAAAAAAAAGAAAAAAAGAAAAAAAAATAATGGGGAGTTTCGCATAGTTCATTTTTTAAAATCATCATTCATCACTGATAATAAGTACAAAAAATGGTTTTCGGGGTTGGTATACATGAGAGTTGTGAAGAAAAAAGTGTTTGGATTGTTTTGATATTTTTATAAAACAATACTAGATTTGTGCCCGAGCTTCGCACCGGGCATTTTTTCTTTTAATTTGGTGTGAGCGGGGTTTCGCGCCGCCCTGTGGCGATGCATTGCCCCGTGGTGATGGATTTTTTGATTTGGTGTGGCAGAACAAATACATTAGCCCTTTCCCATGGCGATGCATTTTTGATTTGGTGTGCGCGGGACTTCGCCCTGTCCCGTGGCGATGTATTTTTGATTTGGTTTGGCAGCGCAAATACATTGAATAAGTAGAGAATATATGCGCAGATTTTATTTGTTTTTTCTTTTATTGTAGCAGAAAATATGTGTGAAATATGTAGCTTTTTCCCCTTTATATATTAATTTGCAAAAAAAGAGTCCTAATATGGTAAGTACTCGATTTCCAAATTGAATTTTGGACTTCCATAGAATTTCAAACAGTAAGTTAGGTTTTTCTTTTGAGTTTGTAATTATGAAGCATACGTTCCCAAGTGTCCTCACCTAAATATTGTCACGTCATGAATTTCAAATTGAATTCGGTTTCCGTTATTTATCTTTTTTCCTATTCTTTTAAACCTATTATGTGTTGCCAAGTGTCTTCACCAAAACGCTCGTTTCACAAAACTCAAAAAATGCCTATTTCGACCAATAGAAAGTGATGGTTTCCTCACCATTCAACGTGGGAATTTTATTTTTCTAGGCCTTTAAGTCTTAAAACTCTTTATTGAAAACTCTATACTTGACTTAACATCTAGATTTGTGCCCGTGCTATGCACCGGGAATTTTTTTTCCTTTTAATTTAGTGTATGCAGTCCCACACCACCCCCGTGGCCCATGGTGATGGGATTTGGTATGCGTGGGGTTTCGTCCCGGCCCTTGACGATGTATTTTTTATTTGGCGTGGCGGGGCAAATACCTTTTTGTGTGAAATATGTTTTTTTTTTTTTAATGTATTTGTTTGAAGAAAAAAAATGTCTTAAGATGGTAGATGGTAGGTACTCGACTTCCGAATTGAATTTAATAAGTTAAATTTTCCTTTTGAGTTCGTAATTTTTAAACCAATCATATGTTTCGAAGTGTCCACACCAAAACTCCCGATTCACAAAATCCGCAAACGGCTTATTTCAGCTAATAGGAAACAAAAACTTCCTCACCCTTCAACGTGAAAGCTTTATTTATCTAGGCTTTTAAGTCTTTTGATGATTATTATCTTCGCCGAGGAAAACAGTAATAATAATAAATTTGCTACTTATTTGCTCAATTGTAACTTGTAAATACTGATTACCTCCAAATAAGCACATCAGGATTCCAATCTTCTTATTTCGTTGCACAAAGTCACTTCCAGGTATACCTACCGATTAAGGAGATTATTATCACTTGGTTGCAGTTCTCAACCTTCTTAAATGACATCTCTTTACAGTGACAATTTGAGGGTATAATGCAAACCAATTGTCCGATATACCTGAATTGTTAGTTGCAAGCTGGAGTTCTAACTTGTTCCAAGTCGTATCTCCTACAATATAACTACGTATCTCTTACAGTAAAACTGCAGCAAAGAGGAAATTAATCATATCTCGCTAGGTCATTAGAATCTTAACCTGCAAATCATAACGGCAAGGTGAAAGCAATGTAAAGGCATAAACTATATCATAGTTTCTATCAACTTCCTCGGAACTTTAAACATGTGTTGGGTTTTACAACTAATTGACGTATAGCTTGTGAATTGGCAATAGAAATAACCCCCTTGTAATTCGGCGAAGATTGCAGAATCGTGTCAGAATATCGCATACATATATATATATATGTAAAGAAATTCCTTTTTGGGAGCGAACTCGATTTCAACCAGTTTTACATGAATTCCTTTTAAGAGTTTCAAGTTTTATTTTTTTCACGTTTATATATATATATAACCTGTTTCCTGTTTTTTGGTGTGTTAAGGATTTCCTTTTATACAGGAATTCCTTTTCAAGAGTAACGTTTTTTTTTTTTTTTCTTCAACGGTTTCCTTTTTTTTGGGTGTGTTAGGATTTCCTTTTTAACGAAAATTCATTTTCAAGAATTTAACTTTTTTTTTTTTTCTAACGGTTTGGACATGAGTTTTGTCCACCCTTACTAAAGTACAGTTAAGTATAGGTGTAAACACGTTGTAACTAAATAATTCAAGTTTAAATTCTAACATAAGTATTGTCTACCTATTTTTTTTAACACCGTTACTAAAGGACAGTTAAGTATTTGATGTATCCAAATTGTAGTCAAATATTAATTATTACAACCAATAGAGTTATGCCAAGTGTCCTCACCATAGCTTCCGCATTAGAAAAGGCCTTTCTAGGCCAATAGGAAGCGAGGGTTTCATCACCGTTTAATGTGAGAGCTTTATTTGTCTAGGCCTTTAAGGGGGAAGATTAATCACGAAATCAGTTTCACAGACTGGTAGACGGCAAGTTAAACAGTGTTAAAACTTTGAACACGTGGCATATCCTGATAGGTCGGGACAGGGGACATGTAAATTCCTGGTATAGAGGATATGCTGCCCTATTACTCTATCTGGTCTACACCTGTGTTGATTGTGTGAAAGCGAAAGTGCTAAAAATCCCCCACTTTTATACCCAAATTTTTTTTTCACCCCAATGTGTCCAAGTTTTATTGGCTCATTTTTAAAATGGACCCCATGTTTTTCCCAGATGGGGTAGGTTGAGGATGAAATCTACGGTGGATAAGAATGACACATAGGGGTATAAAATTGTGGTGTATAAAAGTGGGGATAAGTAGCAGCTTCGGTGTGAAAGATTGTCCAACTTTTAGAACTAGTTAATCCATGTGAATTCTCTTCGTCACATCGTCAAATTTTTTTTTGTTTGTTAACTGATGTTACTGTGCAATAGATGCAAACAATTGCAACCTAAGGGACAGTTTTTACACAAAACCCATGTCCTATGTTGTCAAAACTGATGTTACTATGCAATAGATGCAAACAATTGCAACATAAGGCCATAGTGCCATAGGCCTATAGTGGTGTGATTTCACACGGGCTCATACAATTTGGTATCAGTATAACGTGTGAATATGACCTATTTTATGTGTGAACTCATCAAGATGAAATGTAAAAATTCTGGAATTCTGTTCCGAATCCTAGTTATGGTAGAGGTATAGGATACCTAGCTAGCATCGAGCATTCCCATGGAGACATAAACTAGGATTACTTGAAGATAAAAATAATTAGCTTGGTTGTGGTTAACAATAGAGTTAAAACATAAATCGTGGTAACTGTTACAAATTACCCTGCCTACTTGAATCATCTGTTATTCTCATGGAATAAAATGAACAATTAGATAAGCTTTTCTGCGACTTCAAACTAACAGGCCTGTTTGTATATATTCTTTCTTCTTCCAATAATCAAATTTAGCAAAATGAAACAATAGTAAACGGACAGATATACATTCTTTCACATGACAGATAAATATCAAGTGATTTTGGTACTAACATTTATGGAAGGGTGGAGATAGCCAACAGCTAATGCTACCAAATATCTGAAGGGATTACATGAATCAGTAGTGTCCCTAAAATTGGTTCAAAAGAGAGTTGTTTGAGGTTGGTTAACATACTAATGCTGCTTCTTTCAATTCTCTGAAAGAAAGGCAATACAACGTAATTTTGGTGTCCCCCATATAAAGGATAGATCCACATTATGCCCTCCTATCAACCCTTGACCCTAAGTTGATTTTAAAAGACATAGTTCAAGTCATCCAAATACAGAAAGACGTGTGTGTATTTGAGAACTACATAGCGACTCTAAATTGGAAAGCAACATCTGATTCGAAAGAGAACAGTTGAGATCAAGTTTAGCTTTGACCATGAGTTTTTTCTTCATTTGCATAAAACTGATCTATAGATTCTGTACTACTAATGTAGTAACCCTAACCTTAAGTTATTGCCAAAAAGGAACAGTAGGCACAAATATTAAAATTTCAAAATTGGATACTTCAAAATGTCCGAACCTGCCCGACTAGTGATATGATAGATACTTTAGTAATAAAAAAAAAACAATACAGAGTTATGATTTTTTTTTATCTAAGAGCAGTTCCTATGCTAATGGTCAAAATAATTTTTTCGATTGAGCCACGTGGATGGCAAGAAATGAAATGAAATTAGCGAGCAAACATTAGACGCGCGTTGTTGAATCACTCGTGAGTACATCTGACTTTTAAAGAAGTACATGAGAAAACATTATTCTATTGGGTATGATGTTAACTTTTATATTATTTAGTTTTATAATCTCTCAAATCAATGATTATTGTCTCCCATTTCAGATATTTAAATATATTTATCATATACCAATGGTTGATGTTCCCCACTTACACATATTATAACGCATTATTGAAAAAGGTAGTTGTGTACTTATCAATCTAAAGAAAAAGAGCTCACAAAACAATTTTTTTTTAACTCTTCGTTTTTTCCAGCGTTATCATGACGAAAACCCTCTCTGAGTAAACCTTCGGGCCGCTTGGGGGTTTAGATAGATCATGAGCATGGGGATGTAAAAGAGCAACCTGATGAAGGTACGAGACTGTTGATGGGGCGAGATTAGGTACCCATCATGAGCATGAGCATGGGGATGTTCCCCGCTTGAGCGAGCAAAGGGCAGACAAATTACCACTTTTAAGGAAAGGTCCAACCCACGTCGAACTCTGTAAAAAGAGAACAAAAATGTGCGTTTTTGACTCGCCCGACCCGGTGAGTCAACCATTCCCGTTTTTTTTCTTCCAAACTTACCCTCCCTGGTCGGGTTAGTTAATTAATCCTAGTTAGGTTAGGTTACAGAGGTACCCAATAAAACTTTTCAGTCAGTCGTTCCTAGTACCCAACAAAATTTTACAGCCCGTCTTTCCAACTAAATTTATACGACCTCTATTACAGAGGTACCCAATAAAAATTTTCAGTCAGTCGTTCCTAGTACCCAATAAAATTTTACAGCCCGTCTTTCCAACTAAATTTATACGACCTCTATTACAGAGGTACCCAATAAAAA
Organism: Papaver bracteatum; assembly: GCA_023529315.1. Lineage (NCBI taxonomy): Eukaryota > Viridiplantae > Streptophyta > Magnoliopsida > Ranunculales > Papaveraceae > Papaver > Papaver bracteatum. Next base: position 310,717 of record JAJJWX010001451.1, on the reverse strand, counting down.
TTTTCAGCCAGTGAATGGAGGGTTCTCAAATGCTTTCTTACTTTCACCAGTGAATTTAGTAGATACCCTTCTATCCATCCTTCATTCTGGTAACATAGTCCTTCAAGCTTGTTATCTCATCTCCACTCTTTGTGGAGATTCTGTTCTGGCAGTCCTCATGAATGCCCAAATTTCTGTTCGGAGCAAGGCAAACCCAGTTTTAGCACCAGCTTGTAACTTCATTAATCATCTGCACCTTCTTTGTTGCAGTTGTTCGCAAATTGTTTACCAGATTTGCTGCATCAAACGAATCAAAAAACAATAATCCAAATACATATCCCATATCCATAATTCAGTTCTATCTTATCACTAACTTGGAGCTAGAAAAACTACTAAGCCACATATACTGGTTTTTACAGACCCAAAGATAATCAAAAATAACAAAAAATAGACTGCAGTCCACATTTGATTCACTCCATGTTAGAGTTTTATACCTAGTCCGCATTTGGAGAGTCCCATGCTTTAAGAAAATGTTATTTTTATGTAGCTACCATGTGACTGGTTGACATCAGATGTACCAAGCAACAACATTTCTCACCGGCATTTCATCAAACACTCTCCTCGCAGAAAACAAATCCGCTTTGCTCTTCACATACATATCAATCAAAGCACACCCCACACATAAATCAACATCCAAATACCCAGTTTTCAACACAAACCCATGAATCACCTCCCCAATCCAACCAAACCCAGGTTTTGAACAAGCACGAATTACCCCGGAGAAGCAAAACTCATTCGGATAATACTCCCCATTTTCAAGCATTTCAAAAAATGTATCCACATCTTCATACTCAAAACCATTATGAGAAAAACAAGAAATCATAGCACTCCAAGAAACCAAATCTCTCTTCTTCCCCATTCCTTGGAACAACGATTTCGTTGTTTTGATATCACCACATTTTGAGTATAAACTGATGAGTGAATTCAGTACAACATTATCGAACTCAAATTGATAGACTTAAAATTGACATAAATTGCAGTTAACCCATGCTTCAACATAACTTGATTTGGAGTTGAATCATTTAAATATTTGACAACCCTAAGTTCGTATGAACCCTAGTTTGACTGCGCTACCACAATTTCAATTCAAGCATGAAATAATAACAAAAAAATCTGAACATACATAGTGTGGTAATCAATTGATATTAATCTCCATGATCCGTTGAGAAGGAAAATGATTACTTCAATCGTCTTCAAAATCAGAGTACATGAAGAAGAATTCTTCTAATCCGTTTATGAAGCCGAAAACATAAACGACATCAGAAACTTGATATCACCATGTCTCTCCCGAGTTCATCGCGATTTTTAATGGCGTTTCCTTTAAACTTTGAAGGAAAGGGAAAATCACCAGAGCAAAAGAAAAAGAAGGAAAGAAAACGGAGAAGAAGAAGTAGAACCGAGTGTATAACCTAACCTAACCTAACTTGGGTTAATCAACTAACCCGACCAGGAAGGGTGGGTTAGGAATAAACAGGTAAACAGTGACTCACCGGGTTGGGCATTTTGTAATCACACATATTTGTAACCTTTTTAAAGGTTCCGTCCCTGCCCGGACCTTTCCAGCAAAGGGGAAATTTCCCAGCCCTTCGTTCTATATTTATCATATACCAATGGTTGATGTTCCCCACTTACACATATTATAACGCATTATTGAAAAAGGTAGTTGTGTACTTATCAATCTAAAGAAAAAGAGCTCACAAAACAAATTTTTTTTTTAACTCTTCATTTTTTCCAGCGTTATCATGGCGAAAACCCTCTCTGAGTAAACCTTCAGGCCGCTTGGGGGTTTAGATAGATCATGAGCATGGGGATGTAAAAGAGCAACCTGATGAAGGTACGAGACTGTTGATGGGGCGAGATTTTCCTTCCCTTTCCTACTTATTTCGATTACCCCTATCTCTGTAACAATTAGATCTGATAGGTTTTCCTTGCTAGCTGTGTTTCTTTCCAATTTTGTTGTTTAATCATGATCCTTTTATGTTTAATTAAGTTTTTGTTATATATTTTTGCTAGTTGTCTTTGGTTTTTGAACTAGGGTTTACAATTAGGGTCTTTTATTTGGGATTTTTGAACTAGGATTTGTAATTAGGGTCTTTTTTTGGTTCGATTTTGATTTACTCAAGCGGTTCTCTCATGGGTTTGTATAACTAAGTTTTTTCTCTTCCTCACTGTGCTCTTTGTTCTTCGAATTGAGTCTTGCTGTATGTGCTTAGGGTCTCTGTTTCCTTTTTAGGTGATGTAATGTTTGCCTCCTTCTTTTGAGTTAAGGATTTTACTGAGTTGTTTGTTTGATGTGCTCAAAATTAAGAATTATTATTTGCCTTTCATTCTATTTTTCTTAAAGTTGGGTTCTTTGTTGAAATGTAATTTGGATTTTAACTTCATCTCAGTTTCTTGTGGTTCTTCTTGGGATAATCTGAATTTCTTTGTTATGTATGGTTTATTCGGGACTATGTAATTTCTTTGAAATTTAAATTGTGATTTCTTGTAATTTCTAGGGCTGTGTAATTTTGTCTGAAATTGTGGGATTGATCTTCAACTTAGAATTATGAAATTTGCTTTGATTTCAATTTGGCCTTGTGTATTATCTTTTGAATCTGTGGTGGTAATCAGATGAAGTTATATGAATTCTAGTTAGTGATAGATTGTGTAACTACCTGTGTAGTTGTGTTATGTTGTTCTGCTGCTGTTCAGCTGTTTTGAAAAGTTATTTAGATTTTTTTCTCAATCCCTTGACATTTTCCTAATATGAGGTCTTGTTATCTTCCATGTTTTTTATTCTTGACTTATACCCAGCTGTGTACTTTTGCCTTGTATGGTTTACTGATCTAATGTTATGTACTGGATTTGTTTTGTGGGTTTAGAATGTTCCTTGTTCTCCTTGCCTCAGAAATTTTCAAACATCTGTAGAATCGTTTCTCTAAATTCTTCTTCGTCTTCTTTTTTATGGTCTTAGTTTCATATTGTTCAGTATTTTAGGATGTTTTTTTCTTTGGGTATATCCTTATCACGCGATTAATTTCATCTATGTAAATTTCTCAAACCTACCTGTTGGTTTAGTCTACTTGTTAGATTTCGGGTTATCTCAATCCTCCTCACTGCCTCTTTTTAATGTACCGATTATGAAGAAATGATGCCTCTATCCCAAACCCATGCTCCTCTGATTCGGATAACCCCCAAGTAAGTCCATTCAAAGTATATTGATCATATCAAATCTTTCACATTTAATTTTATCTTACTAAATATATTGTTTAGATACTTCTTCAAGCTTTGCTTGCAATCCTTGATCATTAGCATTTTCAAGTGTGTAATAGGTCGGATAATTGTGTATTAGTTGTAATCTTCGGAATTAATTAGCTTTTCTCTATCTTCTGTCTCGTGTAATCTTCGTTGTAAGTGCTACATTATAAAGCACACCTTTCAATTATAATTGTATTGTAATTTTAATTTCTCTAGCTTTTGCTTCTTAAGCTCTAATATCTTTCCTCTACAACACTGGATGGTAATCCCCCGTTCCTTCGCTGCGTATTCAACCATCACTGAGCAGGCAAACTTCTACCGATCCGCCTCTTTCTTTAAGCCCATTTGTAATTTCTTTAATTCCAACCTCTTTCTCCTCCCACCATAATTTAACAAATCCCTTTTAATTTACCACAAAATACCAAACACAACAAATCCCGCCTAATTTCAAGATCACAAACCTCACCATGACCATCCTAGATCTAAATTGTCGTGGTATAAACCTTCCTCCTGCCATTCAACATTTAAGAGGATTGGTTACTCAATACAAACCTAGCATAGTATTACTGCTCTGAAACTCTAGCTTCAGAGCAGCACATGAAAAGATTATCTTCAACTCTTCAATTCAATAACTATTTCATCGTGCCCAAAATTGGAAATCGAGGCGGTCTTTGCTTAATGTGGGAAGACAAACTAAATATCTGAATTCTACTTCACTCGCAGAACTACATTCATGCAAAAGTGACGCCCCCACCCCCGGAGCAACCTTGGTTTTGTACGGGCATATATGGACCACCGCATCCGGAGCCCAGGAAAAATCTATTGCAAGAATTTCCGACAATATTCAGTAATTTCAACTCTTCCATACCTTGGCTATTAATAGGAGAATTCAATGACGTCTTAGATCAATCGGAAAAAAAGGAGGACGACATGTAACATATGCTCAATCTCAACCACTACTAAATCTAATGGATCATATGAGACTTATGGATATAGGATTCCGAGGAGAACCCTACACATGGACAAACAACCAAATGGGGGAAGACAACATTCTAGAAAGATTAGATAGAGCTCTAGCGAACCAACACTGGAGGACCACAAATCCACATGCAGCAGTTACTCATCTCCCAAGAATCACTTCTGATTACGCACCAATATTACTACAAGAGAAAGCAATAGACTGGCAAGGAGAAAAAAATTACAAATTCGAGCACTTATGGCTATCTCATCCCCAACTCAAGCAAGTGGTTGAATCGGCTTGGGAACAACAACAAGATAACGAAACGAACCTCGACCTACAACTCAAACTCATTACAACATGGAAAACTCTCATGGAATGGAACAAAATAACTTTTGGTCACTTACCAACTATGATAAAAAAATCAACAACCAAAATAAAACATGCTCAGAATCAATGTGCAACCCAACAGGGACCCAGCCTAGAATATTGGCTACATCAAGAAAAACAGCTAAGAATAGCACATGAAGAACTGCTACAATGTCATGCAACTTACTGGCAACAAAGATCTAGAATTCAATGGCTACAATCAGGAGATCACAACACTACCTTTTTTCACACGAAAGCTACAATACATAGAGCCTATAACAACATACAATAATTACAAGATACACAAAACAATTGGATTGAAAAAAAAGAAGATGTTGTGCAGCTCATCCTAGATCACTTCTCTCAACAATATACATCTCAGCCTACAGTAATAAATGAAGATCTCTTCACAAATATCAGATCAAGATTAACTCCCAGACAATCAGAGCTGCTTACAAAGGAAGTAACTACAAAAGAAATCAAGCAAGCCCTCTTCTCCATAAACTCTGAAAGTGCCCCAGGCCCAGACGGATATACAAGTAAGTTCTTCAGAGTTTTCTGGGAAATAACTCACACTCAACTGATAGCAATGGTCAGAAGTTTTTTTAATGATTTAAATATGCATCCTCTCATGAATCACACAAATATCACACTAATACCTAAAATCGATCATCCTTCAAAACCTTCTCAATTCAGACCCATATGACTCTGTAACGTCACATATAAAATCATATCCAAAATCTTAGTTAACAGACTTAGACCCATTTTTACCCTTTATAATAAGCCCTTTTCAAAGTGCTTTCGTACCCCAAAGATCTATACATGACAATATAGCAATAGCCGGAGAACTCTTCCATCATATCAAAACTTTAAACCTAACTAAAGATCCAAAAATAGCTCTCAAACTAGACATCCAGAAAGCCTATGATAGCTTAGATTGGGAGTTCATCAAAAGATCATTCACAAAACTGGGATTTCCACAAGCATTTATAAACTACATTATGTTATGTGTCACAACAGTAACATACTCAATAAAAATAAATGGTACCCCCCATGGATACATAAGCCCAAATAGAGGTATAAGACAAGGAGAACCACTTTCCTCCTATATTTTCATCATATGTGTTGAAATCTTATCTACAAACCTGGGAAACCTTCAAAACCAAAACTTAGTTCAAGGCATAAACATATTAAATAAAGCACCACCAATTCTCCATTTAATGTATGCGGATGACTTATTAATTACTTACATAGCTTCAAATCAGAGTAATCAACACCTAAAAAACCTCCTCCACTCATATAGCACTTCTGCCGGTCAATTAATAAACACCAGCAAATCAGTTATCATCCATCACCCAAATCTAGACTCGATTAAGATAAATCATCTTCAACATTTCTTCAACATGTCAACCACATCAAAACCTCCAATATATCTAGGAGTCCAATTCAAGCAGGGAAGGGCCTCCAATCAAACCTTTGCACCACTCTTACAAAGATTATCCAGAAAAGCCAAAGGATGGATGACAAAATGCCTAACTCCGGCCGGAAGACTAATGCTAATCAAAACTTTATTAATACCCACAACAAATCACATCATGTAAACACAAAACCTACCTAATAATATTCACAAACAAATAGATCGTATCACAAGAGATTTTTTTCTGGGGACACGACTCAACTACCAAAAAACTACACCCTATAGGATACGACAGAGTGACAAAAACAATATCTGAAGGAGGACTGAGAATAAGGAATAGCAGCGATCAGAACAAAGCTTTACTCATGAAAAGAATATGGAATCTTCATGAACAACCTAACTATATATTTGGAAGTGTCTTCAGTGCAAAATATCTTAACCACCAACCAATACTAGAAGGAATTGATCATATACCTTCCTCTTCCAGTCCTCAATAGAGACAACTAGCTGCTCTTGTCCCAACCATGCAAAGTCTAATCTTCCACCAAATTGGAAATGGATTATCAACTCCAATAGAATCTAATTGGATCCCACACTCACCAAAACTAGACCCAACACAGTGTTACCCATTCCAATTGGTAGCAGATATCATTGACCCAATAACTCACACATGGGATCAAGAAAAATTAAATACCCTTCCCAACCCTATAATCCAAAAAATCATAAACATTCACCTACCCCAAAATGGACCCCAAGATAAAATTATCTGGCCACACTCAAAATCTGGAAGCTACACTACTTCGAAGGGATACAAATGTCTTACCCAAGGTCAACCAACACACATCCCATTACCTCCTACCAAGTTTATATGGACCTTACCATGTCCACCAAAAATTCGCCTTTTCTTGTGGAAATCCATCAACGAAGGATTACCAACCTTCTCTCTACTACACCACATCCATTTGACCAACTCTGACATATTTCCCAGATGCAACACAGATCCGGAGCTAGCAAGTCACATTCTAATTCACTGTCCAACAGCTTCTAATTCATGGAACACCTTATTTAATCAATATACAAATTCTTCAAATTCCAATCCGCTCCAAGCTTTCGCATTAACACAACACACAACCTGCTTCGACGACGATAATCTCCTCTTGCTATTTTCTTCTATGGACCTTATGGCTAGCTAGGAATGAACTAATTTACCAACAAAAGCAAACAATTCTGGAAGAAATCCTATCCAGGGCACAAAAACTACAACAAGAATACTATCAAGCCATTAAATCCACACCTCCAATATTTCCGGGAGATACACCAAAATTTAATCATCCAATAAGAGAGAGAAAGATATCCACAATTTCAGTAGGATGGGCAATGCCAAACTTCAGCTGGATCAAAATTAACACGGATGGAGTAGCCAGAGGACATCCAGGTTTTGCAGGAGCAGGATTCATCTGTAAGGATTCAAATGCCCGAACCCTTTTAGCGATGGCTCAACCACTGGGAATTACGACTGCTTTAATCTCGGAAACCTGGGCGATGCTCTTAGATACAAGAACAGCAAGAGAAAGGCTTTGGCCAAAAGTTATATTTGAAACAGACTCAGAAAACCTTTTGCGTTTCATCTCATCTTCTACCCCCCCACCCTGGTACATAGCAGAAATGATTGAAGAAATAAAAATGAGATTCCAGAAGATCCCGCAGGAAGCCATCCAACACAACTATAGAGAAGGAAACCAAGCGGCAGATGTATTGGACAATCACGCGGCAGATGGAAGTCAAACAGGAAACTCATCAGCAAAAATTTGGGACCAGGCAATCCCAACTTTCATTTCTCAAATCTTATTTTCAGACTCAGTGGGTACCACATACCCACGACAAATTGTAAACTAATTTCGCTTAATAAATTATGCTTAAAAAAACGCATTATATATCTTCCACCTGTACTAAAATATTAAAAGAAGTAATGAGCGTTTCAAAATTGTGCGCTAGCGTTTCTTGTACAGACGCGCGAATGAAGTTGACACGTCCGCGTTTTTCCTTTGGTCGCCTGCGTTTTTTCCTTTGGTCGCCCGTCTTTAACACAAACGCGCGCTGGATGTTACGACTCAATGTTTAAAGCATCAGATTTGTTGATTTGAACATCCATTTTTCATGTTTGTTCATTCCATAGTGGGAGCAAAATGAACAAACTCCAAGTTTATTCATTCCATAGGAACTGCTCTAAGACCTTTCCTACATATATTCATTCTTTTCCTATTTAAAAGTAAAATCAATTTACTAGAGTCTGCATCACGTTTTCCCAGTAAGCTTAGTTTAGGTAAATATTAATATAAAAAAATAAACAGTTACGAAAGCAAGATATCCTCGACTCCAAATTAAACATCACATCACATGATATAAAGAGAATATGTATGATTTAAGTAGCATAGTTACAGTAATCTATATGTAATAGATAATTATTAGCCATTAACAAGCACTAGAATGAAAAGGTTTCAGGAAATGCTACCTCATCTGCTAATCACCGCCTCTGACTTCAAAATTCTGCTCCATCTGCCAGTCTGCTTCCTCACTTATTATAGCTCATACATTGATCAGTTGATTTCATCATCTGTGTATCTTGTTCTCCTAAAGCTTTCAGCGAAACTAAGGTGTTCATGTGAGGAATGGGTCGAAAAATTTCTTCATCCATATTCAGAAGCATTTTTAGAGATTCTATTGTCAGGTCATGGAGATAAAGACTAGTATCATTGTGACATAGAACTTCACCACTTTTCAGAAGGGCAAAAGGTCTCAAATTATGCATAATACTTAACATTTTCCTCCAAATCCCATCCGCATCATGATTACCAATTTTTTCCTCAAGTAACCAAATGTCATAATTTCCCCTTTCGTGGTTAACGATAGCACGCATCAGGTTAGGCTAAGTCCTATGGGCTAGATTGAGCTGCTAGATTAACAGAAAAGTGTTGCAATTAAAAAAAATGTTATCTATTTGTTAACACTAGTTCTCTCTCCTAGCATGTGATCGCAGTTGAACTAGCAGCGAGATAGTAGCGTTGAATGGTTCATCGCCACAAAAATTACCTTTTCGCTGAATGATTCAGCATCCGGAAGAATATTCCAGGGTATCAACAATGTTTAGTTCAGCGCAGATTTCAAGCGCTCAATGGTTCAACGCTTATTAGATTATGTCATTTTTCAAAAGAAAAAAAAGATTGATTATATAAGATGAACGTGTAAGTAAAAGACCATAAAGTCTTAAACTAAGTGAAATGATAACGTGTAAGTGAGATGATAAAAATGTTTCTGACATTTCACTTGGTTTTACTCACTTTAAGTGACATTTCACTTATTGGTTTTTGACATTTCACTTACAAGTAATTGAGATAATACCGTTGGACTAGTATTGTAAAGACCCTCAAGCTCGTCAACGATATTAGACTAGTCAAGAGACGTCTTAGCCGCTAATAACTCGATTAGATTAACACGAACATTAATTAATAGGAATTAATCTAACAACGATCTAGATATGAAACTAGTACCATTGAATAGGTCTCGAAAAGTTATGCTATATGGACTACTCAAACGCGTCATTCGGATACCGGATAAAGAAGTTATCATCAAGTTTGTTTGAAGGGCAAAATAGTCATTTTGAATTTTATCCGCCTAGGCACCCGTTATCCAGAATGTGGGTGCCTCAGTAAATTGTGGTCGGCCTTATCTTCACCCACCGATAAGATAAACTCACTTTTTTTTTTCTTCTTCATTCTTCTTTTTCGTTCTTCTCTCATTTTCCTTCTTCTCATGTTCTTCTTCTTCTGCGATTATTTGAGAAATCTGATAAGTGCATAATTCATATGATTTTAGTGTCCATTCCATACTTGTTTTAGCTATGATTCTTGCATATTTTCGTATTATTACTATTGTTTTCTCTTATTTGACTCTATTTGGTGAATCATCCAAAAATGAGCTACAAAGTACTGAAAAGAGCTAAGAAGAGACGTATTCCAAGTATCCAAGTGCCCAAGTCCAAGAGAAATGGAAGAAGTGCAACGAAAAGAAGCAAAACGCTCAAAATCAAGACTCAGGCCAGATACTGAGATTAACTCATTCAAATTAAGGATTTATCATCACCATGTTGAAGATAATTAAAATATAAAAAGAATGCAAAAATAATGAGACCATTCCGAGTTCGTACGAAGAAGCTGTGGCAAAAACAAGCTTTTTATTGAATACCGAAGACAATAAGGTACGCATACCCTAGTTCCGAAAATTTCTGCTGGAATTTGAGGTACGCGTACTGGTACGCATACTTAGCAAGTAGGAAAACGTGTGTGAAAGCCTAAGGGCACGTTTGGGAACGTTATTTCGTTATTTTGGGTCAGGTTATTGAACCGAACTAAATACGTGAAGACCAAACAATGTAAACCTATAAAAAAGTATTGGTTTATGTAAAATGATATCATATCATTAGGTCACGAAATTGTAAGCTTGGAGAGAAGAAACATCAAAAGCTAGGGTTTCGGAGCGATTCTCAATCGTAACATTATCTTAACTTTTCTCATATGTATATCATGGATGTAGAAACATCCATGAGTAGCTAAACACCTATTGATTGAGGATGAATTCTAAGTTGTAAACAAGATTTGAGTTATTATATTAGCCTACATTGAAGTTCTTCGTATGATTATCATTTGTTTATACTGATTAATATTTATGATTGATTGATAGATTATTTAGGTGGCCAACTAAATTGATTTATTGATTCAATCTATTGCTAGTATTGAGTTAGGAGATATGTAATCGTCGAATAAATTGTACACAAGACAAATACCTAGTACAATGTCTAATTGTGGATCAGATGTTAGAGAGATTAGCGGGACATTTATATTATTTCTTTTTGGACGATTATTCGGGCTACAGTCAGATTGTTATTGCACCATAGGATCAAGAGAAGATTATTTTTACTTGTCCTTTTGGTACGTTTGCCTATAGACTGATGTTGTTTGGTCTTTGCAATGCACCTACAACTTTTCAGAGGTGTATGGTCAATATATTTTCTGACTATGTGGAGTGCATAATTGAGGTATTTATGAGTGTTTATGGTGATTCATTTGATATTTGCTTACAAAATCTTGAACTTGTGCTTAAAAGATGCATAAACACTAACCTTGTTCTAAATTGGGAGAAATGTCACTTTATGGTAAACCATGGCATAGTGCTTGGTCACATTGTGTCCTCTCGATGGATTGAATTTCAAAAAGAAAAGATATACATAATAAGAAACTTACAATACCCACTTCGGTGAGGGAAATTCGCTCGTTTCTTGGTCATGCAGGTTTTTACAGGCGGTTTATCAAGGATTTCTCCAAAATCTCAATGCCGATGTGCAAATTATTGCAAAAGGAGGTTATTTTTTTACTTCAACAAGGAGTGCAAGGATGTCTTTAATAAATTGAAAGAATTGTTGACGACTGCACCAATTATCAAATCACCAGATTGGAGTTTACTATTTGAATTAATGTGTGATGCAAGTGACTATGCATTTGGAGCCGTTTTGGGTCAAAGAGTAGACAAGTTGTCTCATGTGATTTATTATGCATCTAGGAACCTAAACAATGCTTAAATCAACTATTCTACCACCGAGAAAGAACTTTTGGCTATAGTGTTTGCACTAGAAAAATTTAGATCCTATTTGGTGGGTTCAAAAGCGGTTGTGTATTCTGATCACACAACACTGAGGTACCTATTAAAGAAAAAATAAGCTAAGCCAAGGCTTATACGGTGGATTCTACTATTGCAAAATTTTGATTATGAAATCAAGGATAAAAGGGGTGTTGAAATACTGTTGCTGACCACTTTAGTAGACTAGTTTTTTCCGAAGAAGAACTCCCTTTACAAGATCGTTTTCCAGATGAACAAATTTTCTCAATTGAAGACTCAACACCTTGGTACGCGGATATAGTGAACTACTTGGTTACAAGACAAAGACCTAGTACAATGTCTAATTTTCAAAATCTTAAGCTTAAGAAAATTGCCAAGCAGTATGTGTGGGATGTGCCCTACTTGTGGAAATATGGTTCTGATCAAATCATAGGTGCGTATCAAATTCTGAATTTTAATTTATTCTTACGTTTTGTCATACTTATGCATGTGGTGGTTACTTTGGTTCTAAACGTACCGCTTTCAAAATACTTGAAAATGGATTTTACTGTCCTACCCTATTTAAGGATGCATATATTTTTTGCAAATCTTGTGATAAATGTCAAAGAACGGGAAATCTAGGTGCTCGAAATCAAATGCCACTCACACCAATTCTTGATGTTAAAGTATTTGATGTGTGGGGAATTGATTTTATGGGTCTTTTTGTCAATTCTTATGGAAAATTTTTATATACATCTTGTTGTGGATTATGCTTCTAAATGGGTGGAAGCTAAAGCCACCCCTACTAATGATTCTCAAGTTGTTTGTGAGTTTGTGAATGAATATATTTTTTCTAGAAATGGTACACCCAGAGTGGTTATCACTGACGAAGGCTCATATTTTCATAAATCCTTCCATGCTCTACTCAAGAAGTACCACATAACACACAAGGTTGGTACACCGTATCATCCACAAACGAGTGGGAAAGCCGAAATCTCGAACCGTGAGATTAAATTCATTCTTGAGAAAATCGTGAATACTTCACGGAAAGATTGGAGTTATAGGCTTAATGATGCATTATGGACATATATAACGACGTACAAAACACCGATTGGTATGTCTCCATATCGGTTGATTTATGGCAAAGCTTGTAATCTTCCGGTTGAACTTGAACACAAGGCATACTGGGCGATAAAGATGTGCAACATGGATTATGACAATGCGGGGAAACAAAGAAAGTTACAACTCAACGAGCTAGAGGAGATACGTAATGATGCTTACGAGAATTCTCGTATTTACAAGGAGAAGATGAAACTTTTCCATGACAAGATGATTTCTCGGAAAAAATTTGTTGTGGGACAAAAAATTTTTTTTTTCTGGGACAAAAAAGGTCCATTTGGACTTTTTTTTATTCTCATGTGATATCCCTTTTATCATTCATGAGTGAGTTTTCATGTAATTATGTATCTTATGTGTGTTTTTGAGTTATTAGGTAAATATCATGGGGAAAAGAAGAAGAAATCATTTGAGCAAAAGGGCAACCATAGAAACACTCGAGAAGATTAAATCTTTTGAATAAGTATTTATTATTTCCTCTATCATTCATTTGTTAGCACCCAAACTAGGTATCCCTTATCATTCATAAAAGTGTAATTATCGGGTGCAAATATCATGGGGTGTACTCATTCAACCCCAACCCTAGATCGAGAGAGAAATCTTCAATCAATTAGGGTTTTTTGTTGTTGCAAAAGTGCAAGCAAATTATGATGATGAGATTCAATTAGGTTTTTTGATCTGAGATGATGAGGTTCAAAGGGATCTGAGATGGCGACGATGGTATGGGATGTAGAAGTGATGCTGTTAAAGTGGGTTTGTAAAGGTGGATATGATTGAAGCAGTTGTTGTTGAATGGAGATGGGTTGAGTCTGTTTTAAAGAACATGAAATTGAAGCTGGGTTCAGTGGATGTTCTTGAGATGTGAATCGAAGAAAGAATTTAGGGTTTGGTTTGATTAAATGGGTTTGATGTTACAATGGAATGGACTGGTGCTGAGTGAACCAGAGATTGGAGATGAATTCGGGGTTTGAAATGAATCTGGTGCAACTGGATTGAGTATAAAAATGGTGGAAACTGATATGGGTACAATGGGAATATCCGATTGAGGGTTTTTTGTTCATCAATTGAATTGAGAAACTAGAGTTTAGAAAAGGGTTTCTGTTGTTGATAATGTTAAGAACGAAGAATTAGAGTTGGGTGTTTGAATCTGAGATCGAGAAGATGAAAAGAATCGATGGGTTTTGAGAGAACAGAAAAACCCAATTGATTTTTTTGATTTTTCATGGGAATGAGGCTGAGTTGCTGGTGAATCGAGAGGAGAAGAAACTCAAAGAGCTATCTATGATTGAAGGAGGAATTCATTCAAGAGAAGAATAAGTTGAAAGTGCTGATGATGCTGCAGGAATGAAGGATGTTTAAAGTAGCAATTGTGTTGATTGAATTTCCTTAGATCGATGTATGCTAGGATTGTTACATGGAATTGGCCTGAACTCAGCCTGAGGAATGCCCAGAAATAAATAGAACTCTGTCGGATTTTGATACCGACGAGTTAACTCAGTGAGTTCGTTAAACGATCCAGTCATGTAACTCAATTGAGTAAGCCTAGTAAGACCGAGTAAGATGCTGACTCGGAGGCTAACTCACTCTCTCCCTTTGACCCTTGACTGTTAAGGACCGTTAGGTCAACAGTTAATTATAACGGAATATTCTGTCGACGACATGGAACTCAGGCGACCGGCGGTGGAATTCTGTCCAGAACCCCAGTTTTCCGGCGAGCGTTTTTGGGACATAATTTCTACACGGGTTTCTCTTTCTTGTGGGCTTGGTGGATTTCTATCTAATGGACTTTGAAGACAAAACCTAATATTGGAAGGAGTATCCTTTATGGAAATTGAGAAACATATAAAAGAGAAGACTTTTCTCTAAATATGATATATATTATCTTCTACTTTTGTTTCTAGGGTTTACAACATGATAGGGTTTCTCTTTATTCTTGTTATGAACTCCATTAACATGAGTACTTAATTTTATTATTGGTTATGGAATAGTTGGATTTCACAAAGCATGATTCTTTGATTCAATATATTAGTTTTGTCTCATATTTATCGTTTACAATTCTCTGAAAATATAGTTATATGATTGACGTATTTAACATGATTTGATTGATTGTTTTGTCAAGTTGCAAATTGGTAGAACTTCTAATCACATCTATTGCTAGTTTAGGGTTTATTATACGTAAAAGTGATAATCCTTGAATACAAGTAGCATAAATATGATTATAGTTTGTAGTGATATATTCTTATGATCATATGTGAATCGTAACCTTTGTTAAATTGAATTAGTACATTTTCCACCTTCGATTGCTTTGATTGGCCTGATTGCATAGAACTTAATGCATCTAAGGAATTAAACTTGATTAGTGCTTTTACACGTTAGGTTGTTCTCTTAGATAGAACTCATACTCGCATCTTTTAATGTGTTTGTTGATGATAAGAGGGAATTAGCGGGATATTCTTGCGATCAAGGTATCCTAGGGCTTTTGATAAAAGTTGAGATTAAATATCAATTCTACTTATTGTTTTGAAAGCATGTTTGTGAATGAAGATGAATCCTTAACCAATATCTCTTCTATTTGAATTTTTTTGTTTATTTCTTTGTTTGCTTTTACTTTTATTATTTGCATAAAAATCAGAAAACCCCCGGTGTTACTTATAGGAAACCGAAAATATATTGACAACCTAGTCCTCTTTGTGGGATCGATCCTTTCTTGCCCTTGCTATATTTATATTTTGAGTAGTAAGAAATTGTAATTTATTTTTGACGCCTACGACAGCAATCAAATTTTGGCGCCGTTGCCGGGGAGGCAGCGTTTGTCACTTGTTTTTGGTTTCTTATTTTTGTTTTGTTTTTAGTTTTGTTTTTCTTATTTTTTTTGGTTCTTAACCTTGTTTTGAGAATCGTGTTTCAGGTACCATTCGATGGACGGGGCATATTGGAACAATGGATACGGTTATTAACCTCAACAACAATATGACAACTATCACCCTTATGGGGAGTACAATCAAAACCAATCCTTTGGTTATGATCAATACTCCACGTACCCTTTTAGTTACTCTCATACATTCCAATCTTCTTATGGTGGGTATGTAAGTGAGCAACCACAAAGAGGGGAGAATAGTTGTGCTTCTCTTAATATTTCTTCGAGTTTGGTAGATGAGATGCAACAATTTATGGTCATCATGGAGTCAGTTTGTAGACAACCAAGCATGGAACTAGTTTCATCGACCGAATCTGCTCATAGTATGTTTGGCCCAATTTCTGATCGTAGTTATGATCATTCACCCATTCAAATGGAAGATAATTGGCCTAGCAATACTGAAGTAAGTGATTCTACTTTTTCCTCATCGAATGAGCTTTACCAACAAATGGAATGCTATTTTCAAAATTTGAATGGATCACTGCAAGAGCTTCAAAAAGGTGTTTCCAATTTAAGACAAGGCATTGAAGAATTCAAAGAGGACATGCAAAATTCTGCGAAAGACCAATCTTTGGGAAGTGGTAGCCAATCTAATGATAACTATGATAGTGACGATGACTATGAAAGTACATCGCTTGAACCAATTTATGGTGACATCCCCGAAGAGTGTACAATGGAGTCTTTTTGCGATCAAGGTGAAGTTGAAAAGGAATATGATGACACTAGTGTAGCTTACTCAAGCATTGATCTTTATAACGATCAAGAACCTATTCAAAAGGTAGAGCTTGAGGATGATGCAATGAGTGTTCTAAAAAAGTTCCTTATGGTGAGACTTGAATCCGCAGTGGAGTATTTGCCTTATAATGAAGAAAAGTATGTTGAGAATGTGCCCGTTATGACCAATATTGTGGAAGACCCAATTGAGCTTGCATATGATTGTAATGATGATGTTTATGTCGAGACTTTGGTTAAGGCAGAAAAGGACGAAGAATGGTTGCAAGGTTTGATAGAGGACCATGATATACAATAGGTGAATAATTCACTTGAGTTTTCAAGGATGAAGAGGATTCCGTGCTAAAAGAGATTGTGCGAGGTTTGTCTAACCCTTTGCATATTGATTCTTCTTCTTTACCTATTATTGGTTTGAATATATGTGCTTCGAAAACATTGTTAAATGACTTTGCTTCTCGATTTCCGCCATAGAAACATTAGATTCTCATATTATGCAGGTTTGTGAACAAGACACCATGGAAGTACCCGACTCCTATATTCTTTATGCACTTCCAAGTGTGTAAAAGAATAAGTGTGGGGGAAGCTTTTATCGGTTAATAGCTTCATTTCTATTTTATATTACTAATATTTGTGTGAAGCTAGTGTTTGCAAAACAGGTGTTATGGATGGATCCCCAACTTTTCAGATTATTGGTGTATGGGGAATGAATCTTACAAGAATCTAAGTCGGGTCGTCGACTTTAAAACAAGCGCTAAGTGGGAGGCAACCCACCGGTTTTGTATCTCTTAACCTTTTACTTTTTATTTTATTTTTGTTTCGTTTATTTATTTTTCTTGTTGCATATCATATTAGAATTTCCCACCTTGACTTTACTAGGAGGATTCAATTACATTGAGGACAATGTAAAGTTTAAGTATGGGGGAGTGTTTGGATGTTTTGCATATAGAGTTTTTAGCCTTTTTGAGTCGATTTTTCAAAAAATTTGCATAAAACCTTCAACTTGTAGAGATTTTAGAGTCACTAGCATCCTTCTAGGTATGTTTACATAGAGAATTCTGACTGACATAACTGAACCTGGAAGTGTTAGGGAACTACATTCGGATTTCTTACGAATTGGAGTGTTAAATAATAGATTTAATCATGCCGGTGATGCAAATTAGGAGCAGAGAGAAATGCATTATTAGAGTTGTTGATCAATCATTAGTGGAGACTACCCATTTTCATATCAACCAAGGCACCGACCAGAAATTCTTCCATGACTAAAGAGCTTCTTTTGAGTGTGTGTCACCGTACGTTAATTTCGGGTAGAATGGTGAGCTACCCAACTTCACACCAATTTCAGCACTATTTTTAATCTCTTGAGTGCTGATTTTTGTCAATCATGAGGGTGACGTCTATGGATGAAAGCCTCCTTCTTGTAGTTCGATTTGCAGTTAGCACCATTCTCTCTCTCGACAACAACGGGTCCATAGAAACACCACAATTATCAATAAGGAGCGACATCAAAATCTACAAGGAAAGTTGAAGACATTCAAGGTTTATAAGCAACGGGACAAGAAAAGAGCAAAATTCATATTCAAGTAAAGCAACATACAATTAGCAGATTTTTACATACAAGTTGAAGACTTATTTACAAGAGCAAAGAAAATCAAAAGGTGAGAATTATTGAAGTTTATGATTTCAAGACGATACAAGTTGTGAAGAATCAAGCGGTAAAGTACTTTTCCATGGCCATGGTTTGTTTTATTTTTCACTTTGTTTTGTATTTTGTTTCTCTTGTCTAAAAAAAAAAATTGAAAGGAAAAAAAAAATGAGACAAGAGAAATATCTATTATTGTGTTTGTTTGTTTTTATTTAATAAGCTGTGGGGAAGGAAAATCTATAAGAAAGTTTCAAGCGACAAAGATTGTAAGGAAAAAGGTTACAAATTGTCAAGGATTTACAAAGTTCAAGAATTTATCATCAATAGTTGAAGCCGAAGACCAAGAAGATGAAGACGAAGAGCGGAAGACGTTTCTATTGGATTCCGTGAGAGTGGTGCTATCATAATTGGCAATCGGATGTGAAGGTGAGTAAGTAATCTCATCCTCGATATAAGTGGTTGATTTCCTTTCTTAGTGATCGTCAGAAAAAAAAAAGGTTTTTCAAAATGTTAAAAGATGTGGGTTTTTTTAAATATTTCGGAAGTTGTCCTTCCCACCATTCAACGTGTTGCAGGAATTATCTCTTTATTCCTACATGCACACATGTGAGACCCATAAAAAAGCCGTCTTTTTGAGTGCAATTTCATAAAATCCTTTTGGTGAGGTAGAAGTTGAGGCGAAATGCTTATTGATCGTCTCTCAAACACGCGTTCTCTCATTATGGTGTGGTTATTTCTCACTCAAGATTTAAGAATGAATATGTTCTTTGATATTTCTAACTTTTTATTACTAGCATGCAAAACTCTATGTCCTCATAGCTCTTTGGATGCTTGGGACGCTGGAATGCTTAGAAGTTGGAGTAGGTTTTGTGGGTATATCTCTAGTAAGCCCTCACGAGACTATAACTCGTCAACTAGGGACACCTAGGGGTTTAAAGGCTTGTTATTTATGCTAAAAGTAACCGTATAATCACGACACGGAGTTGTATGTATGTTTTAGAATTGTTTTGTTTGATTTGCTCGAGGACTAGCAAAGTCTAAGTGTGGGGGAATTTGATAGGTGTGATAAGCACCTAATTTTATATCTAGTATTTATGCTTTCTTTGCGAGTTTTCATGTAAATTATGTATCTTATGCGTGTTTTTGAGTTATTAGGTACTCTGGAGTCGCACGGAGGAAATGAAGAAGAAATCACCCAATTTGAGCAAAAAGGGCAGAAAGGTCATTTCATATGCAAACACTATCGGGAGTCAAGCCAAGGTTAAGGGGCAAATCTTTTGAATAAGTATTGAAGGGGCTGCCAATTTGGGTTGCCCTTATCCAGAAAATATGTGTGTTGTTAGCACCCAAACTAAGGTATCCCTTATCATTCATGAGTGGGTGTAATTATCGGGTGCAAATATCATGGGGTGTACTCATTCAACCCCAACCCTAGATCGAGAAGAGAAATCTTCAATCAATTATTTCCTCTCATTCATTTCGTCCCTGAAACAGAAATTGAGAAATAAAAGTGCAAGCAGCTGTTTCTGTTTGATAGATCGAGAATCAATTAGGGTTTTTTGTTGCTGCAATTGATGATGATGAGGTTCAAAGGGATCTGAGATGGCGACGATGGTATGGGCTGTAGAAGTGATGCTGTTAAAGTGGGTTTGTAAAGGTGGAGATGATTGAAGCAGTTATTGTTGAATGGAGATAGGTTGAGTCTGTTTAAAGAACATGAAATTGAAGCTGGGTTCAGTGGATGTTCTTGAGATGCGAATCGAAGAAAGAATTTACGGTTTGGTTTGATTAAATGGGTTTGATGTTACAATGGAATGGACTGGTGCTGAGTGAACCAGAGATTGGAGATGAATTCGGGGTTTGAAATGAATCTGGTGCAACTGGATTGTGTATGAAAATGGTGGAAACTGACATGGGTACACTGGGAATATCCGATTGAGGGTTTGTTGTTCATCAATTGAATTGAGAAACTAGAGTTGAGAAAAGGGTATCTATTGTTGATAATATTAAGAACGGAGAATTAGATTTGGGTGTTTGAATCTGAGATCGAGAAGATGAAAATAATCGATGGGTTTTGAGAGAACAGAAAAACCCAATTGATGTTGTTGATTTTCATGGGAATGAGGATGAGTTGCTGGTGAATCGAGAGGAGAAGAAACTCACAGAGTTGTCTGTGATTGAAGGAGGAATTCATTCAAGAGAAGAATAAGTTGAAAGTGCTAATGATGATGCAGGAATGAAGGCTATTTAAAGTAGCAATTGTGTTGATTGAATTTCCTTAGATGTATGCTAGGATTGTTACATGGAATTGGCCTGAACTCGGCCTGAGGAATGCCCAAAAATTAATAGAACTCTGTCGGATTTTGATACCGACGAGTTAACTCAGTGAGTTCGTTAAACGATCCAGTCATGTAACTCAATTGAGTAAGCCTAGTAAGACCGAGTAAGATGCTGACTCAGAGGCTAACTCACTCTCTCCCTTTGACCCTTGACTATTAAGGACCGTTAGGTCAACAATTAATTATAACGGAATATTATGTCGACGGCATGGAACTCAGGCAACCAGCGGTGGAATTCCGGCCAGAACCCCAGTTTTCCGGTGAGCGTTTTTGGGACATAATTTATACACGGGTTTCTCTCTCTTGTGGGCTTGGTGGATTTCTATCTAATGGACTTTGAAGACAAAACCTAATATTGGAAGGAGTATCCTTTATGGAAATTGAGAAACATATAAAAGAGAAGACTTTTCTCTAAATATGATATATATTATCTTCTACTTTTGTTTCTAGGGTTTACAACATGATAGGGTTTCTCTTTATTCTTGTTATGAACTCCATTAACATGAGTACTTAATTTTATTATTGGTTATGGAATAGTTGGATTTCACAAAGAATGATTCTTTGATTCAATATATTAGTTTTGTCTCATATTTATCGTTTACGATTCTCTGAAAATATAGTTATATGATTGACATATTATAACATGATTTGATTGATTGTTTTGTCAAGTTGCAAATTGGTAGAACTTCTAATCACATCTATTGCTAGTTTAGGGTTTATTATACGTAAAAGTGATAATCCTTGAATACAAGTAGCATAAATATGATTATAGTTTGTAGTGATATATTCTTATGATCATATGTGAATCGTAACCTTTGTTAAATTGAATTAGTGCGTTTTCCACCTTCGATTGCTTTGATTGGCCTGATTGCATAGAACTTAATGCATCTAGGGAATTAAACTTGATTAGTTCTTTTACACGTTAGGTTGTTCTCTTAGATAGAACTCACACTCGCATCTTTTAATGTGTTTGTTGATGATAAGAGGGAATTAGCGGGATATTCTTGCGATCAAGGTATCCTAGGGATTTTGATAAAAGTTGAGATTAAATATCAATTCTACTTATTGTTTTGAAAGCATGTTTGTGAATGAAGATGAATCCTTAACCAATATCTCTTCTATTTGAATTTTTTTGTTTGCTTTTACTTTTATTATTTGCATAAAAATCAGAAAACCCCCGGTGTTACTTATAGGAAACCGAAAATATATTGACAACCTAGTCCTCTCTGTGGGATCGATCCTTTCTTGCCCTTGTTATATTTATATTTTGAGTAGTAATAAAGTGTAATTTATTTTTGACGCCTACGACATCGATCAAATTTTTGCGCCGTTGTCGGGGAGGCAGCGGTTGTCACTTGTTTTTGGTTTCTTATTTTTGTTTTGTTTTGTTTTTTGTTTTGTTTTTCTTATTTTTTTGGTTCTTAACCTTGTTTTGAGAATCGTGTTTCAGGTACCATTCGATGGACGGGGCATATTGGAACAATGGATACGGTTATTAACCTCAACAACAATATGACAACTATCACCCTTATGGGGAGTACAATCAAAACCAATCCTTTGGTTATGATCAATACTCCACGTACCCTTTTAGTTACTCTCATACATTCCAACCTTCTTACGGTGGGTATGTAAGTGATCAACCACAAAGAGGGGAGAATAGTTGTGCTTCTCTTAATATTTCTTCGAGTTTGGTAGATGAGATGCAACAATTTATGGTCAGCATGGAGTCAGTTTAAATTTATTTTTGACGCCTACGACAGCGATCATCATGGCGCAGTTGAAATTTCTAGTCTTAGAGATGAAACAAACTTGAAGGTGAACGACCATAGATTGAAGCCATATTATGAAAGCATCGCTTATGTGGATATGGATGTGTAAGAATTTCGTGATTATCTCCCTCTGGAGGAGTAATTGAAGGAATTCCAAATCGGGCTGAGGATATTAAACTAAGCGCTAAATGAGAGGCAACCCATCGGTTTTGTATCTATATCCCTTTTGTTTTTAAGTTTTCTTAGTTTTGCATAACATATCTTGCATTCCCATCTTAGATTTTACAAGTCCTATATCTATAATGAAAGTTTTGACGAATTCTCGTCAGAAAATTCTGACTGCGCAGTTGTCACGAAAATAGCTCATGAGACTTCATACGGAGTCTGATTTGAGTGGTTGACCCCAACTTAAAGAGGACATACTCACCTTTCTTTTCCAAAAAGAAAATATGAATTTGGAGTGTTAATGTGGAGCGATAGGCTTAGAAATTTGAGTTTCAGTATTTTTCCAGAACTTTTTCAGATTGCATGTCAGTCAGTCCGGAGGCCATAAAAGTCAGACCATTTATCGAAACACTGTGAAACTTTGAAACCTTATAGAAAAGACGTAGGCGAACAACTTTTGTTTAGGATTTTCCTAGTTCCCTACCAATTGGTAAAGTTTTTGAGTTTTTCAAAGCTGTTATGTCAAAAATCATAATTTTCGGTTTTAAGCATTGAGGACAATATTTAGTTTAAGTGTGGAGGAGTACTTAAGCATGTTTGGATTGCATATATATAAAAAAAATAAAAATAAAAGCATACTCTTTGATTTCTTGCATTCTTGAGACTTCATATTTTGGAGTTACTTATGAGCTATTTAGGATGATACTCTAAACCTTTTTTGGTTGAAACAGTTCTTACATCTGCAAAATGAGTTCCACTTTTATCGTTCAAAAATCCTTAAATTTATACGTTCATAATTGAATGTGAAACTAAGCTATGGTAGTCATTTGAAAGATTCATCCTCGTAATTAATCATTACTAAATCACTTTCTTTTTATTTTTACAATCATATGTTTCTCTAAAGTGATTTGGTGGGATTCTGATATTGTCGTGGATGTTGTAGCAAGGTAATCATTGGTTGAGTATTTGAAAGCCTCATAAGACAATTTTCTTACACTCATAAAGAGTGAGCCAAATAAAATAAAAATAACTCCTCTTCATTTCTCGACACTTGGGTAGCAATACGTGTGAAACGTTGTCCCTGTCTCCGTCGCCTAAACAAGCGTGGAATGAAGGATCCAAGGAAACTATCACGTATTTTCTGAAATGGAACATGCTCTTAGAATATATAATCATGTAGTCGATGAAACAAAAACTATATCATCATTATATATCAAGTCAAAAATACTATTGATGAGGTTCTTGACACTTGGATGGCAGTATGCGTGAAACGTTGTCCCTGTCTCCATCGCCTAAACAAGCGTGGAACGCAGGATTCAAGAAAACTATCGCATACTTGTTGAAAAATAAACATGCACTTAGAGCATCTAATCATGTGGTCAAGTTAAATGGGTGCTTCTCTCAACTATTTCGCTATAAATAAGAATCCTTTGACAATTCATACAAGTATTGTGGGTAACATCTTTCACTTTAGTCAACATTTTCACACTTCACTTTTCCATTTCCATTTTCTTATCTATCCATGTGATTTCAGTATGCAAGTTTTGTGGCAAATAATGCAACAAGTACGATGACTATCTTAGTAAGGTTTTGCAATCATGTTGAATGTCACACGCAAGTAATTGCTAATGTGTGATGATTGGAATGTATGTGGGATGTTTGCAGCTAAAGAACTTATGCAAGCTAATTATTTATCTATTACTTTTTTTTTATCCTTAGTGATTCTTCCAAGGCAAGATATTGGAGTAGGTTTTGTGGGTATACCTCTTGTAATCCCTCACGAGACTATAACTCTTCCACTAGGGACACCTAGAGGTTCAAAGGCCTGTTATTCATGCTAAGAGTAGACGTATCCCCACGACATGGAGTTTTTGTATTTAGGATTAGTTTTATTTTAGTTTTCTCGAGGACTAGCAAAAGCTAAGTGTTGGGGAATTTGATAAGTGCATAATTCATATGATTTTAGTGTCCATTCCATAATTGTTTTAGCTACGATTCTTGCATATTTTCGTATTATTGCTCTTGTTTTCTCTTATTTGCCTCTATTTGGTGAATCATCCAAAAAGGATATACAAAGTGCTGAAAAGAGCTAAGAAGAGAAGTATTCCAAGTATCCAAGTTCCCAAGTCCAAGAGAAATGGAAGAAGTGCAACGAAAAGGAGCAAAACGCTCAAAATCAAGACTCACGCCAAAGACCGAGATTAACTCATTCAAATTAAGTATTTCTCATCACCATCTTGAATATAATTGAAAAATAAAAATAATGAGGTCATTCCGAGTTCGGACGAAGAAGTTGTGGCCAAAACAAGCTTTTTATTGAATACCGAAGATAGTAAGGTACGCATACCCTAGTTCCGAAAATTTCTGCTGGAATTTGAGGTACGCGTACTGGTACGCATACTTAGCAAGTAGGAAAATGTGTATTTATACTTGTGAAATCCTAAGGGCACGTTTGGGAATGTTATTTCGTTATTTTGGGTCGGGTTATTGAACCGAACTAAATACGTGAAGACCAAGCAATGTAAACCTATAAAAAGGTATTAGGTTATGTAAAATGATATCATATCATTAGGTCACGAAATTGTAAGCTTGGAGAGAAGAAACATCGAAAGCTAGGGTTTCAGAGCGATTCTCAATCGTAACGTTATCTCTTAACTTTTCTCATATGTATATCATGGATTTTCTACATCAATGAGTAGCTAAACACCTATTAATTGAGGATGAATTCTAAGTTGTAAACAAGATTTGAGTTATTATATTAATCTTCTTTAAAGTCTTTCATATGATTATCGTTTGTTTATACTGATTAATATTTATGATTGATTGATAGATTGTTTAGGTGGCCAACTAAATTGATTTGTTTATTCAATCAATTGCTAGTATTGAGTTAGGAGATAACTAATCGTCGAATAACTTGTACACAAGTAGAGAACACAAAACCTTGCAGAGGGATTCCGTGGAGTGATTGTGTGTATAAACAACACTAAAAAGTATACCTTGATCTAGGAGTCTAACTAGTAGGATCAACCTATAAATTCACAAAATATAAAGCATTCGATTAGATTACACCTTGAGTGATCTACTACTAAGTGGTTTAGGTGAATAGAATCTGGTAGGCGAGAACTTCTGTATCCAGTGATATAAGGAATTTAAGGGATAACACTAATCTTGCTGTTATTCTACCTTTGGTGATAATCTTTGATTAACGACGAGTAGGTAATTATAATAACTCATTGACGGTTTATATACGAAGAAGGATTCCTCGATCATATCTCTCTCTATTGATTACAATACAACATTTATTTTCTTTGATTATTTATTTTGTTCATAATCTAAACACCCCCCCCCCTTTGTGACACTTTGACAACTAAAACTCACTGCTCTTCGTGGGAACGATCCTTGCTTCCATTATATTACCAGTTAATCATGTAAAAATAAGATTATTAATTTGATTGCACTTACGATTCGCATCAAAATCAAACTGTGGTTCTGGAAGATAAAATTAATAGGGGTACGATCCATGAAGTATTTCTGGTGGTGAAGATTGTTATGTTGTTTGATCAGACTCAACAGGAAAGGGAATTATAATTAGGTTTTTCTTTGAGAATGATTGAGTCTGAGATCGAGAGATGTAGAGAGACTAAGAAGGAGTTGGTGTTTCTGATAATTATGAAGAAGAAGAGTGAGTTGTTATAAATCAAAAGTTATGGTTTCTTGAATAGTAACTCATAGAAGCTTTTGAAGAGGAAATTGATGTTCTGCAAAAGGGGATTTGAGATGGGTATTGATCAACTGATTGAAATAGGCTCAAGGATGAAGAGTAATTCGAGATTGAATAAGTTAGGTTTTTTTGTTCATCTTAAAATAGGAATTAGGGTTTTTGAGTCAAGCTGAGGCCAATGATTCCAGACGCAGAAGAGGATGATTGAAAATTGGTGTTATCTGGTGTTGTGACACCAACACCAATTAGTTATTTTAGGAATTATTATATCTTTCCTTATCTGTTATTAACTTAGGACTCAAGTCATGTTTTCTATATATATATATATATATATATATATTCATAGTTTGTTCAAGGGTTCGGACATTCAATCAATACAAAAACTCAGTCACATTATTGTTTACACAACAGGGGTGGCTAATCCCCATAAAAGGGATTTTATCTTAGGGTTCTTATATCTGTTTTAGTATTTTGCTTGTTAAAATTCGTGTGAAGATTATCTCCACATCACTTTTCGTTCTGTGCATATAATCTTCACGTCACTTTGGTTCAGAACCCTAACATTTGGATCAGAGCATGTTTAGGTCTTCCTATTTTTCCCCAATTTTTTTTTTATCATCTTTCTCTATCTTAAAAAAAAAACAAAAAAAAAATCTATACCATGACGATTAATGAATTAATTACGGAAATTAAGGGTTTAAAAGATGTGATCCATGATCTTTTCAATGTTTTAACCAAACAATGTATGGAGGATCTCAAGAAAACTAAGCTACAAAAAGAGCGAGATAGAGCAAATCGTAAAGACGACATGGCTGCTTTTACAAAAGCTATTACAGAGACACTCATGACAGGAAAGCAAGTCCATAATGGTGTTCCTATGCTTCAACATCAGCACACTCTTAATGGCAATGGTAATGGTGGCACTGAAACTATTCCAACTATTCGTACATGAACCATTAATCTGAAGTTTCCAACTTTTGAAGGAGTTGATCCTGAAGGATGGATTTATCAAGCTGACCAATATTTCAGCTCACATGGTATTATTCCATCTTTTAAAATCCCTGTAGTTTCTGCTCATCTTAAAGGTGATACCAATTCTTGGTGTCGATGGATTAGGAAGTCTCTTACTACGCCAACTTGGGAAGAATTTTGTTTTTTACTTCGTTCTCGATTCGGATCTCACAAGCATATTGACTCATGCAATATTTCTTCTACAATAGCACAAATAGGTACCAAATCTATCATTCATTTTCAATCCGATGCTACAACAGAAGTAACATGAAATGGTGAAGAGAAATTAAGCATTGAGGTTACCAATGGTGCTGTTTTTGGGAGTGTTTTAATTGAGAAGAACGCCGAAAAAGAAGCCGACCAGAAATAAGATATTGGTAGAAAAAGGATTGTTCAATCGTTGTCAAACTTTCCTTGTACTCGATGTAAAAATCATCTACAAGTTCCAAACTGTATGCAGTTGAAATATCCTGGTGAAGCTTCATGCACCCAAGATTGTTTCACGACATTATGGAGCTCTCAGAAGGTTGTTGACTTGAAGTTAAAGTTACCAACTATAACGAGAAATACTCCAGATCAAAAAACTTTAGGCGATGATTTGTGGCTGTACTACAAAAGAAATAGTCAGAACGACGTCAAATTGAGAAAGGATGGATACGAGAAACTCGTGCGCTTGCAGGTATTATTAACCCAAAATCACATAATTGGTGAGTATTTTACCATCAATCTTGATTCTTCCCGTAGCATATTCGATTGAGGGAAAGAGTTCAAACTACTTACAAGGAATTCTCGTTTTCCTATGCTCAATTTTTTGTTTTGGCATGTTGTTTACGAGAGTTTGAAATTGATGGAAAAATTTCGTGAAGAAAACTTTTACGGTTTGATTTATGGACATGAGCACCAATCAGATTCATGGTATAGTGATCCAATTGGTTGTATGTTGGCTACGAGTGGTGTTTTTAATATTCCTTGGAAGGCGTATGGCGAACTACTTCACAGGGTTACTAAAAATTGGACTATGGTGATGCCAAAATTGCTACGAAAATACGAGCCTGAGAATTATCATCATCCTTGTCTCAAATACAACCGCAAAATATTTGATCGTGGCAAAGGATTCAAATTTGGTCAAGTATGTTTTGGAGTTTATGTTTGTGACTATCATGGAAAATACATTGTCGCTTACTCTGGATATGATGCACGTTTACTATAAAAAATTTACCATGAGAAGCATACAACGATAAGAGCTACTCCAGAGGTTATGTCACAGGTGCCATCTACAACAAATATGGAGTTTAAGGCTTCCGTTAGTGCTAAAAAACTAACATTTCCATCGTGGAGAATTATCGGTATTATTTGGTGTAAATATGGATATTCGCGGATTAAAGTTGGTGCAACAAGTCCGTGGAATTGCAAGTCTTCAAATGGAGGAGCTTATTTACAATGTGTCAAATGGAATCAGTTTTATCATAAACCAAATGGGGATTTGTCCTAGATTGTGCGTTTTCAATTTTCCAATGATGATTCACTTATGGTTGTTCCCGTTGGCATTTGTACTTTCTAGATGGAGTTGTTCATGCACATATTATGCTCGATCTCTTCTTCCTTGTTGCAACGAACGGTGGGATTCTCTCTATCAACCAAAGAAGAGAGATAGTTCGGATAACATACTTGAAAGGATGATGGGAACTCAGTTCATGATCTCTGGGTTTCACCTAATAGTTGTACTGATGTTAGTGGTATCCTTGTGGTGGACATTCACATTGGTTTCCACTGGTTTATATGGTATGAAGTTTTTTCTTCTGACTGCTGGAGATAAGTTTTTTGCAATTTTATTATTGTTGCCAATACTTTTGAAGTGGGAATTTTCTTATGATGCTAATATTCATGGTCAAGTGGAAATTTTCAATGGATCTGCGGTCAAGCGCTTTCTTAGTTGTTGTTATCTACAGGTTAAAGAATTGGTAGAAAAACTATATCTTTCCATTATATTCAAGGTCAACACTGATATTGCCTGGATAAGTTCCACAAGTGCATACTAAGATGTCAGTCATGAAAAAAATGGGCATGTTTATCTTAAGAATATAAATACAAGAAAGATGGGTTCACTGATTCATTTTGGACGGAAGGTAAAGATTGAGGAGCTTCCTAAATGGACGTCCTTATACTCATCTCAAAATGATTTTGGATTTCTTTTTATGAAAGAACACAATAAATTGGCTGTACTAGCACATAAAAATCACTCGAGGATCTTTGATAGAACTTACAATGATTTTATCATTCATTCTGCGTTGCTTTCATTCTCATCTAACTTGTTGCATCTAACTACTGCCAACTGGTTCCATTATGATTTTCAAGTTACAAGTCTGGGTAATTCAATAAAACCATTTAAATTGGATATGGCTGTGTGACTATTGAGAATTGTAAAGAAACTTTGGAAGAAATTTCTGCATTGGCGTTAAACGTAACCAACTACAAGCTTCAAGGAAAATGTAGTGATGTGCATCATGAAGAACTTGAAAGTGGGAAAAAGTTATGCATTGTTCACAACAAATTAATTCGTAAGAAATATTATTATTCTCATCTTGAATATTCTCGGTGGATATTTGATTGCGGCGAGGTTGGAGCATTAGAGCATCTTTCTCAGCCAAAACTAGTGGATAACTTGCATGATATCCTATCTAATATTCTCTTCTTTAAACATCAGGAAGCCTTGGCATGGCCGGATCATGCTCTTGGATTGGAAAATTTGGGCTCATTTGTTTTTTGCGTTGAAGTAAGTCACGGCATCGATTTATTTGGTTCCCTTACTTTGAAGATGTGGCACATGGTTGCAGACAATTTATGGAAGCCACCTTGGCACTCACTGAATTGGAAGTATTTATACTGGGACTTGATTTCTTTAAATAAGTCAAGCTTACCAAGATTATGAAAGCCTCTTTGGCTAGCCATTGTAGAGCGTCATAACTGGTCAAGCTTATCAAGACCGTGGAAGCTACCTTGGTTATCAGTTGTGGAGTCAGATGATGTTTCCGTGATGAACTATAATGATCAACTTGGGGACAAGTTGCATTTCGAGGGGCTGGGAATGTTAGGAAACCGTTTCTATTTTTTGGCTCGATATAATCTTATGATACAACTCGAGGACAAGTTGAGCCTCAAGGGGTGGTGGATGTTGTGACACCAACACCAATTATTTATTTTAGGAATTATTATATCTTTCCTTATTTGTTATTAGCTTAGGACTCAAGTCATGTTTTCTATATATATTCATAGTTTGTTATAGGGTTCATTCATTCAATCAATACAAAAACTTAGTCACATTATTGTTTACACAGCAGAGGTGGCTAATTATCCCCATAAAAAGGATTTTATCTTAGGGTTGTTATATATGTTTTAGTGTTTTGCTTGTTAAAATTCGTGTGAAGATTAGCTCCACATCACTTTTCGTTATGTGTATATAATCTTCACGTCACTTTGGTTCGGAACCCTTACATCTGGGATGAACAAAAAGGAGTAGATGATGTTCTTGAAATAAATGGATGAATCAATTCAAAGGTAATTGTTGTTATTCAATTTCTTAGATTGAGTTTATGTGACTGTGAATGAAATTGAAATGGTATGATAATTATGGAATTGCATACGTAGATTAGGTTTGTAATGAAGTACAGTTGAGGAGTATATGCTTGAGATGTAGAAGTTGAGGTTGTGTGATGTGTGATGTGAAAGATGAAATAAATGGTTTTGTTATGAACTGAAATATAAGTAGTGGAGTTTTTATGTTACAGGTGCAAATAGATCAAGATAGAGATAGTGTTAAAGATGATCCTAGTCTTATGAATGGGGTATTGTTGGTGTGTATTACAGGGGACATGAATAATAGTGCGGGTTTGAGAATGTTTGCACTGGTGGTGGTAATGGAATTGGTTAAGCTGAGTTGTTTTTTGATCTGATTGTAGATTAAAGTTGAATTATGGCTAGTGGTATTGAACTGAGATGGGTTGAAGTAGATTATTGTTTAGCTGCAATTGTGATTATTGTATTATAGGTTGTATGTGATTGATCAGGTGATGGACAATATATTCTGAGTTGAAGCTTAAGTGTATGAATAGGAGATCTATAAATTGTTACATGTGAAATGAATGAAATGAATGAAATCGTAGAGTGAATGACTGATGCAGTGGTGTTGGGACTGGGATTTGATTATGGAGTGAGAGATGTTATTTGCTGGTAGAAATAAAACTAAAGTTTTAGTTGGTGCAGTAAAGTTCAGAGTTTAGTGTCGCGGTCGTTTGAGTTGACTTGGCTGTGAACTGTAATGGTAATTGCAGGTGAGAGTGTAATTGAGGATAAGGAAGAGGTCATAGTGGTGAATGCGTTGAGCTGAACTCAGTTGAAGTAGTTTGTGAATTGTGTGGAACTCTTGGTGTTTGTATTTGTATAGGCTGAGTTGGGTTGTATGTTTTGAGAATGATTTGAAATTAGGAATGAGGGTTAGATGAAGGTGTTGAGTGAATCTCTGAGGGAAAGCTTGTTACTGATTTTGCAGGTAAACTTTGATTTCAGTTGTATTGAATTATAGAATTATGTTAAAATGAATAGATTGAATTTGAAATATGAATAAGAGTTTCAACTGTGTGAGAACCTTTGGTATGTCTGACTCGTAGCTATTATTATCTTATTAAGTTTATCTGACTGAGTTGAATCGGTTTGACTTAGAATTACTCAGTTGACCTAACCTGACCGAGTTAACCTTTTGACTGTGGACTTGACCCATTGACCGTTAACTGCACTTTGACCTAGACTCAAACATTGACTGTTAGTTGATTCCCTCTGACCAGACGTTGACTGTTAGTGACCGTTAGTTGACTCATATAGATTAGGCCTTAGGTTAATGGGTTGGTTTAGTGGACTTGGGCTTAAGACTAGTTTTCCTACGATTTATGTTTTGGACCTCTTGTGGCCCGAATTGGCCTTTGATTCCTTCTACAAAGTTGTAGATATTTATTAGACTTAGATAATGGATTATACAACCAACCTAATTGAATTAGTAAACCTTAGATATGTTAAAGATAGATAATAAAAAGGTGTAAAACCATAAATGGGCTTAGAACCATTAGATAGAATTGTATGATTCTTGTGTGAGCCATTTTGGCTAGATTCTTAGAGTCCTTGTGTGATTAACAGTTAGTCTATATTAACAACGATCGATTCAAATGATGAACCAGTGGATCGTGGATCTCGAAGTAGGCGTGGCTTGTCATCTAAAGAGGTGAGAATTTACATTTAACTCTTTTGTGATTATTGTTATTTTCTTTTACAAAAGTTTATGTTTAACAAATTCATGCATTGTCTGATTGTGTATTCCATGCATTGTCTGATTTTAAATCTCGAAAGTACTGTTGATACTTTTAATCTTTCCATTCCTTGTTTGTCTTTATGAATTGTTTGGGAAATAAGAATTTCCATTTGAATGTCTGGAAAATGAGAATTTCCATATGTGGCATATATGATACGCTCCTTCATTTATATCTACTTACTTTCGAGCTTTTATGCGTAGTAGGTGTGTAAGGAATTGGTCGACACTAATATAAACTAATAGGGTGTGTAAGGAATTGGTCGACACTCAATATATACATTATTTGAAGAAGGAGTTGGTTCCATATACATGACTGTTTATCTCTGTGAATTGGTTTTCTTTTAGTGTTTTGGGAAAACATGAATTGTTTTCCAAATCATTCCAATGATTACTTGAAAGTTAAATGTTATTTCTACTGGGCACCCATTTTAGGGATGATGTGCTCCCCCTTTCCCACTTTCAGTTTCAGAGATAGATCAGAGTTGGGCAGCGGAAGCTTCGAGGAGTTGATTCCGTTAGTTAGTTAACTTCGGCTATGTTTATTATGTTGTATATTTTATTTGTAAACCGTATGACTATTATATATGTATCATTTGAGAGGAGTTATTGTATTATATATCTCAGAGTGGGGCTAGTTTTGGGTTAAGTTTTGAAGCACATTTATTTATTGAATCTTTAATTAGTTAATTTAGATTCTTAGTTCCTCTTTATTTAGTTAATCTCTTGGATTAGTCAACTGCTAGCTTTGGGGGCGCTACAAGTGTAGACTTGGATATAACTTTGAGTAATGTTTTATTTTTGTTTGAGTCATCAACGCTGAATGAAACAGCGCCTAGTGCGGTACCGTTCAACGCCCAGCGTGGTACTGTTTTGCGACTAGATTGATAGATTAAAACTACCATAGGACATAGGAGGTTGTCCTAGCTGACATGGACTGTTAATCTAGCTGCTATATTAGCACACCATAGGACTTAGCCTTACCCCCAAAGCCCTAATTTTTCATGAGCATCTGCATGAAGAAAACATTCAAAGAAGCATTTCCACCGGAAGAGTGTATAAAGGGATCACACAAAAAAAAATTGTCAACTAAATTGAAACTTACAATAATTCCAAGCTTAATCCAATAAATAACTCCATTTGTAAAAATGTCCCATGTTGCGCAGAAAACAATACAATTTCATGGTTGAATTCTCCTACATTTCTCCATCCATCACCACTTCCAAGAGTATATACCTCAACTAATCCAACTTCCGGTTTCTCCAGTTCACTGTAAATTCTAATAACCTTGTACTCATTAGTTAAAGGAAGGTAAACAAACCCACTCATTACACGACCCTTATGAGTAGAGCTTTCATCCAGTTTTTGGAGAAGAACATATTCTTTGGTAATTAGATTACAGATGCAAGCATCAAACATAAAAAAATGATAATCATGGGAATAATTGAGATAAATCAAACCATTACATGAATTACGAATTTTATAAAACCTAGATGGAGGATTTATGTTGACCCTTGTGATTCCATTAAAGGGCACCTCCTTATGATTCTCGTTATATTCAAAATAAAAGAAATAATTGTACATTGGATTACCTACATTATGGTACATGAACAAAAAGCTCAACTTGTTAGAATCAGTAGAATATGGATCATTAAGATGAGATAAGATCATTTGGGGGAAGGATGGGTGAGATATAAGATCCCTCCATTATTTGCAAATGAATTTGTAATTTAAAATTAACTCAGTTAATAAACGAACGAACATTTTTAAAATGATCTCTAGTGGGAACATATTGAAGTTCCCCATCAATACCTTTGTTAAAGAGAAAAGGGGGTTTATAGTTCCCCATCAACTAGCAATGCTTCGAAGCTAATAGTTTGTCTGAGACAACTATTGTCGTCTTCTAAGAATGTTTCAATGATTGAAATGGGAGTTTAGAACAAATAACCATAATTGGATATAACACAATATGCATACTTATATGCTAATTGTTGCAAGATATTCCAAGTCCGGGAACCAAAGTATGCATACCCGTATGCGTACTGGTTGGTTTATGAAAGTCCAGGAACTCAGTATGCATACCGGGATGAGTTTATAGTTCCAGAATTTAACTGAGGTTGGATGGTATGCGTACCCGTTCGCATACTGGCGAACCCAAACTTGGTCCGGCTACTTAGGTATGCGTACCCGTTTGCATACTTGAGAAGGTCATGTTCTAAAATAGGTTTGTTCATGAACTAATACATTTATATAATAAGGAATGCAATCTTTTGCAAACCGTGGCTATAATGTTCATGAATTGATTCGAGTGAATCAAAATCGATTTTGCTTCAATTGTGTCTTGTATACTTCTATGATAATATAAACAATTGAACAACTTTATAACTAGTTTCATTTGAGTCATTTGAAATAGTTATGGTTAAGATGAATAAGGTTGATATGAAAGTGTTCATATGGCTAACTTCGGTTAACTATTGTTGATCCAACAAGGTGCACACGTTTAGGTACGGTTACTCATATCTAAATGAAGTCACTTTTCATTTGTGTGTAACAAGCTAAGTTCGATCTAAAGGTTGAAAGATATTAGCTTGAGTCTAATCAGGTTTTCATCTAACGGTGAATATTGAATGTTTTGTTACCAAGGTAACATTGATTGCAAACCTTGATTTGAAGATTATATAAAGGTAAACTATAGCAACTTGGAAACCTAATCCTTGCACCTCCTGTGTGATACTAGTTGCGATTAGAGTCGATTGTCCTTTAACCTTAGGTTTTCTCCAAAACCCCGTAGGTTAATGACTTAAAGACTTTATTGGGATTGTGAAGTCAGATCCAACTATTTCTCTGTAGTTATGTGTTCTGATCTTGCTGTTTTCAATCGTGATTGAGTACTATCTTATCTAAGATTTTCTTGAGATTTATTCTCCGATAGGCAAGATAAAAAGTAGTCACAAACATCTTCATCTCATCATTTGTGATTCCAAAATATCTTGTTTAACTACCATACGATTAAGATTATTGTGAGGTGATTGATATTACTAGGCTGTTCTTCGGGAATATAAGTCTGGTGTATCAATTGATTCATGTTCACCTTGATTTATCAAAATACAGAACAAAACTCTTAGGTATTTATGTGGGAGATAAATTTATCTATTCAGTAGACTTTTCTAGTGTGAGACAGACTGGTTTATCAAGTCTTCGACCTTGGGTCATAGCAACTCTTAGTTGTGGGTAAGATCAGCTAAGGGAATCAAGTGCTCAGAGTCTTGATGGGATTCATAGGCGTAAGGAACGCGACTGTACCTTGATCTATGTGAGATTGGATAGGGCTTAACTACATTCCAGTCCGAAGTTAAATTGTAGTAGGCTAGTGTCTGTAGCGGCTTAATACAGTGTGGTGTTCAAATATGGACTAGGTACCAGGGTTTTTCTACATTTTCGGTTTCCTCGTTAACAAAATTTCTGGTGTCTGTGTTATTTGTTTTCCGAATTATATTTGTTTATATAATTGATATCAAAGGTTGTGCATAGTTCAATCAATTAGATAATCCAACCTTTGGTTGTTGATATAAATTGATTGACACTTGGATATTGGTTTTTGATACCGTTCAAGTTATTTATTATATTCAATCGGGATCGAAATATTCCTATTTGTTTGATTGCAGATTGGATTGAGAAATTGAGATAGAACTCTTGGATATACTTTTCTTAAGATTAAGTCTGACTGGCTAGTTGATTCTCTTGAAAGTATATTGGATTTAGTTTATACAGATTGCTAAGCGAAATATTGGATGTGGTTGTCAGACCCCTGCTTTTTCAATTGGTATCAGAGCAAGCAAACACGTTTAAAACCTTATAAGTCTGTGTTTGTAGCGATCTGACTCTATGGACAGAATTGCTATCTCAGTAAACTTACCACCAGTCTTCGATGGCTCAATTTACTTATGGTGGAATATTATTATGCGTGCATTTCTTCAAGCGCGTGATTTTCAATCATGGGTTTATGTTGTTAATGGATATGATCCTCCAATGGTTACAGTAGACGGTGTTTCTATTGCAAAGGATATTGGTAGATATGAACCTAACGAGATTCTCGCTGCAAAGAAAAATTATGACGGTTTAAATGCTATCATTCATGTTATTACCTCAGATCTTCAGCACCATGTGACTACGTGCACTTGGTCTAAAGATGCGTGGGATATCTTAGAAACTATATTCGAATGGAATACCTCTGAAAAGGAAGCTAGGATTCAAAACCTAAATTCTGATTGGGAAAACCTTCATATGGCTGATGAAGATTCATTTGATGAGTTTAATCACAAAGTGTCTGAAATTTTTAATGCATCTTTTGCATTGGGTAAGACTATTCCTGAAAAGGACATTGTGATAAAAATTCTCAGATCATTGCCATCCAAATACGACTCTAAGAAACATGCCATCGTTGAAGGAAATAACCTTAATACTTTATCCAGAAATACTCTGGTTGGGAAGTTAAAGATCTTTGACCATGAGCATACATCCATATCTGGAAAGGATATTGTTTTCAAAGCACAAAATAACACAAAATTACTTGACAAAAGTAAAAGTGTTGGCAACTCTGTGGATGATCGTAGTGATACTGATTCATCAGATGAATATCTTGATAACCCAGTTTCTCTGATCACAAGACAGTTTAGAGATCTTCTTTTGAAGAGAAGTAAACGGTTCGTCAGAGATAAGCCTAGATCATCAGTTAAACCTTATTATCGTGTTTCTCCTAAAAACAGGGATACAGTCGATAGTGATGATGAGGATATGCCTCAGTGCTTCAAGTGTAAAGGTTTTGGTCATTTTCCCAATGAGTGTTTAAATCGTAGAAAATACTGGATGAATCTGGAAAACCAAACCTTCCTCACAATGGGAAACCTTTGCCGTTTCATAGCTGCATGGATGTTCCAATTGGTGGGATGGTTGAGGTAGAGATGAAGATCCCATCCCGGGGGCTATGCAGCTCCTTTGACGCCTACAAATATAATTTTATAATACATTGGGAACAAAGGTATTGCTGCAACTCTTGATGAAATGTCTGATCATTATGATTCAAATGAAGACGAAAAATCAAGTGTTGCGCTCCTTGCTGAAAATATTGATTTTGATAATTGTATCAACACATCAATCTTAATATGTTTTCTGGAGAAACTTCTACAAATATTTTGGAGGATAAAATGGATTTTTCTCTATCTATTAGAAATCCTTTTTCTAATTTTTCAGGTACCACAATTTTTCTAGCAGCTTGCTCTGCTATGGTGCCTGATTCATCTTCCACATTGACATGCTCTTATTGTACTTTTACGGGTCATGAACTCTCTAAGTGTTACAAGTAAAACATAAAATAATATATGTCAATAAACTTCAATGGAGAGCAAATCGATTATCAAACAAGCTTAAACTTGTTCAGAAGTCGTCTGAGGTATGTAAACTCAACTCTTCTCCGAAGAAGTTAATTTCTAAAGAAAAAGATAGAACATTTTAGAAAATAACACCGTCTAAGCACTCTGTAAAATAGTATTTTAGTATCTCTTTCCAAAAGGTTCATGGTGGAAAGATTATTGTTCACCCCAACACAACTTAATTGTGTTGGCTGTGCATCTTGTCTCAAGTGCCTGATCCTAAAAGAGACAAGAGTTATGCACTTACAGGTCTTAAGAAAAAGATTTTTTTTTTTTTTTGGTTGATCTTTTCATATCCAAGATTGGTATTGAAAAGAAGTCTCCATGTTGATTCAATAAGGGGTAATGTCAACAATTCTGCCTTCTTTAGGGTTGTGAGTTGTGCGTACGTGAATCTGTTTACTTTAAAAGGTTCTGTAACCCAACATTCCTTTTTCCTTCCCTGAAAAACTCTTTTTTATCGCAAGGTTGCTTGTAGAGGTTGTTTTGTGAATTTGTCTCACAAACCCATATTTGTATGGAGACTCCAAGTATGGAAAAGAAGTTAATATGATTGTCAAACCATCAATCATGAAGGAAAAAAATAAATCTCCGGCACTCTCTTCCTTGAAAAGAAAAAGGAGGAATGTGAGGAAACCAAGGGTTGTTCCATCAAATCTTTAGAAGTTTTCTGGTGTTCTTGAATAGTTGAAGGAAACAATAAATGAGATACAAAAATAAAGGTTATTGTTTTTAGGACTCTTAAAATTCAGAAGGCCCTGGTTCGGCATCAGTCAGGAAGTTTTGTTGAAATTGACTCATATCTTCATGAACCTTATGTTCCTATGGCTGTTGACTATAAGGAGTTCGAGGACAATAAAGAATTTTTCAAAGGTCTTATTATCTAGGAAACTTCTTATGAGAATTTATTCTTGTGTTTTAAGAAGGATAACTAGGGTTTGGAATAACAATTATTGTGATTACCCATAGCTATTGCCAACAATTTTCATCTTGTAATGTTTTTAGATTTATTTATTTAAATTCTAAAGTTTATTTGGAAGATGATTTTGCAGTATTAATCTTTATTGGTTTTATATATTGCAAAAATTATTATGGGATATGTGTGTTTGCGTCTGTGAACTATGATATTATGTCATTATTCAAATATTAATGGAAGATATGATGAACTTTTGATTGCAAAGATTAAGTATATTATACTTATTTATGCAAATATTGATGAAAATAGAACGAATCTTTGAGTATTCCACAATATTGATCTTTCCCCGATCCACTTCTATGTGAAAGTATTGTGTGGCTCCGTAAGTTCTCTTATGTTGAGCATTTCCGATTAAATTAATCATGGGTTCTCTTGTGGTTAATTTAATTGAGTTTTCTGGATACAAGTTCATGTCTCATGTAATTTGTTAATGTCCAGATAAATCCTTTTTTTCTTGTAAAAGTAAGGTCGCTCTTGTTGTTCTTTCGGGAAAGACATTATGGGGGGGGGGGGGGGTGGAATATTGTAAGAGTTTTCTTGTATCTTTATAAACTCCTTGATGAATACACTAAGTTTCGACTATGTGAAATCATCGAAACAAAGTTGATATGTTCTCTTTAGTCATGAAGTATCTCTATGAGATTTTCATTATGATCCCACTAGTTTTCGTACCTTTGCCAATTTATATTGACAAAAAGGGGGAGAATTAATATATAGTTCACACTACAAATACATATGGTTTACGGATCATTATGTAAGGGGAAGTGGTTTTCATGTGAGATGAAGTATTGACTAAGGGGGAGTGATACATGTCACCATAGTATTGTTGTCAAAGTTGTGATACAATTGGAATTTGATGATGTGTAATAATACCATGACACTGTATAATAATGATTGAGAGCTATTGTTTTCTCATTGTTATAGCTACGGATCTTCAACAACTATGATGCTTATTTTAACACATTCAGAATCACTGGAGTACTTGGAAGTGACGAAGATTTCAAGTAATGTTGAAAAATAAAGGAAATCAAGCATTTGGATGAGAAGCTACAAAGTTTATTTATTTTATAGTCCATATGTATTGATAGTTTTGTCACTAAAATTGACAAAGGGGGAGATTGTTAGAGCACTACTAGGTCAAACTCGCAAGCGTTGCTATCTCAAGCTTGTTGTCAAGTTTATTTGCCAAAACTATAAGTCTTGATTTCTAGTCTACTTATAGCTAAGTCTTGGATTAGGATAGAAAGTGTATTTGAGCATTAGACTTCACGTTGTTCATCGATTGAAGATGAAGAACTACTAAGGGGAGCTTGTGGAACTTCATCAACAAAAGGTATGTGGAGACTTGAACTCATCTATCACTCAAAAGTCTATCTACTTAATCTCCTATTTGAGACAAAAGTCGTATATAGCTATATAGACTTCGATTATACACATTTGATATTACGGGCTGAGTTTAACTCGCTTACATATTTCTCGAAATATGTGTTGGTAAGCTTTCTCTTTAACCAACGTTCATCTTATATGCTTGACGAAAGTCAAAAGATAATCATGTGAAGATCTCCTTGTAAAATCTCACATGATTTGTGTGAGACAGTCATTTAATGTAGACTCGGAATGTTTCGTATTGATCATTCGATCACTTGAAAATTGCTTCGAAGCTAATAGTTTGTGTGAGACAGCTATTGTCGTCTTCTAAGAATGTTTTAATGATTGAAATGGGAGTTTAAAACAAATAACCATGATTGGATATAGCACAGTATGCGTACTTGTATGCTAATTGTTGCATGATATTCCAAGTCCGAGAACCATAGTATGCATACCCGTATGCGTACTGGTTGGTTTATGAAAGTCCGGGAACTCAGTATGCATACCGGAATGCGTAGTTTCAAGTTCCGAAATTTAACTGAGGTTGGATGGTATGCGAACTCGTTCGCATACTGGCCAACCTAAACTTGGTTCAGCCACTTAGGTATGCATACCCTTTCGCATACTTGAGAAGGTTATATTCTAAAATCGGTTTGTTCATGAACTAATACATTTATATAATGCAATCTTTTTCAAACCGTGGCTATAATGTTCATGAATTGATTCGAGTGAATCAAAATTGATTTTGCTTCAATTGTTTCTTGTATACTTCTATGAGAATATAAACAATTGAAAAACTCTAGAACTAGTTTCATTGGAGTCATTTGAATTAGTTATGGTTAAGATAAACAAGGTTGATATGAAAGTATTCATATGGCTAACTTCGGTTAGCTATTGTTGAGCCAACAATGTGCTCACATTTATGTACGGTTACTCATATCTAAATGAAGTCACTTTTCATTTGTGTGTAACAAGCTAAGTGTTGGCGCAAAAATGATCACGCCAACAATCTTCGAGATGCGAGACAATCGATCCAATCGCTACTGTCAATGAAGTATCTCCATAGGGTTGATCAAAAGGTGGGGATACCTGCAAAAAACACTCCGATGCTAAAATCAGCGGATGTTGTGTGCAAGTAGTTATTGTGAAGAGAATAGTATATCGTACCTTTGTGTTGGGATTTTGCCTTTATTTATAGGCAAAAATCAGATGTAGCTTTAGGGTGTCATCAGTTATCCTAATAACTACCCTCATCTGTATAAACCCCAAATACCGTCTAGATTCATGATAAACCCTAATGTTTATCATAATCCTATTTTTCATGGATAACTATTACTACTTAAGATAATTATCCCTTAACTTATCAGGATTTATCTTAAATAATATCTAACCATTATCCCATGAAATCTATTTACCCATGGATATTTGGGCTTCACCAATAAGCCAGGTGGTTCCTTTTATAAACCGATTCGGGCTTCCATATTAAGCCTATGGATTTCACAATAACACTCTGGTTTCTACAATAAACCAAGTCTTCGGGCTTCCATATTAAGCCATATGGATTTCACAATAACACTCTGGTTTCTACAATAAACCAAGTCCAGGCTCCCTCAATAAGCCATACGGGTTTCCAAATAAACCCTCCTATTTCCTTGATAAACCGACCGATTTCTATGATAAATCGGATTATTGCTTCTATTATAAGCCACGTGTGACCCGTACGTACATCATTTGGGTAGGTTACGAACATCGCCACCTTCTTAGCCCTCGACTTGTTCGAAGGGTTAAGAACATTTAAATCCAAGTGTTGAGCCTAAAAATGCTCCTGTCTAACTTCAAACATAAAATGGTCGTGGGCCTCCAGCTATCCTTTGGATCTTTGCATCATTAATACTTGCATCCTACGCCTACACCTTCGCATTTTTAAGAGAGAAAATCCTCTTCTCGTTTCTTATTTTGGTACTTCTATAATAAGTGCCAACCCTTCAAATGGACCATTGCCATATCTTTACCGCGTACGCTTCTCGTCACGGCTCTATTCCTGACCGGAGATCTAACGACATCATCCCATCTATAGCTGCCGTTATCATGTAGTATATCACTCCACATAAAATTAGTGTGTTTGAATGTTATTGGGACTCTAGGGACGCTTGGTCCCTGTGAATCTCTAGCCTGTATATCTCAAGAAATTTGATTTCAATATCCCTACACCACGTGCCTGTATCTAGCTGAAACCAATTTCCGTACAAACCAAGAGTTTCTTACGGAATTCGTCATGTATCCCTATCTTCCAATATAAATAGGATTAACATCATCGTGGACAATAACTGCAACCATCTTTCTTCCCCGCTAGTTCCCTTGGGTAAGTGCGGCGTTGCCTTTCTTTCTTTATTTTCCCCTTTATTTTTCTTGTTCTAACACATTAACTGTCAAGCTTGCAAAACCAGCGTTGATCTCGTCGCTTTGTTTCACAATGCATGGTGTATCGACATAACAGCTAACCCCTTGTTTGGTTGTTTCTTTCTTTCTTAGTGTCGAGGAATATTAACTGACCGTCACTTGATTCTTTCGTCTCTATTGTAATGCTTGTAGTCTCCAAGGAATCAACGTCCAGTTCACTAAATCCCTGCAGTATGACTTCTCTGAAACGACCAACCAACCGCAAGGAAAATTCGACAGTCGCCGATCCTTCTTCTAGGAGATGGTCGCAAATGATGCATCTCCAAACGCCCCCCAGCTGTTAGGGATTGGCCTCTCAACTTTCACGGAGCTTCCAAGGCGGATATGGCTCCTAAGCCTAATGTTGTCGCTGGTCTTCGAGATGTAGAAAGCAAAGAACCTCTCTATGTGGCCAAAAACGACGATGAGCTTGGGAGTATCAACCGTTCCATCGATCCTTATTTGTCTCCAGAGTATAACCATGCTACTCCTCCCTCAAAAGCTCCAGCCAAAACTCATCTTCCATTTGAAGACGATGCGTTCAATCCC
The DNA here is from genome assembly GCA_023529315.1 of Papaver bracteatum. Classification (NCBI taxonomy): domain Eukaryota; kingdom Viridiplantae; phylum Streptophyta; class Magnoliopsida; order Ranunculales; family Papaveraceae; genus Papaver; species Papaver bracteatum. Next base: position 267,519 of record JAJJWX010001451.1, on the reverse strand, counting down.
GGCTTGCACGAGTCCACAGGATCCGCGGTGACTATTGGCGATTCTGTCATTCAGAACCCAATTGTAGAGCGTGGTATTATGCTCTCCGGCATGTTGAGGCCTTTAATTTCCTGACTCAACGCTCTTGTGTCTGCGAATAATGAACGTACGACAACCTCTGGTGTACAAGACATTCATACATTTTCTTTCATAATAAGCCATTGGTTTCTGCAATAAACCAAACTAGGCTTCTATAATCAGCCATCTGGGTTTCCACAATAAACCCACTTGGGATTCCATAATAAGCCATGCATTGGTTTCTTTAATAAACCACCGGGCTTCCTCAATAAGTCCGGTTAGGCTTCCTCAATAATCCAGACTTGGTTTCTTTAATAAACCACCGGGCTTCCTCAATAAGTCCGGTTAGACTTCCTCAATAAGCCAGACTTGGTTTCTTTAATAAACCACCGGGCTTCCTCAATAAGTCCGGTTAGGCTTCCTCAATAAGCCAAACTTGGTTTCTTTAATAGACCACCGGCTTCCTCAATAAGTCCGGGTAGGCTTCCTCAATAAGCCAGACTTGGTTTCTTTAATAAACCATTGGGATTCCTCAATAAGTCCGGTTAGGCTTCCTCAATAAGCCATATGAGTTTCTTTAATACTTTTTCTTTGCTTCTTTCGCTCCATTTTAGAAAGACATCGCAACAACTTCCTTAATAACCAAAATACTTCGCCTTTGTCTTTCTCTTTTATAGAAAAACATTGCACGTATTTCTTTAATAAATACATACAAAAAGTGTTCTCATCTGTGATTATAAATTTGATTTATAATGTAACAAACTAATGAGAATTTACCTCCCAAAGCGTTCGTTCGTCCACCCTAGCCGCCCTCATTTCTTGAATTGATACTGAAAAAGATGTCTTTTATTTTTCGACTTCTCAAAACAAGTTTCCTTTGATTTCATGCTTGGCGACACTTTAACCGCCCCCAATATCTGTAGAGATATTCCAAAGTAGAAAAGATGCCCCCATGTGAAGTAGGAACTAGATCTATTACATCCGCTCCTCTCTTGCTAGACGGCTCTGGGCTTATGATCTCATATCTTATCCGTTGCCATCTGATTTCTGGGCCGCCCATCACAGTTTTTCTTTTTGGAATTGCCAAAAATATCATCTTGGTGTGTCTTGTCCTTCCGTTCTGGACCCTTTATCGAAATAGCCTTTTCAATCCGTAGTCCTTCGGGGGAAACTAGTTCACATCCAACACCTGCTCCGTCGGTATTTGCGGATCCGTCCGTGTAAATCTTCCATTTCCCATCACTATATTCAGGTACTATCGTTGAGCTCTTTCATTCTCTCCCGTACTGTTAAGTCAATAGGTGTCGCCTGCTGGTCGCAGGTGGATCATTGGATTGTACCACTGGTGGGACGTTAGTCTGTGAAGCAGACCGGACATTAGCAGGCCCAATCGGCAGATTGTTAACCCGAGGACGTACTCATCCGTTAATAATATCACTCTATTGTTGTTCACAGAATGCTCGGGTGTTGGATTTGTACACCTTCTTGATGGCGAAAACTTCTACTCGTGCCAGGAGGAGGTGATCTACGAACGTTGCTTCCTTCAATCCTTGGAAAAGATCTCTCAGATCGTGATCGAGAATCATATGCCGATAACAACAACGAATCCTCTCTCCCGTTCCTTGGTGGGCTCTTGCGAACTCAACCATTTGTATTATAAGCCCACGCGCTGAATTAATAAGTCCAACTTCTGTAGCCCATATACTAGGAAAGAACACGTTTTGTTCGTAATCCTAATATATTCCTCTACCTCCTTTTAACTATCTTCGGATGATGCCAGCACCTTGCAATTGCCGCGTACAACATCACATCTTGACTTCATCACAGATACAAAGTCCTACCATATTCAGTCATCAATTGCCTCCGTGTCCAGGAAGAACTTGATTCTTTGTAGAATTAAAAATTCGACCACTTTTGGAACTCCAATAAAACTTGTTTCTCTTCAAGTTCCTAGTCTGTTTTTCTTGTACGGAACCGTTCTTCCCCATGTATAAATATGGATGAGCAATTGTGATAATAACACACCTGCAGCTATCCTTCCTCAACTTGTTTGCTTCCTCGGGTAAGTGCAGCTTCGATCTTTTGCTTTTCCTTTGTTATGCTCAGTCAATCTTTCTTTTTGTCTGCGACAAGAATAGGAAACCGTTATCTTCGAATCATTAATGTCTTCTCTTATTTCTTTCCACCCCTCAGTTTTGGTTGCATCGATTTCCATCAGTGACGGACTCCAAATTCCTTTGAAATTTAATTGATTCTGGAACACCGGTGATAAGATGCCATATATACTGTAATCGTGGTCCAAAAAATTGAACCAGAGACAAAACTCCCGACATCCTTTATGATGGTGAGTCGTTTCCGATAATACTCCTCAGTACACCACAGCTTCGTCGCATCAAACTCCAGGTGATTTGTTCTGCCTATTTAAGAGCGTGAGATAGCTGGGGCTTCCATCTCTTTTCTCTTCTCTAATGCAACCTTAAGCCGCTTGTTTTCTCTTTCCAGCTGTTGCAATCGTTCTCAGACCATTAAATCATCTGGCATCTGATGTGGAAGGTTCCCACGTTCGACTCGTGGGTTGTTAACTCGAGCACTCGACTGGAGGTTAGCTTGAACCGTGGGTAAAACGTCGGTCTGCCCAACAGGTGATTCGCCAGTTCGAACAGCTGGTACGGTGCTAGCCTGACCATCAGGTGGATTGCTGTCTCTAGCTCTCACACCTCTATTCGTAATATCTTCCTCCCGTTGAACCTGGCTGCTTGGATGTCGTCTAGAAAATTCCCCTTGATATTGAACTCTTCTACCAGTGGTTGGCAGTGGACCTCCCAACACGTAGTTCAACCATGGAATAGTTCCTTCAGAGCGGAAACGAGAGGCTGATGTTGTGGACGTCATCGACGTCGACCTCCCATCCCTCTCGTCAAGGCTTGGGACTACATCACTTCTTATGGTTCAAATATTATCTTGTTGGTTCAACTGAGGCTAAATTGGTACATCTGCATCCATCCCATGTCGATCTGCACTTGACAGCTCCATTGGTTTCACTTTCTTTCAAACTTCCTTTTAACAACTTTGGCAGAATCTTTTATGACTCTTCGATCTTCCACAACTTTCAAAAACATTATGAATCTCTCTACAACTTTCTCAAAAGGTTCTGAACTTCTATAACTTCTTGGTTGTCGTTAGATCCATCCACAACTTTTTCAAATAAACCCTCCGGTTTCCTTAATAAACCGACCGATTTCTATGATAAATCAGATTATTACTTCTATTATAAGCCACGTGTGACCCGTACGTACATCAATTGGGTAGGGTACGAACACTAAGTTCGATCTAACGGTTGAAAGATATTAGCTCAAGTCTAATCAGGTTTTCATCTAACAGTGAATATTGAATGCTTTGTTACCAAGGTAACATTGATTGCGAACCATGATTTTGGGAAACCTAATCCCCACACCTCATGTGTAATACTAGTTGCGACTAGAGTCGATTCTCCTTTAACCTTAGGTTTTCTCCAAAACCCTGTAGGTTAACGACTTAAAGACTTCATTGGGATTGTGAAGCCAGACCCAACTATTTCTTTGTAGTTGCGTGTTCTTATCTTGCTATTTTCTATCGTCATTGAGTACTATCTTCTCTAAGATTTGCTCGAGATTTATTCTCCGATAGGCAAGATAAAAAAAAGTCACAAACATCTTCGTCTCATCATTTGTGATTCCACAATATCTTGTTTCGCTACCATACGATTAAGAGGTGATTGATATTACTAGGCTGTTTTTCGGGAATATAAGTCTGGTGTATCAATTGGTTCATGTTCACCTTGATTTATCAAAATACGAAACAAAACTCTTAGGTATTTCTGTGGGAGACAAATTTATCTATTCAATAGACTTTTTTGTGTGAGACAGATTGGTTTATCAAGTCTTCGACTTTGGGTCATAGTAACTCTTAGTTATGAGTGAGATCATTTAAGGGAATCAAATGTGTAGAGTCCTATTGGGATTCAGAGGCGTAAGGAACGCGACTGTACCTTGATCAGTGTGAGATTGGTTAGGGCTCAAATACATTCCAGTCCGAAGTTAACTTGTAGTAGGCTAGTGTCTGTAGCGTCTTAATACAGTGTGGTGTTTAAATCTGGATTAGGTCCCGAGGTTTTTCTTCATTTGCGGTTTCCTTGTTAACAAATTTTCTGGTGTGTGTGTTATTTCTTTTCCTCATTATATTTGTTTATATAATTGAAATATCACAGGTTGTGCATAGTTCAATCAATTAGATAATCCAACCTTTGGTTGTTGATATAAATTGATTGACACTTGGATATTGGTTTTTGATACCGTCCAAGTTATTTCTTATTTTCAACCGGGCTCATAAATTCCTATTTGTTTGATTGCAGATTGAATTGAGAAATTGAGATATAACTCTTGGATATACTTTTGTTAAGATTGAGTCTGACTGTCTAGTTGATTCTCTTGAAAGTATATTGGAGTTAGTCCATATAGATTGCCAAGCGAAATATTGGGTGTGGTTGTTAGACCCCCTTTTTTTCATTAAGAGACCATTATCTAATAAGATATCTGTATATGATATCCATCCCAATATAATATCCTAAATTTTCGGTACGAAATTGGATATCTAATATTCATTTATCTATTGACAGTCCTATTTATTTGTCTAAGAGCATGTCCAGTGGAGCAAATTAACTAATTTGCTATACTAGGGGATTGAACAAACCTAGTTTTGGCAATAGCAAAATGGTTTATTGTACATCTTTGAGGCGATCCTAGAAGTTTGAGTCGGGTGTTTCAATATGGGGTGAATTTCATCTCAAGTTGAATTGTGTCTCATCTCAACTTGAGACGAACGGCTCAGGCTAGTACGACAATGGTTGAACTCCAACAGCCAAAAAACGACTACAGTCTAACCTTGATAAATGAATACCCTTTGAACCGTGAAAAAATATTTAATTAGAGAGGTTATTTATTTATCGATAAATGAATATTTATTTATTTAATTTAATTTTTAGTTTTTTACATATATAATTTTATTGTTTCTGAACCAGAAGTTGGTCAATTAGAAGAAGATATTCAGTAATTAAGTAATATTATTTCTGACCTACGCTACAGAAATGTCATGGGTATCGAACATCTTTTGAGTTATCCTAACGAGAATGATGCAATTATAAATTTTCTATGGGCGAAGAAATTGTCGAGTTAGTAACAATTGAAAAGAAAGATCCTGAACTAGATAATAATATAGTGTCATACCACACGTGTCATTAGGAGAGGTATTTCTAGCAGTAATCACCATGAAAAACTACTTGCCGCAACATGACGAGCAAAATACCCCAAAAGTTGTGCATGGATTACAAAAAAATAAGGATGAGATGCATTTTGGTTCAAATAAAAGGAAAAAATGATCAACTTTAGATACATTTTTTTGGAAGAATTGACTTCGTATACCAACATTGTTGATTGGACAAAATATTTTGGTATATATATATATATTGTGTGAAATTTAGTGATTATTCATTGATATTTTCATAGGGCCTTAAAGAACTCAAAAAATTATATTCATTAATGCATTTAGCGAGGTTATTCATTTAGCCCCTTTGCCCAAGTCGAGAACAAAAAATTAATCATCTGACGAGGTTATTCATTTATTAAGGTTAGACTGCAGTTTTTTCAACCTATAGACAACATGCGTTTTCAAACACTAAATTCATACAAAAAAAATTTGAAAGAAAAATGTTTAATGAAAAAGAAAAGTAATATAAAAACCATGTGAACAACAATAGCTATATGTGAAGAACTGTCTCCCAACTAAAAATAACATAGTTTACATTAATGCCTCTAAATGTATTCGTCTTAGAAAACCACAAAATTATGGTATGCTTGACGAGTAACCCAAGTTCATCAACATATTTACATCTCACTCTAAATGCCTATCATTCCTCTCTTTCCAAAAATGCCATAAAATGGCAAAGATTATCTTCCTCCAAACATATCTAAACCTGCCTCTGAGATTATTTTGTTTTCAGGCTTCAAAGAAGCTTAAAATATCCTCTAGATAGACTCAAGATACTTTAAAAGCTTTCATAAAACGACCTCATAATTCACACCAAAATTCAATCTTCCCTTGAATTTTTCCCTTGAATTTACTGAAAGTCATTCTAATTTTTTTTATATTGGTATTTAAAATTCCTTAATTGAAATGTCTCAAAGCCGTCAAACTTGAAGCTATTGTTGATAAAAATATGTACAATCTTTGTTGATAAAATTCCTTTTAAATAAAAATAGTAAAATGGGAAGTGTAGTGCACTTAGAAGTTAAAAAGGCAAATAAGAGCTCAAATTTTGAAAGTTAACAACAAAAGTTACAAAAACCGAGGAATAATCATTCACTAGCGTGTCGAATGGAAGTTATGTCAAATGAAGATAACCAGGACGCTAAAGATTGTTCGAGATCTTTATTAAAGTCTTATTTAAGTTTTTATTGTCTAAGTATATTATATCTTATAAAAAAATGAGGCAATAATATTAATTAATTGAGAAAATATTTAGAATTTAAAAGTTAGCCTTCCATTTTTAATTAATCGGTTTTTATTACATTTAATAAACGTGGTTTAATAACGGTAAAATAACATCTAACCACATTAGGAACTTAATACAGAGTATTTATAGAGAATTCAAAAAAAGTCATTGGATAGCGATAATATTTATAACGACCATATTTTTGAAAAAAATAATAATTGTTATATAACGACAATATTTATAACGGACATATTTTTAAATTTATCAACGGTTATATGATAACAACTAGATTTTTTCTTTAAAAAAAAACTCACAACTGAACTTTTAAAAAGCATTCTCAACCAAATCCATGTATTCTAAAACCAGAGGGAAAAAAATTATGTATGGTAGTAAATGAAGTTTCTCCATTATGTTTCATGGATAACCACAATCAGATGCAATGCTCTTGGATGTTTCGTAAGTGTCTATAGTAGGGTAAAATATGATTCTGGTGAAAATGGTAAAAATGGGTGTTGATGGTGGATTTTCAACAAAATGCCAAAACCAAAAAATCATGATACTGCATGTTTCTGATACGGCTCCAGGCATGTGACGATTCATATTTTATGAAACCATGATGAACATGTATTTAGAAAATCATCCACTAGCTGAGCGTTCGATCCCTAACATTTCATTGTGCCCTCTATGTAGAATAATGAAATTGGGTGGTCCTCCTACATAATTGTTTGTTTAGATGGCTTAACGCCTTCAGGATGTCGGTGATACTCACTGTTCCCTGACTACAGGAGAGCGACCCCCCTCTACATAGAAGAATGATTGGGAAGTTCTTCGTAAGATTGAGAGCAACAACGCCTTCAGGACAGTGACACTCACTGATCCTGACTATATAGAGCGACGTGTATAGATTTGTGCGTCCTTCGTATGATCTGAGAGGGCCTTCAGGATATTAGCCGTCTCCTGAATATGCACATAGATTAATTCTGCCGTGAAGTTCACCACTGAATTCCCAGAATAATCTATTATTGCTCATATTCCATGGTCGAATCCACGACCTGATCCCATGGAATGGCAATAACAATTACTCTGATTCCATGGTCGAATCCACGGCCTGATCCCATGGAATGGCAATAACAATTGCTCCTATTCCATGGTCGAATCCACGGCCTGATCCCATGGAATGGCAATAACAATTGTTCCGATTCTATGATCGAATCCACGGCTCGATCTCATAGAATAGAAATAAACAACCGTATTATCTCATTACTCCGATTTCACGAATCTCATGGAATGGTAATAGATAATTTTATTACTTTGATTTTATGGTCGAATCCACGATCCCATGGAATGGTAATGCATGTTTTATTATTCCGGGTTCATGGTCGAATCCACAGATGATCCTATGAATTGATAGTAAATAACTACTCATTTTTATTGTTCAATTTTATGATTTATTCTACACTGAATTCCATGGATTAGCAATAAATACTCAACAACCGGGCATCTGGATCATCACTGAGTAAGCCCCACAAAAATTATGTAAGTGTACTCGACAATGATGCATGACTGAGCACCTGGATGCACGAACGAGCATCCAAAATATGAACAGATGAGGAATCCTACGCAAAACAGGAGAAAACAACAAATATTAATAAAATAATAAGGAGCGCTCAGGAGCCGGGCCCACCTGTCGTTCGGTCATGCCCTAGCCATGGCAGGTCTCCATGCTTCTTCCATTATTTTGCCATATTTTGTTAATTTCATGAACTCATGAAAAATTCCTTGATTTTAGCAATTTTCCTTGTTTTTTGCAAAATTCATGAATTCTCCATAACTTCATGGATTCATGAAAAAATATATATTATAAAACAGGGAAAGGTGTGCGGGACCTGGAAACATATCCGGCCGGTCATTCCCTAGCCGTGATCGGTCCCACACCTCACAATCCCTAGATTTTTATAATTATTATTCCCTAAACTCATGAAACTCCTCTGTTTCAACAAAACTCATGGATTCTCCATAACATCATGGTTTCATGAAAAATAATAATATAAAATTAGGAAAGTGTTGTGGGATCGGGCAGCCGACCGGCCATGACCTAGACGTGGCCGGTCCCACACATTGCAATCCTAAGTCTTTTATAATTATTATTTTCCTAAATTCATGAAACTCCTTGGTTTGAGCAAAAATCATGGTTTCGTCATAACTTCTCAAAATTTGCTCAAATCACGAAAAACCAAAAGCCAACAGGGTCACACGACCGGCTAGCCTCTCACGGAAATTTTAAATATTAAAATACTCCTATTTTAATATTTAAAAAATATTGATCAATTGAGCATACATGCTAATTCCAACAAAAATCAAGAATTTCAGTTAAGATGAAACTCTTCTGAAAATTCACAATGTTGCTCGAACGCACATCAGAAAATACTAAAACTCTCAGTACGGAGACACGGACACCATAGTAACATGAAAATGCCCTAATGACCAACCAGAGTCATTCCTAGGGCTTTCACAAAGCCGGTCCCACATGTTTCCATAGTTCTGACCTAATTTGCTCAATTGCTCATATTGGGCCCAAACTCTCTCCAACCAACCTGGGGATTGCTCAAACGGACAACATCTAGTCCCATGACCACCAAGAGCCGGTCCCATGCTCTATTGGTCGGTCCCATCTTTCATACCTAGGTTTTATCACCTAATGCTGAACCCAGCAATAATTCGATAAATGATGAAACCGGTACTTAATCATCATTCCTTCACCAACTCTCCAACTGAGAACCCTGGTGCTCGCTCACACGAGAAATTGGGCATCACATGGATGTCCATGGTGTCATTTGGTTGTTCCCTCCTTCGCTCATGACCTATTTTCAGCAATTCATCGACTAATGAGCAATTCATCAAAAATTAGGGTTTTCGAACAAACACTCAACAAATCATTATTCTGAGCAAGTTCGAACACCAAATAAATTCATGTTGATCCATGGGGATTAATTATATAATATTTGGTAATCTACCAATATTTTAATATTTTATTGGGTCACGCCACCAATAAATATTTCTTCGAATTGAGCAACATTTGCTCAATTTCTCAAATATTGATCCAACTATCAATATTTAATAATTTGTCAGTATTTTGTCGAATTGAGCAATGCTTGCTCAGTGATAGGGTGTATAATACATCCTATTTATTATCTATTGTTTATGCTTTCTATGCTATTTTTTCTTGTAAATTATGTATTTTACGCGTGTTTTTGAGTTATTAGGTACTCTGGAATCGCACGGAGGAAAAGAAGAAGGAATCACCCAAATTTGAGCAAAAAGGAAAAATATGTCATTTCAGGGGAGAAAACTATCTGGAACCCAGTCAAGGATAAGGGGCAACTTTATTTGGAGAAGTACTAGACACAGATCAGCTGCGGTTATGGGGTTGCCAATCAGGATGGCCCTTATCTGATGAGTGGGGTGGTCCCTATCCTTGGGGTGTAACCATCTATCCAAACAACCCTAACACTAAATCTAGAGGAATCTCTCTCAATCATTTCATTTTTGGTTTTACTAAAATTGAGAAGAGAGCAGGAGCCGTTGCTGTTTACCAGATCAGAAAAATAGGTAGAGAAATCGAGAGATTGATGGTGAAATAGAATTCATGAGGGAAAGAATGAGGTGTTATTTCTACCATTGATTTATTCGATGGGTTTTGAAAGATTAGTGAAGAACCTAACTATTGCTACCTGAAGCTGCTTTTGTCCGAGAAGATTCAGGGATTCAGAAGGAGATTTATGGAAGATTGAGATGAGAAAGAAGAAGAACTTGCTCTATATATGAAGGATGATAATGTACTAAATATTGGGTCATGTATTTTAAAGGAATTGGAGGAACTAGTGATGCTGTAAAGATGAAATGGCTTGAATCTGTGAACATATGAGAAAATTGATATATGGGTTTGTTAAGAACTGAGAAGAAGAACAAGGACAATTGGGTTTTACAGGGTTTGATGTTGCGGTTGTACTTATAAGAAGAATGGGGTTTGTTTCAATTCTCCTGTTGGTGGTAAATTTGAAGAAGAAGAACAATATGTTAGTGTTGTGATTGGGTTGCTTTCATATTTGGTTTTGGTTCAAGTACGGTGGTGGATTGACAAGATAAGAAGATGATGGATATGAAACATAATCGGAGATGGGTTTTTGTTGGTGGTGAGATTCAGATGAAGATAGAGGTTTTATGGTTGTTGTTGTTGATTGAACGGAGCAGAGAAGTTGATTTGTGTTTCTGCTGCTGTAAGAGAGGAAGGCTAAGATGATGAAAAAAGTTGTGCTACTGCTGCTGTTTATGGCAATCGATCTGAGAATGGGGTTGTGAGATTGTGCTGGGAGATTGATGATGCACTGAAGATGGGTTTTCTGGTTGGTAACCAAGGAAGAGATGCTGATGTGATTGAGAAGCAAATGGGTTGTGAACTAAGCTGAATTGGAACTCTGTTGATGAATAAATACTTCAATTTGATGTATGTGTAGGATTGTTATAGGGAATTGGCCTAAACTTGGCCTGAGGAATGCCCGGAAATAAACAGAACTCTGTCGGATTTTCATACCGACGAGTTAACTCAGTGGCCGATGACCTATCCAACTCAGCTGAGTAAGACCAGTTAGCCGAGTAAGATGCTGACTTGGTGGCTAACTCATTCTCTCCCTTTGACCCTTGACTGTAAGGACCGTTAGGTCAACATGTAACCGTAAAGGCGTCGTGTTTTGTCAACGGACAAGCATCTCAGGTTTCCAGTGGTGACTTTTCCGTCCGATTTCCGGTAATCCCGAGAACTTTTCAGGCGATCAAAATTACATATTTTTGTGTAGATTCTTCTCATGGGTGTGAAGACTTAGATTTTAAAGTTGGATGGAAACTTAGAATATTTGGACTTGAAATTGGAATTAAGCTCATATTGGGAAAGTGGTGTTATTTTGAGAAAGGGATTCTTTTCCTACAAGGATTGGAGAGCATTTAAGCCTATAAATAAAGGAGTTCTCTACAACTTTTTATACACATCTACTTTGGAGAAGGAGTTAAAGTGCACAAGGATTATAGGAAGGAGCAACCATCATATTTTCAATAAGTTCTTCTTTCTTCTTTAATTATTATTATTATTGTGTGAACTCCAAACTATGAGTAGATAATTTTCTTATTGATTGAGGATGAATTCCTAGTTCTTAACATATGATTTGAGTTTTTGTTTCAATTCTATCTTGACGTTTTTCATATGATTATCTTTTGTTTTTACTAATATTAATGTTTATGATTGATTGATAGGTTGTTTAGAGTGCACGCTAAATTGATTTGTTAATTTAATCTAAAGATAGTGAAAGTTAGGAATACGTAATAGTTTCTTGACTCTTTACACAAGTAGAAAACATGAGACCTTGCGGAGGGATTCCATGGAGCAATTATGTGTGAAAACAACGCTAGAAAGTGGACCAAGAGAACCGAGTATAACTACTAATACTAAACCTAAATTCATAAATCTTAATGCGTTCGGGGAATTACATCTTGTAAGCGAAACTCAAGGTGGTTTTTTTTAATAGAATCTAATAACTAAGCGAACCTGTTACTCAGTGAAATAAGAAATTTTTGGGTTAGCTAAGCGAACTTGCTATCCTACGGTTGGTGATAATCTGTGACTAATAAAAAGTGGAAAAGAACATAACTTGAATCATTGTTTTGCAACGAAGAAGGATTCCTTGATCTAACTTCTCTTATTAATTTCAACTTACACTATTGATTGCTTTATTTACTTTCTTTTGTTTTTAAAATCTAAAACCAACCCCCCCCCCCCCCTTTGTGACAATTTTACAACTAAAAATCTCTTGCTCCTCGTGGGAACGCATTTGACTACCCTATATTACTTGTTAATTAGGTAGTAAAATAATAATTAATTTGTTGTGGTTACGATGCACATCACTCAGTTACTCGTCAAATTCTTAATATTCAATAATTCTTCGAATTGAGCAATACTTGCTCAGTTGCTCGAATATTGATCCAAACTATCAATATTCAGTAATTTATCAGTATTTCGTCGAATCGAGCAATACTTGCTCAGTTGCTCGAATAATCCACATATATTCAATAACTCGTTGGAATGACAATATTTTCTCAGACGAGCAACGTTAACATTCATGAATCGATGAGCATTTTCCAAACATGCTCGATTCAACAAAACCTAGGCTCATTGCCTAATCAGTCAACAATTGACAAACTAAAAATACATGTCTGTCATGCAGACTCCACGATTCGTGAGACATCAATCACGTCAAAGTGGGGGATAACAATTAGGGTTTTGGTATGGCGGCCTACAGCACGTGGATTCATCCACGACGAGAAATGTGCGTAATTTGTGTAAACAGTTGAAGGAGTTAGCAAAGTAGTGGCTGCACGATCCGTCAAGTCTCCACACGACATAGAACTGACTTTACCACGATCTTCCACTTGACCACTCTTCCACTCATGAAACCATCATACTTACAGGGATCAAGGTGTTCACAACTCTGATAGTATAAATAAGTCTCTGAATCCATGATTGAGAACAACGAATGATCACTAGCTATCAGCAATCGTCCACACAGAATTTCACGAGTAACCACTCTCAAGAATTCATCAATCCATCAAACTTATTTGAACTCAACATCTCACCAATTATTGCAAAAAATCTTCAACACATCCACAATCCTTGATCATCATTGATCCCACACAATTCTCAGCTTTCCTCCTACAGATCAACCCATATCCCTCTTTACGACCGAATTGACTCTGGAAAGGCCATTGGCTTGGTTTAAGACGGAGTCCTACATATTGATCTCTCAAATCTAAGCACTCCCTTTGTAGTGTATCTGTGTGAGGTTAAGATATTTTCCTGGTCGAGGATTTTCGACGACACGCTTGACTCTTCATTTCCGTAAAAAACAGAAAACCATTTTTCCCCATCTACAACGGGGTAGGCTAATGAGAAACGAGTCTAAACCCTATAAAAATATACTGCACAAGAGTACTTTAGGTTTGAGAGATCAATCTGTGCAATTCTGTCTTAAACCAAGAAATGGTCATTCCAGTCTTGCTTCGGTCACAAAGAAAGGAGATGGGTTGATCTTAGGGAAGGAAGCAGAGAAGGTGTTGAGATCAGAATAATGAACTCTATAAATTGTGATTGTTTATGATTATGTATTAGAAGATATAACTTGCTTGCTAATGATAAGATGTATGTTTTCGATTTCTGGATACTCGTGTTGATTGTTGATTGAATAGATTAAAAATCTATTTATATCAAGTCATAGTCGAACACCCTGATCTCTTAGGAAGTGGAGGTTATGAAGTAATGAAGAGGTGGAGATCGTGTGAAAGTGATGAAAACCGTGTCCTTATTGTCAAGGAATGACTGGAGGTCTGTGCGCCCACTACTCCTCTACTCATCAACTTCCCACTCTTCCTAAAACTTTGTCCTTAATGTAAAATCTAGTCATTCAAAGTACAGTTCAAGATGGGAAATTCATAACATGATATATATACACAATCAGAAAACAAAATGCATAAAAAAAACTGATACTCCAACTCATAGCTATTTCTGAACAATAGATGATAAACACTAAACAAGCTATTTAGTTGGCATCTAATCCCAACTCAGCCAATATATACATCAAAATTGGATTTGTAGTTGCATGATATGATATTGCTGTTTCTATCGTGATTGAATGCAATCGTAATATTGGCTTGAGAATTATATCTCCGATAGGAAAGATAGAAAATTAGTCACAAACACCTTCATCTCATTGTTTGTGATTCCGTAATAATTTGTTTCGCTAGTCGATTAAGTTTATTGAGAGGTAATTGATAATACTAGGTTGTTCTTCGGGAATATAAGTCTGGTTTATCAATTGGTTCTTGTTCACCTTGATTTTATCAAAAGACGAAACAAAACTTGTAGGTTTATCTGTGGGAGACAGATTTATCTATTCCTATAGACTTTTTTGTGTGAGACATATTTGTTTATCAAGTCTTCGACTTTGGGTCGTAGCAACTCTTAGTTGTGGGTGAGATCAGCTAAGGGAATCAAGTGCCTAGTATCCTGCTGGAATCAGAGACATAAGGAGCGCAACTGTACCTTGAATCAGTGTGAGATTGATTAGGGTTCAACTAAAGTCTAGTCCGAAGTTAATTTGTAGTAGGCTAGTGTTTGTAGCGGCTTAATAAAATGTGGTGTTCAAACTGGACTAGCTCCCGAGGTTTTTCTGCATTTGGGGTTTCCTCGTTAACAAAATTCTAGTATCTGTGTTATTTCTTTTCCGCATTATATTTTGTTATATAATTGAAATATCACAGGTTTGCGTTAAGATCAATCAATTAGAATATCCAACCTTTGGTTGTTGATTTACATCGATTGACACTTGAATATTGGTCTTTGGTACCGTTCAAGTTGTTTCACATAATAATCAGGTTCACAAATTTATATCTGTTTGATTTGCTGATTACATTGTGAAACAGAGATATTAAAACTCTTTGATATACTTTAATCTAGATTGAGTCTGACTGTCTAGTTGATACTTTAGAAGGTGTATTGGAGTAAGTCCTCTCTGATTTCCAAACAAATTATTAGGTGTGGATGTTAGACCCCCGCATTTTCAATTGGTATCAGAGCAGGCAAACACGTTAAAGACCTTACAAGTCTGTGTTTGTAGCGATTTGATATGGACATAAGTGCTATCTCAATAAATTCACCACCAGATCCAGGGATTCCAGAAGTTGCTTCCATGTCTGATTTAATCAAATCCATTGAATAAATTTTGTCTAAACATCCACCAGGTTTAAAATCATTTGAAGTTTTTTCAGGAATTGAAAAGAAACTTGAAAGTCTATCTTCTGATATTGATATATATCTCCGGAATGAACAAGAATCTATTGACATGCTAAATCAAGTTATGATGAATAATATTTATGTTGAGGTTAATATTGATTTGTTAATCAGTAATAGCAATGCTCATCCTCTGTGTAATCCAATCTGTTGTAAAAAAACTATTTCCAAAAGGAGTTTAAAACTCAGCCATCTGAGTATATCACCTTAAAGCATGAATTGATTCAGTGCTCAATTCTTGACAGTTCCTATCAAGATAGTTGTATTGTCTTCATGTATGAAGAAGTTCGGACGTCCTCTTTTGCTAAAAGAGGTTCCCCTCGTAGTACTAAAAACTATCTACATAAACTGTTCTTTATAAGATAGAAAACAAGAAATCATGAACACAAATTCTTTTGGGATCTCTTGAAGTTCTGTGATAATCTTATAAAGACAAATCCTTATGTATCTCTCGCTACTAAAAAATGTGAGAGCTGTTGGAAAGAAAGACTCTCTTGGTGTCATGGTACACATATTTTTGGTTGTCTATTTTGAACCTACAAAAATTCTCAAGGAAACTTTTGTTGAGTTATCACTCCAAATTCCTTATTTAGTGCGTTACCAAACGGGTCCTAATTCACACGTACGTTTCATACACTTTGAACCGGCTCCATACGGGTTTGAATCATGTTCCATAACGTACCTAAACTAGGTATGGTTCACCATGGGACAATTAAAAAGAGAAAGTGTTCTCTTCGTTCACCACGTCTTCTTCTTCCTCATTTCGTTTACGAAAAAGAATAAGCCAACAATTCTAATTCCTTCAATTCCATTAACTTCATTTCTCAATTTTTTTGGGTGTTCATGTGATTTTTGGAATCATAACGAAAAACTACGTCAGGGGTTGGTGTTTACTTTCATCATCTTTGCAGTTCTGGAACTTCACCATTGTTATCAGTTCACAAACCAAATAAGCTTCCCTAACTTCTCGTTCACATACTTTACCAAAAATATTCTCTAGGAAAAGAGGTAATCGTGGTGAGAGTTCAGGTACCCAAAATCGTGAAGAACCCTTATTTGACCCTAGCCTGAGAATTAGGTTCATTAACTCTAAAGCTCGTGACTACTATGTAGAATATAGCATCAAGAAACCCATCATGGAAAGGATTTACAATCCCTTTGTCCTTAGGGTATATGGTCTATATGGGTTCTTTGAGAATCATGAATGGGTTATTATTCATCGTCCCATGGGAACTACCTACATGAAGCTAACTGCTCAATTCTATGCAAACCTGCATGAGCCTGATGCTATCAAATGCTCTTTCAAAACAATTGTTCAAGGAACAACCTTTCTTGTGAATCAAAAAGTGGTTGTTAAACTGATGTGCTTACCTTAGACTGGTGATTTTCTCTTGCCACCTCCTGAGCATTTGAGACCTATTTCGGAGGTTCTCTCAAAATTTCTCATTGGAAAGATTTCTCCTTGGCACGAAGGGAAAATTGATGTTCATGATGCTGAATTGTTTCTCCACATTGCTGGAAAGCTTCTAGTGGCTAATCTGACGCCCAACATAATTGACAGACAACTATGGACCATACCTCTTGCAAAACTGGTTTATTATGTTGTAGAAGGGAGGAACATTGATTTTTGTAGCCTTATTATTCAAAAAATGATATGTGTCAGACAAATTTCAAAGAAGACTCTTGGGTTTCCTTGCCTTATCTCAAGGATTTGCAGTCAATTGGGCACTGTGGATGTCGGAACTAATCTTGGAGGACCAAAAGTCTTTTCCATGAATAGTGTCAGAAAGATGGCCAGAACTCCCGCAGCACCCAACTCTGAACTCATCCTCCTTCAGCATGAAAAGCTGACTATGTTGAGGCTGCTCATCCTGAACTAACTGAGAAGTTATATGAAATTGAAAGGGATTATTATGAGTTGAGTGATTGATCTCTGTAATTACTTTTCTGTTATTTGTGTTGTCTGTTAAACTTTTTATGGTGATCTTGTTAAAACTGTTATTATGATGATTGTAATAACTTTTATGATATTTCAGCCTTGAATAATTTGATCTTTCAATTAAATTTCTAAATATGGGATTGCATAAGAAGTACAGATGATATGTTCAAAAGTTATCTCTATTATGTCGGTATGAAAGTATTGATAGAAGATAGAATGAACTTTTGACAATAAAAAGTTAAAGCCTTTTATGTCATTATATTGACAAAAAGAAAGGATAAAACTTTTGTTTACAAGGATTAAGTCTATATGTGTCATTGTGCAAATGGTGATGAAAAATAAAATGAATCCTTGTCTATTATGCAGTATTGGTCGATCTCCGATCCACATTGTTGTGCATATACTGTGTTGCTCCATAAGTTTTCTTGTGTTCGAGCATGACTTATTGAATTGATCGCTTTCTTATGGTTAATTTAGTTGTGTATTCTGATAAAACTAATCATGAGTTTTCTTGTGATTAATTTAGTTGTGCATCGCGATTGAATTGTTCATGGGTTCTCTTGTGGATAATTTAATTGAATAGTTTGGATTCAAATTCATGTTTTCATGTGATTTGGTTTGTCAAAATAAATCCTTCTTTTCTTGTGAAAGTAAGGTCGCCTTTGTTGTTCCTTCGAGAATGACATTATATGGGGGAGAGTTCTTTTGAATTTGTGCTTAATTTCCATATCTTAGTGTGGCTGTGGAATATTATAGGGGTTATCTTGTATCTTTATAAACTCCTTGATGAATGCATTTAGCTTCGGCTTTACGATGGCATATAAATTTGTTGGTATGTTAATACATCTTTGGTTATGAAGCATCTCCGTGGAAATTTCATTAGGATCCCACTAATTTTCGTACCTTTGCCAATTTTATTGACAAAAAGGGGGAGAATTAATGTGTAGTTCGCACTACAAATACATATGGTTTACGGATCATTATGTAAGGAGGAGTGGTTTTCATGTTGAGATGAAGTATTGACTAAGGGGGAGTGATACATATCACCATAGTGTTACTGTCAAAGTTGTGATACAACTGAACTTTGATGTTGTGTAATAATACTATGACACTGCATAACAATGATTGAGAGCATTTATTTTCTCATTGTTATAACTAAAGATCTTCAACTAATGATGGTGCTAAACTTACAACCTTTGGAATCATTGGAGTACTTGGAAGTGACGAAGATTTCGAGTCATGTTGAAGATGCCAAGGAAATCAAGCATGTGGATGAGAAGCTACAATTTTTATTTATTTTGTATTCCATATGTATTGATAGTTTTGTTACTAAAATTGACAAATGGGGAGATTGTTAGAGCATTGCTCGGCCGAACTTGCATGCATTGCTATCTCAAGCATGTTTGTCAATGTTAGTGATCAAAACTACAAGTCTTGATTTCTAGCCTATTTATAGATGTCTCGGACTAGGTCATAAATAGTGTAGTTGAGCTTAGATTTCTTGGCGTTCATCATTTGAAGACGAATAACCACTAAGGGGAGATTGTGGAACTTCACCGACAAAAGGTATGTGGAGACTTAAACTCATCTATCACTTGGAAAGTCTATTTCTACTTTATCTCCTATATTAAGACATAAGTCGTATTTACGATATAGTTTTCTACTATACACATTTGAGATTTCGAGGTGAGTATATCTCCCTTACATATTTCTCGAAATATGTGTTGGCAAGCTTTCGCTTTAGCCATGTTCATCTTTACTTGTGACGAAAGTCATGTTGACATTTCAATAACTTGAAAATTGCTTTGATGCTCAATAACATTATAAAATTGCTTTGATGCTAATAGTATAAAACATAGTTTGGACAAGTTGGCCTTTGTTAGTGGTGGTCAGGATTTGTGTGGACAAAGATAAATCAAGGGTTGTGGTTCCTTTGACCACCCCTAACATCTCACACTTGTGGCGTTCCAAAATTCAACGAGTTGATCACATATCTCATTCACTGCGCATTGAAATGAAACGCCCAATTCGAGTGTTACCAAACGCTTCAATTGTTATTTTGAATAGAAAAACTTTATTCCCTTCACAAAGATTGGAAAATCGTTGTTGAATCTCTTTTCATTTCGTCATGGTTAAAGTTTTTGCTATGAGCATTTAAAAGATGTAACCATCTTTGGATATCATTAGTATAAAACATAGTTTGGACAAGTTGGCCTTTGTTAGTGGTGGTCAGGATTTGTCTGGACAAAGATAAATCAAGGGTTGTTGTTCCTTTGACCACCCCTAACATCTCACACGTGTGGCGTTCCAAAATTCAACGAGTTGATCACATATCTCATTCACTGCGCATTGAAATGAAACGCCCATATTCGAGTGTTACCAAACGCTTCAATTGTTAGGCCCCCTCGGGAGAAATACGGAAAGGAAGTTGAATAGAAAAACTTTATTCCCTTCACAAAGATTAGAATTAGGAAAATCGTTCACACTACACCCAGTTGAATCTCTTTTCATTTCGTCATGGTTAAAGTTTTTGCTATGAGCATTTAAAAAGAAAGGCATATGACGTTGCCGATTCCTGGGAGAGCATTTTTTTTTCGCAGAATCATAATCCAACACAGACTCTAACACCGATAATGAAAGTGTAAGTTTTTATTTACCTTCTTTTCTCTTGAGTTATACATACATCTTGAGATTTTTATGCTGAATAATTTGATTCGCATTTACATTCAGGGTTTGGGTTTTTGCTATGTTGTTCTATTGATTCGCATTTACATTTCGGGTTTGGGATTTTGCTATGTTGTTCTACCAGTACTTTTAATTCATCGTCATCAACATAACAGTTTACAGAACCAAATCCCTATAATATTAGCAAAGGCAATAAGTTATTGATTTTGTGAGTTGTATATGTACTTCCTTCGATGAAGACGTTAAGTTCAACAAAAAGGTAATTCTCTTTCTTTAACCTAATTCCTTTGATCTCCAATATTGTGGTTTGTTACAGTTTAATAATCAGGTTGAAAATTCTTTCCAATGAAAACGTAACTAAAGACCAAGGTGAAATTTATTTTTGATAAGAATTTTATTTTTTGTTGAAATTGATATTAATGTTTTGGATGGATTGGTAGGGTGACTAATTAAAAGGTATTAGGGAGTTTTGAAAATGTTATTTTTAACTATTTCGTTGAACAAACATCTCACTTCGGTTAAATCTTTAACTGTTTATGTTGATGTGGGAATTTTTAAATGATTACTGACCACATCATTATATATATGATGCTTCCCACAACAAGTCTCGAGCATCTGAAGACCAAGAAACCACAGGGAATTCAAACAAAGGTAATCGAAAATCATTACAATTTCATTGGTGAATGATCCCTCGTTTTCACCTGATAGGGATTTGTCCTCATTTGATTTGTCCTTTTTTTTTTTGGTAAAGTTTTTTTCGAAAATTCTGAACTTTGGTTTATTTGAATTTAATTTGGTTGGTATGTGAATGTATCTTAGTAGCTTAAGTGGACAAAAGATGAGAAACCTGAGGGGTATGTGAATGCGTCAAAATAAAGCGAACTCTGAGACTATATTGTCACCCCCATTACCTACTCCAGGAGCTAAATACAAGTTTGCAATGTGCTTGCTCTAATTCAGGTGACTGTCACTATCTCAGTAGACTAATAAGTTATCAACATGGGTCTCAGTCTATGAGCTAATCATAGAAGAAAAAGAAGGATGCTTAGCCTTGGATACATTTCACTTTGAATGTTTATTTCAAAGACCAATGATAGTGCCTCGCAAAGTAAGAACTATGCCAAGAACCCCTTATGTGGTTATAAGTGTTTAAAACAGTTAGAGAGTGTTACGGAAATTATTTTCTTTCTCTCTCTTTGAATGCCAATTTCAATGCTTTTAATCATCGTTTGTAATCTTTGCATACAGACTTTCATCATGGTGTTTCGGACCTTAAGGGTTTTTGTATCCTCCTCCATAAATAAAAGATACAGTACAATTTTGGTGTGTGTAATCATTTTGGGAGAGAGAACGAGAGAGAGAGAGAGGGATGGGTCTCCTAATCAAGTCAAATCCTACCATTATCAAGTAATTGGGGCGAACGATTGAAGTAATGTCCTTGAGCTTTAAATCGGTTAAGGGTAAGTTGGTGTAGGTTTTTTTTGTCAGTTTTGATTGTCATGTTAAGTTTTTTTGTTTTTGTTTTTTTGTTGTAATTCTTTCGGTCAAATATACGGGTTTGTATTTTTCAGTTTTTTAGTATTAATTGGTGTTTGCAAGAACGGGTTGCTGTATTTGAAAAACTGATCGAGGGAATTCTTTTTTGCAGGAATTTTTACAGTAACATTGTGATGGATTCAAAGACTTTCACACTGGGTAGCTTCTTAGCATCACTGATTTTCTTCCTGAGTTCTATCCTTATTTGTTGAGTGGGGTTAGCAACAAATCATGAAGGTAATCAATCTTGGTACTAATACTTTACATCCTTGCTTTTGTGATCTAGACTGTTTATGGGACATTCATTCTATATGTGGGTGTTTTGCACATAATCATCATTTTGTATGGTTAGAACTTTAGGACAGAGTAGAGAAATGGTAATACTCGGGTTTATGTTTGCTTCACACTTTTAAAGATGTTTTGTAAATTGCTTTTGTTGTTTTAGATCGCAACTGATCGAGAGTTCTGGACCACTACAATGCCCATAATTTTGCTGTCGTTTAGGAACTGTGTTTAAAATCTTAAAATACGGTCAATCAGGTCTAGCAGCAGGTGGACAATGAATGCCTTCAGGTCTTGATGAAGCTAAGGAAAGTGCAACTAAATTAAGGCATAAGGGTTAAAAATTGCTAAGCGTTTATAGTAATATGAATTCAACAGACTGCTAGATCTAGAATTGCATACTAATTTAGGTTACTATTCAGCATTAGATAATGGGTTTATGGTCACAAACAATCTTTGGGTTTGCTTGAGATTATCTGCCCTCTTAGTGCCATCTAGAAACATGTACAAAAAGTTTTTGTTCTAAATTAACTTGAAGCTTTGCAATATTTTAGCCGTAATTTGGATTTGTTGTTAGAATTTAATGGAGTTTGATAGGAGAGGAATGTATAGCAAGTAGTGATTTTGGGTGAAATTTATTTTTGATAAGAATTTTCTTTTTTGTTGAAAATGACAAGATGAATGAAATGAGTTTCTTTGGGAGGAGCATATATACCGGCACAACGATCAAATACTTGATTAGAAAATGGGAAAATCAAGAGCGACAAAACAGAAGACGGGGACAATGGGAAGGATGACTTAGGAAGAGCGTGAAATGGTAAGGATTGTTGGGGGAATTTTGCATTAGGTATATACTATACTTCTATCTACACCGTAAAAAAAAAATTGTGTGCAAAATTAGTAGTATAGTTTCCATACACATTTATTCCTACTATATATGATATTGGTTTTTGGTTCAGGGCCGCCAAATTTGGGATGTAATGCAACAATTTCTATAAGGATAATACAGAATCTTAGGATTGTTGTGTTCTAAAGTTTTGCTAAATGCTACTTGGATGGCAGGGCTAACTGCTACTTAGATAAGAAAGAACAGTTAGTCAAAATAAAAGAAATGAAATGGGTATATACCAATGTTGTACATAAACATGTATCTGTTGGTGTAACAATCACTCAAACTTTGGTTAAGCCAAACTCTCACTAGATGTGAAGGAAAACTGACACGAGTCAAATTATCATACAAAAGAATTACTTACTATGAAGGCCGTGCTGTTACGGCACAGGTCAAGTTCTAGTAAGCATATATAGTGTGTTTGCACATTAGTGTATAAATCCATAAACCGGGAGCCAAGTATATGCATATGTGTGCATACGAAATTGATGAAGAGGACACGATAAGTATGCGTACCCGTACGCATACTGGTAAGGGTTTTCGAACCGAAAATATATGTTGGGTTTAGGAATTACAAACTCCTAAACTAGTCACCTTAAGTATGCGTACTCGTACGCATACTGGCAGTAGTTTTCGAGCCGAATATATCTGCTGAGTTTAGGAATTACAAACTCCTAAACTAGTCACCTTAAGTATGCGTACCCGTATGCATACCGGCGGAAGTTTTCGAACCGAAAATTTCTGCTGAGTTTGGAAACACAACAAACTCAAAATCCGGCTGCTTAAGTATGCATACCCATGTGCATACTTAAGCTGGTTATTTTTATCAAATCGTCTTGTTCATGAACTTAAACATTTAAATCATAATAAATGCAATCTTTGAAAACCGTGGCTATAATGTTCATGATTGATTCAAGTGAATCAAACCGTTTTACTTCAATTGTGTTCTTGAGAAGATAGCAATTGAACAACTCATTAACTAGTTTCATTTGAGTCATTCGACCTAGTTATGATTAAGATGAATAAGGTTGATATGAGAGTAATCATGTGGCTAACCTCGGTTAACTATATGTGAACCAACATGGTGTACACGTTTAGGTACGGTTACATAAACCTAAATGAGGGTACATTTCATTTTTGTGTAACAAGTTAAGTTCGATCTAACGGTTGAAAGATATTAGCTTGGTTAAATCAGGTTTTTCATCTAACGATGATTATTGAATGCTTTGTTACCAAGGTAACTTGGATTGCAAACCCTGATTTGGAAAACTATATAAGGGAGAACTCTAGCAACTAGGAAACCTAATCCCCACACCTCCTATGTGTTACTAGTTGCATAACTAGAGTCGAGTCTCCTTTAACCTTAGGTTTCTTCTCGAGACCCTGTAGGTTAACGACTTGAAGACTTCATTGGGATTGTGAAGCCAGACCCAACTATTTTCTCTGTAGTTGCGTAATCTGACCTTGATGTTTCTATCGTGATTGAGTGCAATCGTAAGATTGGCTTGAGATTTATATCTCCGATAGGTAAGATAGAAAAGTAGCCACAAACACCTTCGTATCATCTTTTGTGATTCCACAATAACTTGTTTCGCTAGTCGATTAAGTTTATTTTGAAATCTCACATCTTTTAAGATAAAGTTTATTTCGCTAGTCGCTAGTCGATTAAGTTTATTCCACTAACATACGTCTTCGAAACTAGGGTTTATTTCGATTTTGTGAAAGCTCACATCTTTTAATATGAAGTTTTGGTTTTCATGAAAGCTCATAAACAAAATTTTGTCACTATACACAAAAAAAATCAGGGATTATTAATAGTTTCTCAAACTAAGGATCGAACGAACATACGTTTTCTAAAAACACGGGTTTTCAACAAAACTCACACTCATATATGCACATGTATATAATTTCAACATGATTAATGCATTAACAACTCATGGGATCAGAAAAAAAATAACAAAAAAAGGGGCATACCTGGTCAGCGTCCGGAAGTTGACCGGACGGCGATCGACGGCGACTGTCGGCGGCAAAGCTCCGACGATTTTTTTTATTTTCTCTGGCGTGAAGATGAGGAGGAGATGAAGGTGGTGGTCGGTCGTGGGAAGGTGAATAAAAAAAGGATTAATTCATTTTATATCAAATTTTATTTCCAAAACCTAATTTTACAAGAATATCCTTTTCGGGCCGGGCCCGTGAGTCCTAAATCGATCAAGGTCCCATCACCAAATCAGTGGTTCAACACCAATTCATGCTCAATAGGCTACGCTCTATAATGCCACTGGAATCTTCGTTCAAGCCGTGGTTTTCTCGTACTATCAAGAATCCGGTAAGGTCTTATCTTACGACTAAGTTCAATTGCTTATATCGTTTGTAACCGGAAAATCACCATTCAGTGCTGACAGAGGAACATGACTTTCCCTCACTGAGCAGGGGACTTAATGTAGATGGTGGATTTTCAACAAGGGCTAAAATCATAAACCCATAATTGTATGTACTCCTGATCCAGCAATCATATGAGTATTGAGACTCATGTCTCTTATCGAAAGCATGAAAGCTCATGCCACAAGAGTCACTGACGGAGAATACTATCTCTCAAAGTATATGTAGATATGTAGTCTCTCAGCTGAGGCAAAATCATATCTCATGAATACTGAGCAATTTCAGTAATTACTTTTATATAGAATCGAAAGATTGGACGGATCCTAGACAGCTTGCCTGCTAGTATAGAGCGATAACGTCTTCAGGATGTAACAATGTTTTCCCTGACTATACAAAAGAAAATATGACGCTTCAACAAGCTCATATCACTCAATTCGTGAATAATTAATGCTCCTAGATGACCGTACTAATATAGAGCCATCAATCAATTATTCTTAAAATCATTAGATTCATTAACTGAATCCCTGGAAAATATTCAATGTTTTTCATAATATTTCGTTACTTCAATTTATGGTTCTTCCCAGCAAAATTCCATGGGTTAGTAATAAATATTCAACACATGGGCATCTGAGCAACTATTGAGTAAGCCCCGACTAAAATGGTGCAAGTGTACTCAGCAATAATACACCAACGAGCACCCGAATGCACGAACGAGCATTCCAAAATACGGAAGAACGATGAACCTATGCAAAATAGGAAGAAAATAATAAATAATAAAATATTAGTCAAGGCGCTAGGGGACTGGGCTCACCGGACGGCCAGCCACGCCGTGACCTATCCCACGCCTAAATTATATATTTTATCATATTTTTATTATTTTCCTTGATCTCATGAAAATCTCTTTAGTTGAACAAATATCCTTCGTTATAAAGAAACTCCTCAGTTTCATGGTATTTCCTTCGAATCATGAAAAATAATATAAAATTATCGAAACTCGTGGGACCGGCCCCCAGCCGGCCGGTCATTCCCTAGCAGGTCCCATACACCCCTTATTTTTTATTATTATTTTTATGTTTCCTTGATTCCATGAAGTTCCTTGATTTCATGATATTTCCTTCAAATTATGAAAATTTCTTCAAATCATGAAATAATACATAAAATTAGGGAAAACTCACGGCATCGGGCCCCAGCCGGTCGACCATGCCCAAGCCGGTCCCACACATACTTATTTTTATTCTTATTAATGTTATTTGTTTCCTTCATCTCATGGAAACTCCTTCACTTCAAGGAAACTCCTTGATTTCAACAAAACTCCTTAGTTTCAATAAACTCCTTGATTTTATGATATTTCCATAAAATCATGAAAAAATATAATAAAATTAGGGGAATGCTATGGGACCGGGATCATTAGCCGGATGACCATGCCTTGGCCATAGCCGGTCCCGCACTTCATGATTCTTTCATTTTATTATTATTTTTCCTTCATCTCATGAAGTTTTCCCGGCTTCAGCAAAATCCCTAATTTCTTCATATTTTCTTAAAATGTTGCTCAAACGCAAATGAGAAAATATCAAAATTCTTAGAACTGAGATACGAACACTTTGGTGACTTGAGAATGTTACCTTGACCGACCAAGGTTGGCTATTTTTCTTGCAAGAGGCCGGTCCCATATATTTTCATCATTTGACCTAATTTGCGCAATTGCACGTATTAGGTCCAAAACTCTTCCAAACAACTTGGAACTTCATAAAATGATCGTTAGTCGATCTTGTGACCAACCAGGTCCGATTTCATGATCCCTTGGTCGGTCCTTCATCCCTTCATAATTAGGTTTTAACACTTAATGCTGAGATGGGCATTATTTTTCAGCAAAAATATATATGATTAAACGAGCATTTTAATCATCCTTTCACCAACTGGTCTTCAAGGGGCTTTGATATTTTGCTCACTTGAGAATATAGGTGCTACATGGTCAATTCATCATCCCATGTAGCTGATCCCTCTTTCATTTCATAAATGATTTTCAATAAATCATCAATTCAGCAATTAATCAAATTAGGGTTTTGAATCCAAGGTTCATAATTCCAGATTCAAACACTAAATTTTATGTTGATCCCATGATCAACACTCTAATAAATTATACTTGGTTCGGTCCCCAGTATTTTAAATTATTATTTATTTGGTTCTGCTACCAATACTTCATAAAATGAGCAACATTTGCTCAGACGAGCAATATTTGCTCAGACTAAGGAATATTGGTTCAACTATCAATATTCAACAATTCATCAAATGAGAAACATTCGCTCAGATGCACAATATTTGTTCGTATTGACGAATATTGGTTTAACTATTAATATTCAGTAATTCATCAAACGAGCAATAATTTCTCAGATGAGCATCATTTGCCCGCATCAAGGAATATTGGTTCAACTATCAATATTCAACGATTCATCAAATGAACAATATTTGTTCACTTTAGCTATCAACATTTATTCGAGAATTATACCTATGTCTCAACAGACATGTTCAATTCGTGAGTTTCAGAATATTTTCAAATCACGTGCAACTCAGCAACACATGGACTCATCGTCCCACGAAGTCATCAACTGACTAACTAAAACCAAGAGACATCAATCGTGTCATATGGGGGGATATTAACTAGGTTTTTGGTATGGCGGTATACGACACATGTGTTTATGCACACGATGAGAATGTGATCAAGTCGTGCAATCAGTTGGAGGAGTTAACAAAGTAGTGGATGGAAAATCAACCAAGTCTCCGCATGTTGAGCAACTGGTTTTAACACGATTTCCACTTATCCACTCTTTGATTCCATCAACTGTCACAGTTCATGGGATCATGGTGTTTACAATTCTAGCAAAATAAATAAGTCTCTGAATCATGATTGAAAGGAGGACAATCTTACGTCAAACAGACAAGATGAGATTAATAACTCAACGTCTGGCGATTTTCCTTTTCGGTTCACAACACATATCATGAACTTACTTCCTTAAAACACATGTAAAAACATTGTTTCCTAGGATGAAATGCTCAACTTATACCCATACAAAATCACAATAGCATTCATAAAATTATGTCGATGTCTCATATACAAAGTTTAATGGTTAAGCAAGAAACTTCATATTGTATTCCTTAATACTGTGTCTATCTAGAGTGTTCATGCTTCGTAGTTTTATGTTTTCAATATGCACGACTTGAAAGATATGTTAGGGAATGAAACAGTTCAAGTCAAATATCACTAACCTCAAGTGGAAGGATGATGTTGTGGTTGTAGCTCCGTACTTCTTCACTTCTTCAAGTCTTCGCAATACTTGTAATATCTCACCCTAATACGTTCAAGCTAACCTATACAAAGTTGACTCTAGTACATTTAAATCAAGCGACTCTTAAATTAGTTTTGGCTCACTAAAATATGACAACCAAACTTGACATACCAACGTTTGGTGGGTTCAACCAAGCTATGCTCTAACAGTTTTGGTCTGGCGGTCTACGACACAGTTTTGGTCTGGCGGTCTATGATACACGATGAGAATGTGAGCAAGTAGTGTAATCAGTTGGAGGAGTTAACAAAGTAGTGGATGGAAAATCAACCAAGTCTCTGCATGTTGAGCAACTAGTTTAAACACGATTTCCACTTCTCCACTCTTTGATTCCATCAACTGTCACACTTCATGGGATCATGGTGTTTACAATTCTAGCAATATAAATAAGTCTCTGAATCATGATTGAAAGGTGGACAATTTTACGTCAAACAGACACCATGAGATCAACAACTCAACGTCTGAGCAATTACTCTCAACAGAGTAAAATTCAATCATTCAAAACTTATTTTATTTTCAGAATACACAACACACCCTCGATCTTCGATTACCATTAATCTCACACATTTCTAAGCTTTCCTCCTACAGATCGACCCATCCTCTCTTGTGACTGAATTTACTCTGGAACGGCCATTGTCTTGGTTTAGGCCGGAGTACTACAGATTGATCTCTAGAATTCAAAGCACTCCCTTCTTGCAATGTATATGTGTGAGGTTTAATTGTTCGCTCGGTTCAAGGAGTTTCCTCTGCACAGTCGTCTACTCAATTCCGTAAAAACCAGCAACTCATTTTGCCCCATCTATAGATTAGCGACCACAGTGGGAGATCATTCTCTTGGTTACAATCTCAATTCTCACAAAGATGGCCGGCCTTAGGTCTGGTTCAGTTACCAATCCGGGTTCAATACCCGACCCTAACATCGTAAGTTCTAGTGGTACTGCCAACACCACTCCTCCGGCATAACCTGCCACTACTACTCCTCCTCATTCGAATAATGGTGCTCCAGTGATCACCCCTGCAAGTGACGGCACTGGGGCCATCAATAATCCACTCTTCGGACGATCTCCTGAAGAAATGAGACGTTTTTGTAGTTCTCATAAGGGTGCAAGAAACTCTTGCCAAAATCAAACTGACGTGGATGCTACTCAGAAGGAACTACTCAACTATCTCAAGACTCTTACAGACAAGATGTCAGAGAAAACTCAGACAAACGAAAAGCTAAAGAAACGTCTTCATATGTTGATCCCGAGGTCACTCCGATCCATGTAGTAGAAGATGAGGAAGTTCCTAAAGCTGCAGAAAATCCACCAGCAAAAGAGTCATCCAGTTTCATCACCCGTGAAGACCTAGAACGTCTTTTAGAGGACCGTGGAAAAGATAAGACACCTTCTGTCCATCGTCACTAACCTCTATATCCTTCTGCTACACAAAGGATTCCTCTTCCAAAAGGTTACACCTCTCCAACCTTCACACTTTATGATGGAACTGGCAATGCTCGAGAACATGTTTCTCGATTTCTGGAAGCACTGGGTAAACATGAGCACAACAATATTGTCCGTCTGAAGGAATTTTCAAAGTCTCTGAAAGGCAGGGCATATACCTGGTACAACAACATCGCACCAGGAAGTATCAAAAGTTGGGGAGAAATGGTTAATGCTTTCTACAAAAAAGTATTTCTTCGCTTCAGAGCAAATCACCCTCTCTGATCTCGAAAGGATGTTTCAAAAGATCAACGAACATCCTAACTATTATGTGAAAAGGTTCAGAGTTCAAGCCTTGGATTTTCATGATCCGAACGTCACAGAGCAACAATTCGTGGACTTGTGCATCAATGGAATGATTCCAGTCTACAGAGATTTATTGGAAAATCTCAAGTTCCAGACTTTCTCAGAACTTCATGAAGCGGCCAAGAGATCAGAAACTACTTCACCTGATTTATTGGAGAGGGCTAGGACTACAAAAACTGAAGAGACACGAGAGACTCGAGGTAGCAGACGTTTAATCAACAAATAGTACAGCCTCCAACCTTCCACAAATATTTTTACGGAAGGGAGCAAACGAAAGGCTGAGCCACAGCGCAAACATACTTCCTCAACTCCTTCAAAGACACAAAAGAAGGATAATACGCAAGTTCCTGCTCAACACACAAAACCTGACCCAGAGGCACCTGATTTCCCCTGCTCTATTGAGGAATTTATTGAACTTCTATATGCCTAGGTCCAAGACGACGCAATCAATTTTCCATATGTCAAGAAAGAGCCAACTAAAGAGGCCATAAAAAATCCACGTTACTGTCGCTTTCATAGGTTTGTCAACCATCCCACAAGTGATTGCAAAACTTTGAAGTGTATATTTAAAGAAAAGATCGAATTAGGAAAACTCAACTTGGGGACTGAAGGAGTGCACATAGATCCTCTCCCAGTTAGAACCTTCACTTTTTCTGAACCACCTATCAAAGAAGCAGTTCAATCCTTAATCGAGAATGTCTGCGAATTGCTATACTTATCAAAGGCTCAAAGGGGAGACATGTTTGCTGAACTAAATCACATCGTGTTAGGAAGCGTTTGTTGATTCAAGAAGTATTTCCTGAGCCGCCTTCAACAACAGACGAAGAAATGTACGACTGGGGACTTCTCGCCACAGTCCATCTCAAAGGAAATGAGTTCAAACAAGCATTAATTGATGTTGGCACTGCTGTCAATATTATCCCTATGAAAACTCTCAGAGATGTTGGTATCACACGACAAGAAGTCATTCATGCTCCGATCTCAATCATAGATCATGAAGGAACGCCCAGAGATGCTTATGGATACATCATTCTCAAGATGAAGGTGAATTCAACTTGGACAGAAACCAAGTTTTACATAATCTGAGAAGATCCAGGATATGACATGATCCTTGGACGTACATGGTTTCATACTAGAAAGGTAACCCCAACACCTTTAACTTCAGTTGCACATTTATCCGTTGAGGAAAGCTCTGATTCAGAAGAAGAAATAAAGTACCCCATTTGAGTATCTAAAGGAATTCAAAGCCTTGACGGAGCTGACACAAAAGCCTGAATAAAATGAAAATGCTTTCATCAAGAGGTTTCGCAATTAAGCAAGTCTTATTCCTCCTCATGTGTTCATATTATCAGTTTTCAAACATGCTGCTTTGCAAAATGCTATAAAGGGCTCTACTACATCAACAACTTAGCAATTGCAAAATGCTATAAAGGGATAACCTCACCTCAGCAATATTTCACCAAATGGTTAAGTTCATAGCTTCTTCAAATCGAGCATACCATCAAAAAGTTTATTGCTGAAGACATAGCCAAGCATGACAAACAATATCTCAAATGCTCTCCTCTGCATGAGTGTCCATACATACCACATCCATGGAACTCCACTGCACGAATAATTCCAAATCAATAGAAAATATTCAGGGCACGAATGATCAAGTCTAACAAATTCCAGGAAGGAGATTTAGTTCTCAAAGCAACTAAGCGTAACTTTCATTCTACAAAGAACTCCAACTGGGATGGACATTTTATGATCTCTAAGTCTATTGCTGGTGGATACTACAAGTTAATCAACATGGACAGCAAGGAGACCGTGGCCGTGATACATGAGAATTGGTTCAAGGCCTTTGATGTTTAAGGTTTTGGATATTCGAGGTATTAGATGATTCAGGGAACGAGCACCTCAAATATTTGGCGTTTAGAATTTTCTTTAATTGTATTTCAATTCCTCCAAAATGTTTGCAATACTTGCATTCAACAATTTATTAAAATTCAGTTTACTTAAAGAAAATCTCTATCAAACCCAAAGAAAATCTTCAATCATCTACTTATCCAAAACAAATCAAAACAAAAAATAAAACCTCGCATCTCTCGAAAGTTCAAGAGATTATGAAAAGGAATCAAAGAAAATCAGCAAAGAAAGATTTTTGCTTCTCTGCATCCTTCAAGACTTGTAAAGCCCCCTTCTCCATGTTCAGATCTTCAGTTAGCCTGGAAATTTTGTCTTCCTTCTCCATCACAGCGTCATTGGGAAAGGGT
Source organism: Papaver bracteatum (assembly GCA_023529315.1). NCBI lineage: Eukaryota > Viridiplantae > Streptophyta > Magnoliopsida > Ranunculales > Papaveraceae > Papaver > Papaver bracteatum. The sequence continues at coordinate 234,953 of JAJJWX010001451.1, read as the reverse complement.
ATATATGTTATTTTCACATGAGTCCTTAATAGAATTCATCATCTTACGAAGCCACTTCACGTTGAAGCCAAGTCTCTCAGAATTCTCCAAGTTGAACTCCCAATCAAAGAGTACATCTGGAGTCATAGTATTTCTGGCCCTAGTGCATATATAACTTAAAATATGCAAGATAACACTTACTTGCATTGTTAAAGAATACGCACGCTTTGAGTCTCTAGTAACGATGATATGACCAAATTTATTCCATATTTTCTCGTACAAGTTGCCATATCTAATGGGAACGCTGAATCCACCAACTAGTTCGTGATATGGGAGTGATGTATCAAAGGGAGGATTAAAAACAATCCATGCACTTGGGTATTCATACACCACTATATGATTCTCAATCATTGGAGCCACTTATACAATCATAACAACAGTTTCTCCAGCTTCTTCAATGCGTGGTTCAGCTTCTTCCGCCATCGAAGAAACAAAAATTGAAGTCTCGGCCTTTTCAACAACATCAACAACAACTCCCTAATGACTTTGAAGTGCAGATATGGTTGTTCCTTCATCAATAACCTCTGTGTTTCTCAAGCCATCATTATTATCTCTTTCATTCTCAACTTCGGTATTTGACACCTAATACGAAGATTACATGAGATTAGGATCATACAAGCATGAAACCAAAAGAAATCATAAACTACGGCATACAAGTGGTCTAACATCATCAAGGTTCTTCATTCTACATGCTAGATGTCAACAAATAATGTGAAAGTCACAAAAACACATTTTACAACAAGCTCGCCTGAGAAGAATAAAGGGTTTAGTTATATACCATTATTTTTGTATGGATGTTATCTACAGAATATCAAAATTTCATAGAAATTGGATGAACGAGAAAAAAGATGTGGTCAAAACTTTGGACTACATGACAGCTGAAAATTTCCTGAAAGTCTCCTGGATGTTTACTGTTTCGTCTATTTAAACCCCTAAATGTGCTCAAAACTTAAAAAGCTTCTTTGATAAAAATCTTGGAAATTTTCTGGGCATAAGAATACATATGTGGATTGCGAAAATCCGACACCGGATGAAGATTTTATGGCGTTTTTGCTAGAATACTGAGTTCTAAATTTTCTGGTGACGTATTTTCGGCAAAGCTTTTCATATATTCACATGCATTCTCATTCATTCACTCATAAATCAACATGTTTATGCTTCTATGGATAAAATTCAAGGTAAATACTTACTTGGGTGGTCTCTGAAGCGTTCAAAGAACCAGAATTGCTCGCATCGACATCGACAACACCATTACTTTCATTCAGTTTTGAACTCTGAGAGTTTTCTTTATCGCCATTCTTCGAGCGAACATCACCAGTACTCTCCACTTCCATTATGACATCCTCCTGGATGTATTCTCAATAATTAGCATTTTATCTACTAAGCATCATAACTTGTTATATGAAGAAATACTTACTTCAGCTTCTTCTTCAGAAACCGTCTTCCCAGAAGTATAGAATTGAAGACCGTCAATACTTGAGGGAGCAAAATTCTTTAACCAAATAACAAATATCGGTTTTATGATCCTAATTACACGGATAAGAAAGGGTGACAGTGAAATAAGTATTGATAACTCACCAAAGAAATAACTGGGGACTTTATGGTATTGGGTAACAAATTATAACTCTTGCTCCTGCCTTCTCCACCATGAATAATTGCTTCAGTTTCTGAAAAGTCTACATGCATTCGAGGTCTTACGCTACGAACGTCCTGTGGAAATTTTTTGATGCAATGATCAAATTACAATTATCATAATTTTATGAAGATTACACAAAGGGCACATACATGTGAACATCCTGGAGACGTCTTTCGTTTATCACTACCAGAGAGATACTTCAATCTTGGTCGAGTAGAAATCATCTCAGCAGAAGGAGGATCTTTCATCGGAGTTTGACCAACCATTACAAAATCATGTAAACTCTTAAGATGTTGATTCCAAAAGTCTACATAACCCGGAGTTACATATGAAATTCTCTCGGAGCAAGAGAACCATAAATCACTTCCTTCCACATGTGTATGATCTAAATGGGTCCTAAGTTGCTCAACTGATGGTTTCCTTCTTCGAAAAGTTGGAACACACTGATCCATACCCATTTGTCGAGCCGCCCTGTCAATATTATATTCCCCCACTGAACGTTCTCCATATATTGCTGATATCAAGTGACCAGGAGTGCAGCTCAACATAAAAGATCTTTCTCCATCGCTCAGACCTGTACCAGATGCCAAGGTCATATCCAGCTGAGAAATATAAGAAGGAATTGACACCCATAGGTGGATATCGACTCGGATTCATCGTCTAACACATCAATGAGGCGTGTCTTGAATCGAGGCTGCTTTGTAGACCATCGCATGATCCTAACATTATCTTTCTCATAGAAAACATGACGAGCATCAGCATTCGGTCCTGACAAGATAGTACGAGGAATGGAAGCATAATTCTTAAAATTTTCCCACATCAAAGCTTGAAGAAACATCGTGTTGGCATAGCATTCAATCTTCATAAAGCCATTCGATATACTAGAATCTATAACCAGGGAGTCTAAGTTAGAGTACAAAGAACCCAAGAATAATCTACCTATTGGAAGTTGCTCACCTTGAGCCATCTTGATATCAAAGGGAATCACAAATGGTTTCAATAAATTGTCGCTATCTTCAAATACATCTCTGGACAGCCATAAGCATAAGAAAGAAGCAATAGATAACATACCGTCAATAGGGATATCAGGAACCTCATCTCTTGGCCACCAACGTGTTAACCAATAAGCATAACAATACTTGTTAGACGCCTTCTTGATCCTCCCCATTTATGGTGCCAAGATATTATAAATTGTGGTCTCCTCAGCTGAAGATCAGGAAGATTATCTGTGATTGGGAGATGCAACAAAGCAGCTACATCCTCTAAGGTGATGGTAAATTCTCCCCATCTACATATGAAGGTATGGGTCAGAATGCGCCAACGAGCAAGTAGAGATACTATGCCTCGCACATCATGAAAAATGAACAAGTCTCCAGATGTTTGAATAGCCCTTGTTACTTGTGCCTGATCTAGCATAGCTTTAATGCGAGGGAAACCCAGCATGTGCCTCGCCCATCTAGAGAATTTTTCTAAAGGTCGTCGAGAAATCTTAAACTATATGACTGACAAAAGAAAAAGTTCTCGTTCAAGACTAAAGCGGATTACTGTGTTAGGGGCCACCAATTTATTTTGAGTAACACTCTTGGGATTTATCAGAAGACGATACAATGGGGTTTTGAGACGTTTTTTTGGTTTCTTGCTGAACCTCGAAAAATGCATCATCTATATTTGAGATATTATTAACCCCAGGTGTTTCTTCCTCTTCTTCACTAATAGAAGTCTCATCCATGCATGCATCATCTCTGGAGATATCATTTTCTTGGAAGTCATAAACATCCTTAAGAAGTAGTTTTAACATGCCCACAATATTCTACTTCAGTATATCATTCATACAATATGCAAACATCAACTAAATGAAGTACTTGGAAAATGCTCATGCAAACATCTACAAAATGGTAATTCTCAACTCTTACCTTTTTACGATTCCACTAACAATAGTGATTGTAATGCGAGAGTTAACACTTCAAAACTTGCTCACTTCTTCGAACCTACAAAAGACGGGCAAAACTCAGATTTTCATAAAATCATGAACATTTCTACTGTGAACATTCATCATGGAGTTATGAAACTAAAATATTATTTCATCATTGTAGATAGGGAAAAACGATTTGCTGGTTTTTACGGAATTGAGGAGACGACCATACGGAGGAGACTCCTTGAACCGAGCAAAATGTTCAACCTCACACAGATACACTGCAAGAAGGGAATGCTTTGAATTCGAAAGATAAATCTGTAGTACTCTGGCTTAAACCAAGACAATGGTCGTTCTAGAGTAAATTCGGTCACAAGAGAGGATAGGTCGATCTATAGGAGGGAAGCTGAGAAATATGTGGAATCAATGGTAATCAAAGATTATAGGTGTGTTGCGAATTCTGAATAAGATAAGTTCTGAATGATTGAAATTGCTCAGATGAGAGCAATTGCTCAATTGATGAGTTGTTGATCTCGTATTGTCAGTGAGACGTGAGATTCTTGTTGTTCTTTCAATCATAACTCAAAGACTTATTTATATTGATGAAATTATAGACATCATGATCCCATAAAGTGTGACAGTTTATGGCATCAAAGAGTGGGGAAGTGGAAATCGTGTTTGAAACCAGTTGCTCATCGTGCAGATACTTGGTTGATTTTCCATCCACTACATTGTTAACTCCTTCAACTGATTGCACGACTTGCTCACATTCCATCGTGTGTTTGAATACACGTGTCGTAGACCGCTAGACCAAAACCCTAGTTGATATCCCCCCAAGTGACATGATTAACATCTCGTGGTTAGTTTAGTCTGTTGTTGACTTCATGATTTAATGGGACAATGAGTCCATGTATTTACTGAGTTGAACATGATTTTGTAAAATGTTCTGAAACTCATGAATTGAACGTGGACATGATTCTCACGTTGATAGTTGAGGCGAGCAAGTATTACTCTGATTTGTTGAATATTGATAGTTGGACCAATATTCCTTGATTTGAGCAAGTACTGCTCATCTGAGCAAGTATTGCTCATCTAATGAATCATTGGTGTCATGACCAAAATAAAGCATTAATTAAAATACTAGTAGTTGAACCGAGCATAATTAATAAGAATTCTGATGAGATCGTCATAAAATTATTAGTGTTCGAATCTGGAATTATGATCCTTGGACTAAGAAACCCTAATTTGATCAATTGATGACCAGTTCATGGTTAGTTGAAAATTAACTATGGAATGAAGGAGAACCGGCTTCACGGGATCGTGGGTCGACCACTTATCTCCCACATGCTCGTGTGAGCAAACTCCAAGGCTTCTTGAAAAGTTGGTGATTTGGTGATGAAAGAATGATCAAATGTTGGTTTAATCATTTATTCGAAAATGCTCGTCCGAGCCTTAGGTGATATAACCTAATTAATTATGAAAAGATGAGAAACTGATCAAGGGGTCATGAAACTAGCCTTTGGTGGTCACGGGATCGAATGACGATCGTTCCATGAAAATCCCAAAATTATTTGGAAGAGTTTTGGACCTAATACGTGTTATTGCGCAAATTAAGTCAAACCGTGCAAATACACTGGTCCGGCTCATTGCGAGCTAAGGAGCCAACCCTAGTAGGTCAAAGTAACATGCTCATATCGTCAAAGTGTTCGTATCTCAGTTCTGAGAATTTTGATATTTTCTGGCGTGCAGTTGAGCATCCATTTGAGAAAATATGAAGAAATCAGGGATTTTTGATAAAACAGTCAAAACTTCATGAGATGAAAGAAAATAATAAAAAAATGAGGGAATCATGAAGTGTGGGACCGGTCATGGCCGTCCGGACAAAGGGCCCAATCCCACACGTTTTCCTAATTTTTATAATTTTTTCATGATTTTAGGGAAATATGATAAAGCAAGGAATTTTTTAAAACTAAGGAGTTTTGTTAAAATCAAAGAGTTTTGTTGAAATCAAGGAGTTTCCATGAGATGAGGAAAACATGAAAAATAATAATAATAAAATAAAGGGCGTGTGGGACCGGCTTGAGCATGGTTGGCCGGCTAGGGCCCGGTCCCGTGCGTTTTTCCCTAATTTTATGTATTATTTCATGATTTAAAGGAGTTTTCATAATTTGAAGGAAATATCATGAAATCAAGGAATTCCATGGGACCAAGGAAACATGAAAAATATAATAATAATAAAATTGGACATGTGGGACCAGCTAGGGCTTGACCGGCTGGCTAGGGCCCGGTCACACGGGTTTCCCTAATTTTATATTATTTTTCATGGGATCAAGGAAATATCATGAGATTAAGGAGTTTTCATGAAATTAGGGAAATAATAATAAAATAATGAGGAACCATGAGGTGTGGGGCTGGCTGGGACCAAGGCATGGTCGGTTGGCCAATAATCACGGCCCACAATGTTTTCCTTAATTTAAATTATTTCTTTGGTGTGAGGGAAACACCATGAAACTGAGGAGTTTCCTCAAAACGAAAGATATTTGTTCAAGTGAAAGGATTTTCATGAACTCAAGAAAAATAATAAAAAATATGAAACTGGCGTGGGATTGACCACGACACGTCCGACCGAACAGTGGGCCCATGCTCCCATCACCTTGGTCAATTTTTAATTATTTTTCTTCCTATTTTGCATAGGTTCATCGTCTCGTCGTATTTTAAAATACTTGTTCGTACGGTGATTGTTAGTGCATCATCGTCGAGTACACTTGCACCATTTGAGTCGGGGCTTACTCGGAGGTAGCTCAGATGCCCCTGTGTTGAATATTTATTACTAACCCATGGAATTCTGCTGGGAAGAACCATAGATTGAAGCAACGAAATATTACTAAAGTATTTGAATACTTTTCATAAAATATTTGAATATTTTCAGAAATTCAGTGGATGAATCCAGGAATTTCAAGAATAATTAACCGATGGCTCCATACTAGCATAGAAAGCTGTCTAGGAGCATTAATTATTCTGACATGAGCTTGCTAGAGCTTCATATCCTTTATATAGTCAGGGAAAACTATTGTTTGTATCCTGAAGACGTTATCGCTCTATACTAGCAGAGCAAGCTGTCTAGGAGCCGTCAATCTCGTGATTCTATATAGAAATAATTACTGAAGTGTTCAATATTCATGAGATATGCCGTTGTCCAGCCGAGGGACTACATATCTGCACGTACTCTGAGAGACAGTATTCTCAGTTAGAGATTTGATGAGAGACCCGTGTCTCAATACTCACATCTGATTGCTGGATCAGAAGTTCATATAATTATGGGTTTACGATTTTAGCCTTTGTCGAAAATCCACCATCTATATTAAGTCCCATGCTTAATGAGGAAAGCCGTGTTCCTCAGTCAGCATTGAATGGTGATTTTACGGTCATAAACAATATAAGTAATTGAACTTAGTCGTAAGTTAAGGCGTTACCGGATTTCGATAGTACGAGCATACTATGACTTGATTGAAGATCCCAGTGGCATGATGGAGCATCGTCTAATGAGCATAAATTGGTGTTGAACCGCTGATCTTGATAACGGGATCTTGGTCGTTTAGGATTCACGGGCCGGGCCCAAAAAAAGAAATACTTATTTTAGGAATAAACGCTCGTTTGTTCGTTAGTTTAAGGAACAAACAAAATAGACCTGAGTCTAATGATATACTCCCTCCGTTCCATTTTACTTGATGTTGTAGAGTTTTTCACGCAGATTAAGAAACCTTAGAGAGAGTTGAGTTTTTTCAATTCTACCCATATTAATACCTTTAAAAAGAATTAAATGACCTAGTTTTTAGGGAAAGTTACCAATCCCATTATACTTTACTTGGGATGTACCAAATTTTTATAGATTAGAGTATATATCCTCCATGAGAAATATTTAAAAATTTGAGTAATTGTTTATGCGTTGATTACGATGAGAATTTATGCTCTGGTGTGATTCCAAAGCAAAGGTAAATCAGAGAGGATTTGGAGAAAATACTAAAACTCTCATATATTTTGGAACAGAAAATAAACCCTAAAACATCAAGTAAAGTGGAATGGAGGGAGTAAAATTTTGTCTATGAGCTTTCACGAAAACCAAAATTTTATCTTTGTGAGATTTCACAAAATGGAATAAACTCTCGTTCCAAAGGTGAATGCTCGTACGAGAGAAATTTTTTTTTTTTTAAAAAGACGTGCGTCTGTTAATAAATTTTTTGTCTATGAGCTTTCATGAATTTTTTTACTTTCGATATGTGAGCGTTCACAAAATTTTGAAAATATACTCTCGCTTCAAAGATAGATGCTCGTGCGAGGGAGCAAAATATATAGATATATTTTTAAATTTACGTGAGTTTCACGTTAAATATATGTATTTTGTAAAATCAATGTTTTGATTTTGAACAACTGTTGAAAGTAGACAATTATACATGGTGAAATAATGTCTGTATGTGAGTTTTCACAATTGTAAGATGAACGTCTGTCCAATTTTTGGAAAACCAGTGGATGTTAAAATTCACGTGGGTTGTTCACGGTTTGATAAAAATCAAGTCATGATTTTGAATAATAAATTTTGCTCGTCTTTGCAGATTTGAAGGGACGAGCAAGTTTTTCGAAATTTTGACGTTATAATCACTATAGCTAGTGAAATTGTAAATAGGCAAGAGTTGGATCGTTACCGTTTCAGCGCGTGCTTGTTATTGATATATCCATGACTCCCTGTATTTCGCCTCAGATGGTGATGACTTCTGGTTACAACTACCCTTCTGGATCTTCCGGAGAACGCTCCATAAATATCAAGTCAAACATGAAGACTTTTGCAGATGTTCATCCTGGGATGAATCAACCTTTCAGAGATGCTGAAAAGCTGGTATTTTGTATGTCTCTCGATCATCTGTGAGTCGTCCCTTGTCAACAGAAGCACCGCCGACTTCAGCAAATGAGACTATCGGCTGATGATGAAGGCAGGATTTGCGTTGATGGTGTTGATCCTGATTCAGATGTGGATGAACGAAGAATTTCGTCATAATTCGTCATCAGAAAATTCAGAAGTTAGGTCTTCATTGATATTATTGCAGAATCTAAGTCCGATGTCTGATTTTCGCGGTCTACCCGTGTATCCTTATGCCCAGAAAATTTCCAAAATTTAGTAAAGAAGATTTTTGGGTTCCGAGCATGTTTAGGATCCGAAATCGACGAAATAGTAAACTTCCAGGAGACCTTCAGAAAATTATCAGCTGGCATGCGGTCTAATGTTTTGGCTACAACTCTTTGCTCGTTTCTCCAATTGTTGTGAATTTTGGATATGTTGTAGAGGACATCCATAGAAAAAGAATGGTGTATGACCCATCCCCAAATTCTTCACCAATTGCTCCCAGATCGTCGGTTTGTACAGGACAGTGTAAAATCATCTCCGACTAGTTTGTTGTAAAACACTCATGTTGTGTCTTTAGACCATTCGCTTGTGTCTTGAACGATTGATGAAGAATTTTAATGTCATTGATTCATTTGAGATCAGGACCCCTTGATTGATACATGAGCATGGTGCTTGCAGTGCCATCTTGCTTCGGTCATTCGTAGAAACATCACTTCTGAAACCCTGGTCACGGGACCATAGCTGAGGCTGATCTCGAGATGGGATGATGTAATGACCATGGTCTCATGTCCCGGTGGTAGAATTACTTTTATGATGAATAATTAGCACATGATAGTCTGGTGCCACGAGCCTTGGACTGTGAAACTGATCGTCATGATCAGTGGACCGTCAGTCCCCAGTATTTTGTTAAATCTCTCATTTTCATTTTTTCTTCTTCTGGCAAGACTTAGATAGAGGACCCGGGTGGAAAATTGATGTAAAGACTCAAGTGGTAGAAATTGGAGGTACCTTGATGAAGGACTTAGCGAAAAGACCTGGTGGACATCGATCGACTATAGAGGTTATGAATCTCGTCCACGAATTTCTGCTTGCATGTAGTATGCTCTGGAAGCTTTAGGAACCTCACACGACGTCGTAATTCAATGCATGACCCCAACTTTTAAAGCTAACAGACTGAGTTATTACATGATAGAATAATCACTAAATTTGGAGTTGTAGAAGTCCGCCAACGAAGCGTGCACATTTGCAATTTGTAATCACGTACAAATTTTTCTGGTTTCGTAGACCAGACGGTAAAGGACATATCTTTCAGCTCATATATCCGATTAATGCGCCCTTTTTGGTATGTTTTATAAGAGACATAGACGAACATATTTCATTGAGGAAGCATTGTCCCATTCCTCACCTAGTGGTACGTTTTTGCAAACCCATGACCTGAAGTGTGTTGTATTTCATTTGTAGAAGTGATGAGAACATCTTGTAGAAGACTTTGGATTATGTCCCCACAGTTGTGCCAGCTTTGGGAAGACTTTCATGCGAGCATGTTATCAGGTCTACACATCTTGATATGAATCATTGGTTCTTAGAGAAATCTGCTTCATGTGTAATACTTCAGGGAATGATTAGTTGATGAAGCCCTGAGGATGTTGCTCCTGAGACCGCCGTTGGTGCTGAGACTATGAATGATCACTCTCCCGAGATCCTTGTCGATGCTGAGATCATGGATGTTGTTCCCCTAGAGATTATTGTTGATGCTGATACCACGGTTGAAGTTTCTCCAAATACCGAAAAGGATAGAACCATGATTATAGATATAGTCTTTGCTCCTTCTTCCAGTGAGCCTTTTACATTCACAAACTAGTTGATGAGTTGAGCGTCCGTAAGATGAAGGTGTACTTAGAGTTCAACTTGAATACTCCTAAAAGCATAACTTTACCACGAACTAGCTTTGTCAGTGAGTCATCATTGTTGCGGTAGATAGCATCAGCAATTTTCGTACTGGATGTGATTGGTGAAGAGAGAAAGTTCCTCAATCATGCAGGGGCTTTTGATGTAGAAAAATCCCGTTGATGAAGTTTCACGGAATCGCCTTAGGTTGCCCAGTGTACATTGAAGGAGTTAGTGTCATCCATGTATGAATGATGTTGCATCTTCTTCAGATGTCTTATCAGGATAATGAAGACTTATTGATTGTAGTTTAGTAACACTTTGATCGTGCTGGTGTTGAATCAATGTGTCATCATCTAGATATTTGTGCTGAAGCTTTACTCTTTGATTGGGAGTACAATTTGATGGCATCTCAGATGCTTGAGCGTTGAAGCGTATACTCCTTAAGCATCAAATGCCTTAGGGGTTTGATTATCTCGGCCTTGGAGTTTCTTTTGTTGATTCATCATCCCTTTCTTTGTGGTAGTGGGATTTGACACTTGTGCAGACATCAGATCCTTCTGATTTTGTAGAACACATGGACTTGCAGGAGAAACTCCCAAAGTATTTTTTTCCATGTTTGGACATCATCTCAGTAATAAATGTTTCAGTTCTTGATTCGGAGAAACGTCAGATTCAACCACTTGGTAAAATACTAATACGGTGAAGCTACCATTCATAACATCTTGTAGAGTTTCTAGCATAATTAAGTCCCCATGCTAGGATAGCATGTGAGGAAATAAATGACATAGATATGGAATGAGACTTGCCTGAATTCGGAACCTCTTGATGAATGTCTATGCATCTTTTTGCAGGTTCTTGCTTCAACCTCGTCAAAGTTTGAAATTTCTCAAAGTACTCTGATGATGGACTGTCTGTCAAATCTTGTGGATCAGAACTTTCTTCATTGGAGATATGTGTAACCAAAGGTGCTTTGTAATTATCCATCTTTTTAGCGTGGATCCACGCTCGTCTGAAGGACATGTCATATCCTGGATTTTCCTGATTATGCGAAACTTGGTTTCTGTCTAGGTTAGACTTATGTTCACTTTGAGAGTGATGTAGCCATGAGTATTTCCGAGCGCTCCTTCAAGGTCTTTGATTGAGATGTGAGCATGAGTAGCTTCTTGTCGAGTGATGCCTGTGTCTCTGAGGGTTTTTAGTAGAATGATGTTGATGATGGTGCCAGCATCGATCAACGTTCTTCCAAATTCGTTTTTTCTGAGATTTACTGTGGTAGGCAGTCCCCAGTTGTACATATCTTGGTCTGTGGATGGAGGCTCAAGAAGTATTCCCGGAATATATTTCTTGAAACGATGTGGTTCGGTGCTGTGAACATGTCTCTCCTTTGTGCCTTAGGTAGATAGAGCAATTCTACAGATTTGCTCGAGCAACGATTGAACTGCTTCTTTAAATACAGAGAGCGCAAGGTTCCGACTGTAGAGGATTCTTGTGTACTCCTGGGATTCTCCATTTCTTCTTCTGTTGGCTCTCTCCTAATGAACGACAATTTGATCGCACCATCTTGAACCTAAACTTACAGTAACTTGATCACTCCTTCATGAGACTATAGAAGTTTAAGTCTGTCTGATCATTTCCCGTTCGATGCCGGGTCGAGGTTTGTGCAAGATTAGTTATCCTTCCATGATGCTTTTTTAGGATGAAATGTTGGATGTCGCATGTTTGAGCAGAAGCTTTCTTTTTGCCTCCATGAGCAACAACTTTCTTGGAAGGTTAGACATTATACTGTCTGTTGATCAGGCGTCGGCTTTTCCGAGGTTCCTCGACCTTGTAGACTTTGCTCAGTAAAGCAGGTGTAGTAGTCGCTGATCGTTTGGATGCTTCATGAAGTTCTGAGAAAGTGTGGAACCAGAGGTTTTACAGCGAGTCTCTGTAGATCGGGATCATTCTGTTGATGCACAAGTCTATAAGTTGCTTCTATATGACGTTTGGGTTGTGGCAGTCCAAGGATTGAACTGTGAACCATTTCACATAATCATCAGGATGTTCGCTGCTCCTTTGAAACATCCTTCCTAGATCAGAGAGAGTGATTTTCTCTTACACGAAGAAGTATTTTCTGTAGAAAGCATTAATCATCTCTCTCCAATCGTTGATACTTCCCGGTGCGATGTTGTCATACCAGGTGTATGCTTTGCCTGTCAGAGACTTTGAAAATTCCTTCAGACGGACGACATGTAGTTCTCGTGTTCGCCTAATAATTTCAGAAACCGGGAAATATATTTTTGAGTATTGCATGTTCCATCATAAAGAATGAATGTTGGAGAGGTATAACCTTTGGAAGAGGAATCCTATGTATGGAAGCATGATATGAAGGTTGGTGAAGATGGACAAATGATGCCTTGTCTTTTCCTCGATCCTCAAAAAGTGCTCCAGGTCTTCACGAGTGATGAAATTTGTGGGTTCCATTGCTGGAGAGTCATCTGCAGCTTTGCGGAATTCTTCATCATGTACAACATGGATTGGAGAGATTTCAGGATCAGCAGTTGAAGATGTTTCTTTAGCTTTTCCTTTCTCGCGTTGAGGATAAGTTCGTTCAGACGCAAGCTTGTCTGTGAGAGTTTTGATATACGCACACAACTCTTTCTGTGCTACATCTACGTCAGTCTGAACCTTCATGAGATCAACTATGGTAGGATGATTTCCTCTAGTTTCTTCAGGAGATCAACCAAAGAGTGGATTGTTGATGGCGCCAGTGCCATCACTTGCAGGGGTGATCACTAGAGCATCAATGCTTGGAGGAGTGGCATTAGCGGTACCACTAGAGCTTGCGATATTAGGATTGGGTTTTGAACCCGGATTGGCAGACCTAAGACCGACCATCTTTGTGATAATTGAGATTGTAACCGAGAGAATGATCTCCCACTGTGGTCGCCAATCTGTAGATAGGGAAAAACAATTTGCTGGTTTTACGGAATTGAGGAGACGATTATACGGAGGAGACTCCTTGAACCGAGCGAAATGTTCAACCTCACACATATGCACTGCAAGAAGGGAATGCTTTGAATTCGAAAGATAAATCTGTAGTACTCTGGCCTAAACCAAGACAATGGTCATTCCAGAGTAAATTCGGTCACAAGAGAGGATGGGTCGATCTGTAGGAGGGAAGCTAAGAAATGTGTGGAATCAATGGTAATCAAAGATTATAGGTGTGCTGCGAATTCTGAATAAGATAAGTTCTGAATGATTGAAATTGCTCAGTTGAGAGCAATTGCTCAATTGATGAGTTGTTGATCTCGTATTGTCAGTGAGACGTGAGATTCTTGTTCTTTTCGTCGTTGGTCTTTCAATCATGACTCAGAGACTTATTTATATTGCTGGAATTGTAGACACCGTGATCCCATGAAGTGTGACAGTTTATGAAATCAAAGAGTGGGGAAGTGGAAATCGTGTTTGAAACCAGTTGCTCATCGTGCGGAGACTTGGTTGATTTTCCATCCACTACATTGTTAATTCCTTCAACTGATTACACGACTTGCTACATTCCATCGTGTGTTTGAACACACGTGACGTAGACCGCCAGACCAAAACCCTAGTTGATATCCCCCCAAGTGACACGATTGACATCTCGTGGTTAGTTTAGTCAGTTGTTGACTTCATGATTTAATGGGACAATGAGTCCATGTATTTACTGAGTTGAACATGATTATGTAAAATATTCTGAAACTCATGAATTGAACGTGGACATGATTCTCACGTTGATAGTTGAGGCGAGCAAGTATTACTCTGATTTGTTGAATATTGATAGTTGGACCAATATTCCTTGATTTGAGCAAGTATTGCTCATCTAATGAATCATTGGTGCCGTGACCAAAATAAAGCTTTAATTAAAATAATGGTAGTTGAACCGAGCATAATTAATAAGAATTCTGATGAGATCGTCGTAAAATTATTAGTGTTCGAATCTTGAATTATGATCCTTGGATTCAGAAACCCTAATTTGATCAATTGATGACCAATTCATGGTTAATTGAAAATTAACTATGGAATGAAGGAGAACCGGCTTCACGGGATTGTAGGTCGACCACTTAGCTCCCAAATGCTCGTGTGAGCAAACTCCAAGGCCTCTTGAAGAGTTGGTGATTTTTTGATGAAAGAATGATCAAATGTTGGTTTAATCATTTATTCGAAAATGCTCGTCTGAGCCTTAGGTGATAAAACCTAATTAATTATGAAGAGATGAGAGACCGACCAAGGGGTCATGAAACCGACACTGGGTGGTCACGGGATCGAATGACGATCGTTCCATGAAAATCCCAAAATTATTTGGAAGAGTTTTGGACCTAATACGTGCAATTGCGCAAATTAAGTCAAACCGTGCAAATACACGGGACCAGCTCATTGCGAGCCAAGGAGCCAACCTTGGTCGGTCAAGGTAACATGCTCACGTCGTCAAAGTGTCCGTATCTCAGTTCTGAGAATTTTGATATTTTCTAGCGTGCATTTGAGCATCCATTTGAGAAAATATGAAGAAATCCGGGATTTTTGATAAAACCGTCAAAACTTCATGAGATTAAGGAAAATAATAAAAACAAATGAGGGAATCACGAAGTATGGGACCAGTCATGGCCGGACGGACAAAGGGCCCAATCCCACATGTTTTCCTAATTTTTATAATATTTTCATGATTTTAGGGAAATATGATAAAACCAAGGAATTTGTTAAAACTAAGGAGTTTTGTTAAAATCAAAGAGTTTTGTTGAAATCAAGGAGTTTCCATGAGATGAGGAAAACATGAAAAAAATAATAATAAAATAAGTAGCATGTGGGACCGGCTTGAGCATGGTTGGATGGCTAGGGCCCGGTCCCGTGCGTTTTTCCCTAATTTTATGTATTATTTCATGATTTAAAGGAATTTTCATAATTTGAAGGAAATATCATGAAATCAAGGAATTCCATGGGACCAAGGAAACATGAAAAATATAATAATAATAAAATAAGACATGTGGGGCCATCTAGGGCTTGACCGGCCGGATAGGGCCCTGTCACACGGGTTTCCCTAATTTTATATTATTTTTTATGGGATCAAGGAAATATCATGAGATTAAGGAGTTTTCATGAAATTAGGGAAATAATAATAAAATAATGAGGAACCATGAGGTGTGGGGCCGGCTGGGACCAAGGCATGGGCGGTTGGCCAATAATCACGACCCACAATGTTTTCCTTAATTTAAATTATTTCTTTGGCGT
Organism: Papaver bracteatum; assembly: GCA_023529315.1. Classification (NCBI taxonomy): domain Eukaryota; kingdom Viridiplantae; phylum Streptophyta; class Magnoliopsida; order Ranunculales; family Papaveraceae; genus Papaver; species Papaver bracteatum. The sequence continues at coordinate 219,335 of JAJJWX010001451.1, read as the reverse complement.
GAGGGAAACACCATGAAACTGAGGAGTTTCCTCAAAACGAAAGATATTTGTTCAAGTGAAAGGATTTTCATGAACTCAAGGAAAATAATAAAAATATGAAACTGGCGTGGGATTGACCACGGCACGTCCAACCAATCAGTGGGCCCATGCTCCCAATGCCTTGGTCAATTTTTAATTTTTAATTATTTTCCTTCCTATTTTGTATAGGTTCATCATCTCGTCGTATTTTGAAATACTTGTTCGTACGGTGATTGTTAGTGCATCATCGTCGAGTACACTTGCACCATTTGAGTCGGGGCTTACTCGGAGGTAGCTCAGATTCCCATGTGTTGAATATTTATTACTAACCCATGGAATTCTGCTGGGAAGAACCATAGATTGAAGCAACGAAATATTACTAAAATATTTGAATACTTTTCAGAAAATATTTGAATATTTTCAGAAATTCAGTGGATGAATCCAGGAATTTCAAGAATAATTAACTGATGGCTCTATACTAGCAGAGCAAGCTATTTAGGAGCATTAATTATTCTGACATGAGCTTGATGGAGCTTCATATCCTTTATATAGTCAGGGAAAATTGTTGTTTGTATCCTGAAGACGTTATCGATCTATACTAGCAGAGAAAGTTGTCTAGGAGCCGTCAATCTCGTGATTCCATATAGAAATAATTACTGAAGTGTTCAGTATTCATGAGATATGCCGTTGTCCATCCGAGAGACTACATATCTGCACGTACTCTAAGAGACAGTATTCTCAGTCAGAGATTTGATGAGAGACCCGTGTCTCAATACTCACATCTGATTGCTGGATCAGAAGTTCGTATAATTATGGGTTTACGATTTTAGCCTTTGTCGAAAATCCACCATCTACAATCATAAATAATTGTTTACTTCCAACGACTGCACAAAATTCAAGTTTTGATTTTAATATATATTTATATATATAAACAAAACAAAAACGTGACTTACTCACTAAATAAAAAAAAATTGACGTGAGCAAGGCTCACCAAATAAAATTCGTGGGTATTCCACGGTTTCATTAAAAAAAAAAATCCATGAACATGCCATGGTCTTATAAAAAAAAAAACTTTTGCTTCGTACTATCATACATCTTCGAAACGAGGGTTTATTTCGATTTTGTGAAAGCTCGCATCTTTTAAGATAAAGTTTTGATTTTCATGAAAGCTCATAAACAAAATTTTGTCACTGGACACAAGTCTATGCATAAAAAAGAAATCTCTCATATGTCAGGGATAATTAATAGTTTCTCAAACTAACGATCGAAAGAACATACGTTTTCTAAAAACAAGGGTTTTCAACAAAACTCACACTCATATATGCACATGTATATAATTTCAACATGATCAAAGCATTAAAAACTCATGGGATCAGCAAAAAAATAAATATATAAAATAACAAAAAAAGGGGCTTACCTGGTCGGCGACCGGAAGTTGACAAGACGGCGATCGACGACGACTGTTAGCGGCAAAGCTCCGACGATATTTTTTTTATTTTCTATGACGTGAAGATGAGGAGGAGATGAAGGTGGTGGTTGATCGTTGTTGTATGCGTCAAAAATAATTACACTTTCTTACTACTCAAAATATAAATATAGCAAGGGCAAGAAAGGATCGATCCCACAGAGAGGTCTAGGTTGTCAATATATTTTCGGTTCCTTATATAAAACACCGGGTATTTTTCTGATTTTTATATGCTAAAATAAAATAAAAGCAAAACAATAAAAAGTAAACGAATCAAAGTATTGAGAATATTGGTTAAGGATTCATCTTCATTCACAAATATGTTTTCTTCACAATAACTAGAATTGATATTTTAATCTCAACTTTTATCAAAAGCCCTAGAATATCTTGATCGCAAGAATATCCCGCTAATCTCCTTTTGTCATCAACAAACACATTAAAAGATGCGAGTATGAGTTCTATCTAAAAGAACAACCTAACGTGTAAAAGCACTAATCAAGTTTAATTCCCTAGATGCATTAAGTTCTATGAAATCAGGCCAATCAAAGCAATTGAACGTGGAAAGCGCACTAATTCAATTTAACAAAGGTTATGGTTCACATATGATTATAAGGATGCATCACTACAAGCTATAACCATATTCATGCTACTTGTAATCAGGAATCTATCACTTTTACGTATAACAAACCCTAATCTAGCAATAGAGATGAACACAAACTCAACCGATTCGCGACTCGATCAAACAAGCATTCAATTCATGTAACAATATAAACAGTGAACCATAAACGATAAAGTATGGAGACAAAACTAATTTATCATATCAAAAACCATATTATGTGAAATCCAATTATTCCATAACCAATAATAAACTTAAGTACTCATGTTAATGGAGTTCATAACAAGAAGAAAGAGAAACCCTATCATGTTCACAAACGCTAGAAACAAAAGTAGAAGATATGATAATAAGATAAAAGATTAAAGTCCTCTCTTTTATATGTTTTCTATTTTCATAAAGGATAATCCTTCCAAAATTAGGTTTTGTCTTCAAGTCCATTAGATAGAAATCCACCAAGCCCACAAGTGAGAGAAACCCATGTAGAAATTCTGTCCCAAAAACGCTTGCCGGAAAATGGTCTTTGCCGAAATTGGTTCTCATCCACACCAAGATTCCTCTCCACCTGATGAATCCTCTCACGGCGATGGAATATTAACCGTTGACCTAACGGTCAACGTTAGTCAACTGGGTCAAGGGTAGAAAAGTGAGTCACTGAATCAGAACCGAGTCAGCTAGCTAACTCGGCTGACTGGTTTTGGCCAAGGCTGCTGCAAGTTGCATCGTGCTCAGCCATGATGGCTATGCTTCTTGCTGTCACCACCAGTGTAATCCAGCCATCTTGGCTATACCCTTCTTCATTTTATAACCTGCATAACCCACTGATTTATCCCATCTCTAGCAGTGACCAATGCCTAGGCCATTTCACAGCTTGCACAGGCCAAGCATCTCTTCCAGCCATGATGGCCCTCAATTCCACCTGCAACAACAAATTCTCCACTCCATTCTTCCAGAATCAGTAAGTTCATCAGTTCACCCATAAATTCAACCAAAACCACCATTTCCCAGTAAATCTCAGATTAACATCAAAACCCCACTGCAGTGACTCGAGCTCAGAAACCCATTTCTAATCCATCTTCTCTTGCCAAGCATTCTCCACCTGACACATTCATCACCACCAAACCACACAACCAGCTTAGCAGCAACCATCCCTGCCTGTTACACCATTATCAGCTGTATTCACAGCCAAACCCAAATTCCTGCAGTCACAGCTCTAATCTTCAACTCCTTCCATTCACAACATCATCAAAATCTCATCTTCCACTCCATTCTACTATTCCGTAGCTTTAATCACCTATCACCAGTTTACATTTCATCCTAGTAACAACATAGTTCTTCAATTGCAACCACAACTTCTCATGGCTCAATCTCCCTTTCACTGTCCCTTATTTCAGTTGCAACTAACACCAACTCAACCTTCTCAGGCAACCACCACTACCTTTCTACTCAAAACCCATTAGCACTGCATGCACTATCACCACCAGTTCACAGTATCATTCTCCATAGCTAGTTCTTCTCTGCTTCATCCTTGCAATTTCATCACCAGAGCCCATGAATATAAGCACCATCCTCTATTTCTCACATTTATTTGAACACCCATCTGAATCGTGACTTCAATTTGATCTACTCACTGCAAATTTGAGATTCAACCATTAAACCCTAATTTCCTTCATTTCAGTTTCACACAGATTATCATTCTCAAACTCGAAATCTCACAAAACCCAACTTTCCTCATTCAGTTAATGACCCATAATCACCATTAGATCCAATGCTTCTTTCCAACTCAAACTCAAAAAACCCTTGAATCTCCTCAATTTCAAAAGCAGCAGCCACTGCTTTTAGTTTTAGGTAAATAGAAATGGAAAATGATTGAGAAATAAATTCTCAATTTTGGGTTATAGGCAGAGGTGATATACGATGCCTGGTCACCTTGCTAAGGGGTACCCATCTAGAAGCCCCCTAACTTAGTCTCGGCTCCCAATATTTCTTGCAGTGAAATTACTACTTTGCCCTTCTTGTTCAATTTTGGATTATTTCTTCTCCTTTTCTTCCGTGCAACTCCAGAGTACCTAATAAACTCAAAAGTAAACATAAGATACATAATTCACACGAAAACCCGCAAAGAAAGCATAAATACTAGATATAAAATTAGGTGTTTATCACACCTATCAGTGGTCGGTCGTGGGAAGGTGAAATAAAAAAAAAGGATTAATTCCTTTTATATCAAATTTTATTTCCAAAACCTAATTTTACAAGGATTTCCTTTTCGAGCCGGGCCCGTGAGTCCTAAATCGATCAAGGTCCCATCACAAAATTAGTGGTTCAACACCAATTCATTCTTAATAGGCGACGCTCTATCATGCCACTGGAATCTTCGTTCAAGCCATGGTTTGCTCATACTATCAAAAATCCGGTAAGGTCTTATCTTACAACTAAGTTCAATTGCTTATATCGTTTGTAACCGGAAAATCACCATTCAGTGCTGACTAAGGAACATGATTGTCCCTCACTAAGCAAGGGACTTAATGTAGATGGTGGATTATCGACAAAGGCTAAAATCATAAACCCGTAATTGTATGTACTCTTGATCCAGCAATCAGATGAGTATTGAGGCTCATGTCTCTTATCGAAAGCATGAAAACTCATGCCACAAGAGTCTCTGACTGAGAATACTGTCTCTCAGAGTATATGTAGATATGTAGTCTCTCAGCTGAGGCAACAATATATCTCATGAATACTGAGCAATTTCAGTAATTACTTTTATATAGAATCAAAAGATTGTACGGCTCCTAGATGGCTTGCCTGCTAGTATAGAGCGATAACGTCTTCAGGATGTAACAATGTTTTCCCTGACTATACAAAAGAAAATATGACGCTTCAACAAGCTCATATCACTCAATTTGTGAATAATTAATTCTCCTAGACGACCGTACTAGTATAGAGCCATCAATTAATTATTCTTAAAATCATTATATTCATTAACTGAATCCCTGGAAAATATTCAATATTTTTCATAATATTTCGATACTTCAATTTATGGTTCTTCCCAGCAGAATTCCATGGGTTAGTAATAAATATTCAACACATGGGTATCTGAGCAACGATCGAGTAAGCCCCGACTAAAATGGTGCAAGTGTACTCAGCAATAATACACCAACGAGCATTCCAAAATACGGAAGAACGATGAACCTATGTAAAATAGGAAGAAAATAATAAATAATAAAATATTAGTCAAGGCGCTAGGGAATTTGGCTCACCGGCCGTCCAGCCACGCCGTGACCAGTCCCACGCCCAAATTCTATATTTTATCATATTTTTATTATTTTCCTTGATCTCATGAAAATCTCTTCAGTTGAACAAATATCCTTCGTTTTAAAGAAACTCCTCAGTTTCATGGTGTTTCCTTCAAATCATGAAAAATAATATAAAATTAGGGAAACTCGTGGGACCGGGCCCTAGCCGGCCGATCATTCCCTAGATGGTCCCACACGCCCCTTATTATTATTTTTTTTTTTTATTTTTATGTTTCCTTGATTCCATGAAATTCCTTGATTTCATGATATTTCCTTCAAATCATGAAATAATACATAAAATTAGGGAAAATTCACGGGACCGGGCCCTAGCCGACCGACCATTCCCAAGCCGATCCCACACGCCCTTATTTTATTATTATTATTAATGTTATTTGTTTCCTTCATCTCATGGAAACTCCTTCACTTCAAGGAAACTCCTTGATTTCAACAAAACTCCTTAGTTTCAACAAACTCTTTGATTTTATGATATTTCCATAAAATCATGAAAAAATATAATAAAATTAGGGGAATGCAATGGGATCGGGCTCATTAGCCGTCCGTCCATGCCTTAGACATAGACGGTCCCACACTTCATGATTCCTTCATTTTATTATTATTTTTCCTTCATCTCATGAAGTTTTCCCGGTTTCAGCAAAATCCCTGATTTCTTCATATTTTCTCAAAATGTTGCTCAAACGCACATCAGAAAATATCAAAATTCTCATAACTGAGATCCAAACACTTTGGTGATGTGAGCATGTTACCTTGACCGACCAAGGTTGGATCTTTGGCTTGCAAGAGTCCGGTCCCATATATTTTCATCATTTGACCTAATTTTCGCAATTGCACGTATTAGGTCCAAAACTCTTCCAAACAACTTGAAACTTCATAAAATGAACGTCAATCGATCCCGTGACCAACCAGGGCCGGTTTCATGATCCCTTAGTCGGTCCCTCATCTCTTCATAATTAGGTTTTAACACTTAATACTGAGATGGGCATTATTTTTCAGCAAAAAAATATTTGATTAAACCAGCATTTTAATCATCCTTTCACCAACTGGTCTTCAAGAGGCTTTGATATTTCGCTCACTTGAGCATCTGGGTGATACATGGTCGATTTATCATCCCATGTAGTCAATCCCTCTTTCATTTCATAAATGATTTTCAATAAATCTTCAATTGATAAAATTAGGGTTTTGAATCCAAGGTTCATAATTCCAGATTCAAACACTAAATTTTATGTTGATCCCATGATCAACACTCTAATAAATTATACTTGGTTCGGTCCCCAGTATTTTAAATTAATATTTATTTGGTTATGCTACCAATACTTCATAAAATGAGCAATATTTGCTCAGACGAGCAATATTTGCTCAGACTAAGGAATATTGGTTCAACTATCAATATTCAACAATTCATCAAATGAGCAACATTCGCTCAGATGCACAATATTTGTTCGTACTGATGAATATTGGTTCAACTATCAATATTCAGTAATTCATCAAACAAGCAATATTTTCTCAGATGAGCAGCATTTGTCCGCATCAAGGAATATTGGTTCAACTATCAATATTCAACGATTTATCAAATGAACAATATTTGTTCACTTTAGCTATCAACATTTATTCGAGAATTATACCTCTGTCTCAACAGACATGTCCAATTCGTGAGTTTCAAAATATTTTCAAATCACGTGCAACTTAGCAATACATGGACTCATCATCCCACGAAGTCAACAACTGACTAACTGAGACCATGAGACATCAATCATGTCATATGGGGGGATATTAACTAGGGTTTTTGAAAAGGCGAGGGTACCCCAAGATACCTCAAGCTAAAACTTTTCCTTCCTATAAGTTCTTTCTTCGACGGTGACTGTCTATAGACTGAGTCGAGACAATGCAACTAATCGTTTCATACTTCGTGTGATCGTCTATGGATACGAGATCGAGACAATACAATAACGAAGTATGTTTACTTGATACAAAGGTTCGGACTTAACCAAACTCAATAGGATTCACGTATCAAGTAAATAGGAATTAACGTTTGTGCAATTTAATTTAATTATAATAAAACAATTATAATGTGGAAATATAAAGTAAATGACACATCAAGATTTTGTTAATGAGGAAACCGCAAATGCATAAAAACCCCGGGACCTAGTCTAGAATTGAATACTCTCAGGATTAAGCCTCTATACAAAATAAACCAACTTCGTATAGTTGAGACCAAGCAACTAAACCTATAGTTCACCTAGTTCCGTCTGTATTCGAACGCCTCCAACTTGTAAACAAGTCACGTACTTGGACCAATTCCGTTGGTTCGTATTCCAAACAGTAAAGGAATAACAAATCTGTTTGGTATCAAGTATCTTCAACCAAGTGATATGAGTTGTGCAAAGGTTCCCTTGTTTATCTTAACATAAACTCCTTTGCCAGGTTCCAAGATCTATCCTATGTTCAATCACCAAAAGGCAGTCGGTAAGATTAATCCAATCAACACTCTTAATCCAAAGAGCTGTGTTGATGCCGATCTTCTCAATTAATTAATCCAATCTTCCACAAGGATAAACTGATTATTAATTGGATCCTCTGTTACCCAAACAAGTATCGTGCACACCAAAGATTATAAAACCAAGTCTGAAATCTTCTATCGCTTTTTTGTATTAAAATCTTCTTAGATCTTCAATAAACACCTGCACACAACTACTTAAATCTCTTGTGAACAATCACACACAAAACAGAATATGTAAACAATGGATTATCACAAGATCATCTCTAGATCTAACAATAGTCTAAAGATCCATGTCGAAACCTTGAACTAATTTGAGTGAATCTTATATCAGAAGAGAAGATTCTCAAGCACAAACAAAGACTAGGTACAAGCACGAACAGACTAGGTGCAATCAAAGTTCAACCATCGTTAGTCAATCAAATCAATATGAAAACTAAAGATAAACCGTAATATCTAGTTTCCCACCAACGGGTCACGCCACAGCTTCTCAATCCCAAAGAAGACTTTAAATTGAGCGGCCGTAAGAGATTTCACCTAATTAGATTACTCTCCTCTCTGATAGGCGGCTTCACTAGTAATAGTACAACAGAGGAAGTTTACAGTCACGAAGGATTAGTTTGCTAGAAATGCAATCTCAAAGTATTTATAGACAAGGAAGTTTGGACACTAAGGAATTTCCAAAACCGAAAATATTCTCAAGATATTTTTTCATATTAACCCAAATTCGGTCTTCATAATTCCTGTGAATGCACTGTCCAAATATAATGTTCGAAATCTCCTTAGAAAATCTTTAATTTGCAAATGCACATTACTAATTTTTATTTTCCATATATAATTAAAAAACTTAATTAAATGATTCTTAACTTATTTAAATTCGATCTTGGGATTTACTTCCTTCTTAGCTGTGTTTATGGGTAAAAACTACTTCTGATGGTTTTGGTAATCTTGGGTGTGTGGATGAGAAATGAATCTAAACCCTAAACAAATGCATTGCACGGAAGTGCTTTTGATTCGAGAGATCAATCTATACAATTCTGGCCTAAACCAAGAAATGGCCGTTCCAGACTTGTTTCAGTCACAAAGTAAAGGATATGGGGTTAATCTTTGGAAGGGAAGCGAAGAAGGTGTTGAGCTTGTGAAGGTATAGGATGTTTATGACTTGTAACAGAAAGGTGAGCAGGATTACGAATAATACAAGCAGGCTCTAGGTGTTTTGAATACAATTGTATTAACACTTGATTTTTGTCTGTGTTGTCCTTTTGGAAATAAGGAGGAGACTTATTTATACAAGTCATTAAGCCTAACCCTCGTATATCGTAGGAAGTAGAGGAAGTGAAGTGGTGGAGTCGTGTGTTAGTGCCACACGATCAGTCTTGTCTACTTCTCCCGTCATCACTAACCGTCCATGACTTTCTGACACGTTCTTGTGATGGCGCATTGTAAACCGCCAGACCAATACCCCAGTATGTATCCCCCAGTTTGTGACATGATTGATATCTCGAGTGTGTGGATCGTGGGACCCACAAAAATTAGCATGTAATGCTAGATTAAATAACTATGTTATTTAGGAAGTCGACATTTATGAAATATCGTGTTTATTTTATGCAGGTAATGCATCAAATATATTTAGCATGTATGAAGCATCGCTGCTGAGCATCATGTCCGTCCTACTTCATGTGATGGTTTGGAGGCTTCGCAAGAAAGTCTTCCCTTGGCCGACCACATGGTGTGGTAGAGTGGCGGATAGTAATCACCACGACACCTCATTCACCAGTTAACTCCTGACTAGGGATGTATAACCAAGCAGGTGAAGTTGAACGGACGAGATGATCTTTGAAACACTCATCTGTGACCGTTAGTGGAATTAAGGTTTTCAAAGAGGTGCGTAAGCATCACTCTTCAACTTGGTCGAAACTAAGCATGGGAAGTGTTTTATAGAGGACCGACCAGGCATGCATGTAGATGGCATGCTGGTGTCCATGTCCATACTTCACTGTCCCACGAAGGTGCGATCTAGGCCACTCAAGTTTACCGGTAAAGAGGAGTGGCTGAGATTGATTTGCGACAAGAATCCTGTGCCGCAAAGGAGTCGGGGACCATACGTCCATGCTTAGTTTAGGCACACGAATCAAGGCACCTAGCTATGGTCGGTCTTGGACGATTATTCAGGCGTGTATACGGGCCCATGGTGATTGTGTTGACATGCTCAGGACCTGTTAAGTGCACATCTACACCTTCCATATATGCTTGTGAAGATGGATGCTCGTGATCAATTAGCGACACAGGTAATATTTCGCAAACCCTAATTAGGGTTTTGCATCGGTCGTGTGTACACGAATTTAACCTAACGGTTTGGAATGCTATGCTCCTCCTTTGGGGAGGCCTACCATGTGGGACCTACATTGGGTCGGTGGTGAACATGGTGATACCTGACTGACGTTCCTAGGCATGATCTAAGTCATCCAATTATGATGGCTAAGTTGGATGGTTGAGATGATACACATAAATTTGTTTTAACTCATAAAATTTTGTAATCAGAAAATTCAGATGTGGGACCCTCACTAAAATTGTTGTATAATTCTCGTACGAACTCGTATTTTGACGGTTCGTCCCTCCATTCTGATCAGAAAAGAATTTCACATCTCCTATTGCGGAAATATTTAGGTTTTGAGCTCATTTAGGAGGTGAAAACAGCCCGACAGTAAAACTCAGGGATGGATTCTGTTAGTTTTCAGCCATGACCTATCTCGTATTTTATGTTGTATCTCTTAGCTCGTTACTCCAGTTGATTTGAATTTTTAGTATGTTATGCTAGACATCCATACAGAACTTTTGGCATGTATCTCATACTAAAATTGTTTACCAAACATTCAAAGTGGTTTGTACAATCTTTGGGAAGCCAATTTGGCATTGTGACCACTTGACGCAATTCCACCTCTTTTAATATTGTGGCAGGTTTAGAGCAACCTGATTAGTTAATAAAAAGAGGGGTCCAGCCAAGTATGACTGTGGCCACACTTCTGGTGCGCGTGGTAGGTTTAAAGCGACCTGATTGGTCGACAAAGGAGTAAGGGACGGTTGGGTAGCATGGGGCGTGGCCAAGTGGCACCGTCTGGCCTATGGCATGGCCACGCTTCATCTTATTGTTGCTCCTACTCCGTGGCTCCTTTATTCTTTGCAGAGTGATGACACATTAAATGTGAGGTTTTACAATTTTAACCCAGAACTAAAAACCACCATCAACATTAAGTCCCATGATTAGCACGTAACAGTGGCATTGTTTCGGGGTAAGCATGAGATGGTGACGGACAAGGATGAAAAATTGAAAGGGAAAGACATGAGAAGATTACCAGGAAAATTCGATTGACCTTTGGGAAGAGGCATGTGCAATCTGTAATCTTTGTGTTGGTGCGATTCTATCTTGACCATGGAGTACTGGTGTATGTTGGTTTAGCGATCCTTGAATACAAAGACAAGTGTTGAGGCGGTGGATCCCTCAACACTATAATATATTGAGGCAGTACGCATGACAACACAATAATGAGTGTTGAGGAAGTTTTCCTGGCAACATAATGGTAAGTTTTGAGTAATTTTAACGTCTCAACGCTAAGAGGATAAATGTTTTGAGGAAGTTTGCCTGGCAACACAGTGGTGAGTGTTAAGGAATTTTCTCGTCTCACCACTAAGAGGAAAAACATGTTGAAGAAGTATGCCTGACAACGCAACAACGGTGTTGAGGAATTTGTACATCTCAACTCCAGGAGGAAAACGTGTTGAGGCAATATGCCTGACAACACAATAGTGGTGTTGAGGAATTTACACACCTCAACACCAAGAGGAGAAAATGTGTTGAGGCAGTATGCCTGACAAAACAATGTTGAGGCAGTATGACTGACAAAAAAATATTGAGGCAGTATGCCTGGCAACACAATAGTGGTGTTCAGGAATTTGCACGTCTCAACACCAAGAAGAAAACATGTTGAGGCATTATGCCTGATAACACAATGTTGAGGCAATATGCCTGGCAACACAATAGCGGTGTTTAGGAATTTGCACGTCTCAACACCAAGAGGAAAACGTGTTGAGGCAGTATGCCTGACAACACAGTGTAGAGATGGTATGCCTGGCAACATAATAATGGTGTTGAGGAATTTTCACGTCTCAACACCCAGAGGAAAACGTGTTGAGGTAGTATGCCTGACAACATAATAGTAGTGTTGAGGAATTTTCATGTCTCAACACCAAGAGGAAAACGTGTTGAGGCAGTATGCCTGACAAAACAGTGTTGAGGAAGTAGGCCTGGCAACACAATAATGGTGTTGTGGAATTTACACACCTCAACACCAAGAGGAGAAAATATGTAGAGGCAGTATGCCTGAAAACACAGTGTTGAGGCAGTATGCATGGCAACACAATAGTGGTGTTGAGGAATTTGCACGTCTCAACACCAAGAAGAAAACATGTTGAGGCAATATGCCTAACAACACAATATTGAGACAATATGCCTGGAAACACAATAGTGGTGTTGACGAATTTGCACGTCTCAACACCAAGAGGAAAACGTGTTGAGGCAGTATGCCTGCCAACACAATGTCGAGACAGTATGCCTGGAAACACAATAGTGGTGTTGAGGAATTTTCACGTCTCAACACCAAGAGGAAAACGTGTTGAGGCAGTATGCCTAGAAACACAATAGTGGTGTTGAGGCTGTATGTCTGACAACACAGTATCGAGGCAGTATGCCTGGAAACACAATAGTAGTGTTGATGAATTTTCACGTCTGAACACCAAGAGGAAAACGTGTTGAGGCAGTATGCCTGAAACCATAGTGTTGAGGCAGTATTCCTGGTAACACAATAGTATTGTTGAGGATTTTTCACGTCTCAAAACCAAGAGGAAAACTTGTTGAGGCAGTATGCATAACAACACAGTGTTGAGGTAGTCTGCCTGGCAACACAATAGTGGTGTTGAGGAATTTTCATGTCTCAACACCAAGAGGAAAATATGTTAAGGCAATATGCCTGAAAACACAGTGTCTCGAATTTGCATGTCTCAACACCAAGAGGAAAATGTTGCAAACATGTATGCCTGGCAACACAATAGTGGTGTTGAGGAATTTGCACGTCTCAACACCAAGCGGAAAATATGTTGAGGCAGTATACCTGAATACACAGTGTTGAGGCAGTATGCCTGGAAACACAATAGTGGTGTTGAGGAATTTTCACGTCACAAAACCAAGAGGAAAACGTGTTGAGGCAGTATGCCTGGCAACACAATAGTGGTGTTGAGGAATTTTCATGTCTCAACACCAAGAGGAAAACGTGTTGAGGCAGTATGTCTGGTAACACAATAGTGGTGTTGAGGAATTTGCTCGTCTCAACACCAAGAGGAAAACGTGTTGAGGCCGTATGCCTGACAACACAGTGTTGAGCCAGTATGCCTGGAAACACAATAGTGGTATTAAGGAATTAGCACGTCTCAACACCAAGAAGAAAACGTGATGAGGCAGTATGCCTGACAACACAGTGTTGAGGCAGTATGCCTAACAACACAGTGTTGAGGCAGTATGACTGGAAACACAATAGTGGTGTTGAACAATTTTCACATCTCAACACCAAGAGGAAAATGTGTTGAGGCAGTATTCCTGGCAACACAATAGTGGTGTTGATGAATTTTCATGTCTCAACACCAAGAGGAAAACGTGTTGAGGAAGTATTCCTGGTAACATAATAGTAGTGTTGAGGAATTTTCACTTCTCAACACCAAGAGAAAAAGGTGTTGAGGAAGTATGCCTGACAACACAGTTTCGAGGCAGTATGCCTGGCAACACAATAGAGGTGTTGAGGAATTTTCATGTCTCAACACCAAGAGGAAAACGTGTTGAGGAAGTATGCCTGACAACACAGTTTCGAGGCAGTATTCCTGGCAACACAATTGTGGTGTTGAGGAATTTGCACGTCTCAACACCAAAAGGAAAATGTGTTGAGTCAGTATACATGAAAATACAGTATTAGGGCAGTATGCCTGGCAACACAATAGTGGTGTTGATGAATTTGCACGTCTCAACACCAAGAGGAAAACGTGTTGAGGCAGTATGCCTGGCAACAAATTATTGAGGCAGTATGCCTGGCAACACAGTGTTGAGGAAGTATGCCTGGCAACACAATAGTGGTGTTGAGGAATTTTCACGTCTCAACACCAAGAGAAAAACGTGTTGAGGCAGTATTCTTGATAACACAGTGTTGAGGCAGTATTCCTGGCAACACAATAATGGTGTTGTGGATTTTACACACCTTAACACCAAGAGGAGAAAATATGTTGAGGCAGTATGCTTGACAATACAATGTTAAGGCAGTATGCCTGGCAACACAATAGTGGTGTTGAGGAATTTGCACGTCTCAACACCAAGAAGAAAACGTGTTGAGGCAATATGCCTAACAACACATCATTGAGGCAGTATGCCTGGCAGCACAATAGTGGTGTTGACGAATTTGCACATCTCAACACCAAGAGGAAAACTTGTTGAGGCAGTATGCCTGGCAACACAATAGTGGTCTTGAGGAATTTTCACGTCTCAACACCAAGAGGAAAACGCGTTGAGGAAGTATGCCTGACAACACAGTGTTGAGGCAGTATTCCTGGCAACACAATAATGGTGTTAAGGAATTTTCACGTCTCAAAACCAAGAGGAAAACGTGTTGAGGTAGTATGCCTGACAACATAGTGATGAGGCAGTATGCCTGGCAACACAATAGTGGTGTTGAGGAATTTTCATGTCTCAGCACCAAGAGGAAAACGTGTTGAGGTAGTATGCCTGGCAACACAATAGTGGTGTTGAGGAATTTTCTCATCTCAACACCAAGAAGAATACGTGTTGAGGAAGTATGCCTAGAAACACAGTGTTGAGGCAGTGTGCCTGGCAACACAGTGTTGAGGCAGTATTCCTGGCAACACAGTGTTGAGGCAGTATGTCTGGAAACACAATAGTGGTGTTGAACAATTTGCACGTCTCAACAACAAGAGGAAAATGTGTTGAGGCAGTATGCCTGACAACACAGTATCGAGGCAGTATGCCTGGCAACACAATAGTGGTGTTGATGAATTTTCACGTCTGAACACCAAGAGGAAAACCTGTTGAGGCAGTATGCCTAACACCATAGTGTTGAGGCAGTATTCCTGGTAACACAATAGTATTGTTGAGGATTTTTCACGTCTCAACACCAAGAGGAAAACTTGTTGAGGCAGTATGCCTGACAACACAATGTCGAGGAAGTATGCCTAACAACAAAGTGTCGAGGCAGTATCCCTGGCAACACAATAGTGGTGTTGAGGAATTTGCACGTCTCAACACCAAGAGGAAAATGTGTTGAAGCAGTATGTCTGGCAACACAATAGTGGTGTTGATGAATTTGCACGTTTCAACACCAAGAGGAAAACGTGTTGAGGCAGTATGCCTGACAACACAGTAGTGGTGTTGAGGAATTTTCACGTCTCAACACCAAGAGATTTAAATTTACTTGATATTCCAAATAGATATAAAATATATAGTTTAAGGATAGTTACTTAGATTTGTCTTCGCTAGGCATGTCCTTCGCGCATGATTGGGCTTTGAGTGTATCAAGCTCCCCCATGAGTGAGCAGTGTGACAAAAGTCCCATGTGTAATTATCCTGAGTTTATTTTCTCGTTGAAGATGTGATCCCATTGTATTCAGTGGTAAAGCGGTGACTCTGTTTAAGCTTCTAAACCTGAATAAGGCTTCAGTCCCCAAGTGTAGCTTACTTTGGTTTTACCACCTTGAATCCACGCCTATGTGATTTGATACAAGCTTATTGTACTCTCCTGAATGCAATGATGGGATGCTTGGAACATCACATGGACGAAATATTCTTTGTAGTGGTTGTTGCTATAGTGAATCTCTGGATAGTATCAACAAATGAGCAACATCGGTTCTTGGCAGCAACTTGGATGGCTGCGATCACGATCCTCCATAGGAAGGAGTGTGGCGGCAGCGGATCTGGCTCTGGTGATCAAAGGTATAACGCCTGAGGGGATGCTTCCTACGCTGGTGATGTTGATCATGTTGACAGGTGGTACATCGATGTTACTGGAAGGAGAGTTGACCGATCCTGAGCTCTACCACCCGTACATGTTGGTTTGGTTTCCTTAAAAGTCTATCATCGCGGTAGGCTATCGCACGATCTTGCTTGGGAGAACCTTGGCCATCCTGAGTGTCTTGAGACTAATCACATTCCAAGACGCTCCCGTGTTGATGAGGGCCCTATTGAAGTCTGAATCCTTGATGCGTGCAGTAATGTGTAGGGCCTGGTTGTGAACTTCTTCCACCATCATGTCTTCTTCTCTAAATGTAATATTATTCACAGACATCTCTGGTGTTTTTGAGGCTTTTGGACGCAAAGGAGTTAAATGCACGTCCATGGCTATCTGGTTGATTACAGCAAACGTCTCCGCCCGCTGATTCTTCGAGAGGTGTAAAAGTTCGCATAAAATTTTTACTAGAGAAGCCGCTTCCTAATCCACCGGCCTCTGGTTTATAGTGAAACTGTCGACTTGAGGAGGATTAGTCCCTATTGTAGAAATCTCCGCGGCAGGAGAATCGCTCACATCTGATGTCATCTTGATGAGGAGATCGAATATACCGTTTATTGTTTCTTTGATTAGGTCCATGTTCTTCGTGTGAATCTCCTGCACCCGTGCTAATTCGATCAATGTTGGGATTCTTCCGGTTACACCATCAGATACATCGTTGGGAAGAGGAGTATCTTCATTGTAGGAACTTCAACAAGGATTTGAAATTGTTGGGGAAGTCCTAAGACCAACCATTTTGAAATCAACCAAATAGGATTGGGTATTAAAGAAATTGACTTCACAACCGAAAGATTAATCTCCCACTGTGGTCGCCAATTGTTTATGGGTGAAAACTACTTTTGCTGGTTTTGGTAATCTTAGGTGTGTGGATGAGAAATGAATCTAAACCCTAAACAAATGCACTGCATGGGAGTTCTTTTGATTCAAGAGATCAATCTATACAATTCTGGCCTAAACCAAGAAATGGTCGTTCCAGACTTGTTTCGGTCACAAAGTGAAGGAGATGGGGTTGATCTTTGGGAGGGAAGCGAAGAAGGTGTTGAGATTGTGAAGGTATAGGCTGTTTTATGACTTGTAATAGAAAGGTGAGCAGGCTTACGAATAATGCAAGCAGGCTCTAGGTGTTTTGAATACAATTGTATTAACACTTGATTTCTGTTTGTGTTGTCCTTTTGAAAATAGGGAGGAGACCTATTTATACAAGTCATTAAGCATAACCCTCGTATCTCATGGGAAGTGGAGGAAGTGGAGTGATCGAGTGGTGGAGTCATGTGTTAGTTCCACATGATCAGTCTTGCCCACTTCTCCCGTCATCACTAACCGTCCATGACTTCCTGACACATTCTTGTAATGGCGTGTTGCGCGTTGCAAGCTGTAAACCGCTAGACCAATACCCCGGTATGTATCCCATAGTTTGTGACATGATTGATGTCTCGAGTGTGTGGATCGTGGGACCCACAGAAACTATCATGTAATGCTAGATTAAATAACTAAGTTATTTAGGAAGTCGACATTTATGAAATATCGTGTGTATTCTATGCAGGTAATGCATCGAATATATTCAGCATGTATGAAGCATCGTTGTTGAGCATCATGTCCATCCTACTTCATGTGATGGTTTGGAGGATGCGCAAGCAAGTCCTCCCTTGGCCGACCACATGGTGTGGTAGAGTGGCGGATGGTAATCACCACGACACCTCATTCACCAGCTAACTCCTGACTAGGGCTGTATAACCAAGCAGGTGAAGTTGAACGGACGAGATTATCTTTGAAACACTCATCTGCGACCGTTAGTGGAATTAGGGTTTTCAAAGAGGTACGCAAGCATCACTCTTCAGCTTGGTCAAAATCAAGCATGTGAAGTGTTTTATAGAGGACCGACCAGGCATGCATGTAGATGGCATGATGGTGTCCATGTCCATACTTCACTGTCCCACGAAGGTGCGATCTAGGCCACTCAAGTTTACCGATAAATAGGAGTGGCTGAGATTGATTTGCGACAAGAATCATGTGCCGCAAAGGATTCGGGGACCGTACGTCCATGCTTAGTTTGGGCGCACGAATCAAGGCACCTAGCTATGGTCGGTCTTAGCCGATTGGTCAGGCGTGTAGACGGGCCCACGATGATTGTGTTGACATGCTCAGGACCTGTTAAGTCCACATATACACCTTCCATCTATGCTAGCCAAGATGGATGCTCGTGATCAATTAGCGACACATTTAATATGCCGTAAACCCTAATTAGGGTTTTGGATCGGTCGTGTATACAAGAATTCAAACTAATGGTTTGGCAGGCTATGCTCCTCCTTTGGGGAGGCCGACCATGTGGGACCTACATTGGGTCGGTGGTGAACATGGTGATACATGAATGACGGTCCTAGGCCTGATCTAAGTCATTCAATTATGCTGGCTAAGTTGGATGGTCGAGATGATTCACATAAATTTGTGTTAACTCATGAAATTTCGTAATCAGAAAATTCAGATGTGGGACCCTCACTAAAATTGTTGTATAATTCTCGTACAAACTCGGATTTTGACGGTCCGTCCCTCTATTCTGACCAGAAAAGAATTTCCCATCTCCTTAAGAGGAAATATTTAGGTTTTGAGGTCGTTTAGGAGGTGAAAACAGCCCGACAGTAAAACTCAGGAAGAATTCATGATGGATTCTGTCAGTTTTCATCCATAACCTAGCTCGTCTTTTATGTTGTATCTCTTAGCTCGTTACTCCGATTGATTTGAATTTTTAGTATGTTATGCTAGACATCCATACGGAACTTTTTCCATGTAGCTCATACTAAAATTGTTTACCAAACGTTTCCAGTGGTTTGTACAATCTTTGGGAAGCCAATTTGGCATGGTGACCACTTGACGCAATTCCACCTCTTTTAATATTGTGGCAGGTTTATAACAACCTGATTGGTCAATAAAAAGAGGGGGCTGACCAAGTACGATTTTGGCCACAATTCTGGTGCGCGTGGTAGGTTTAAAGCGACCTGATTGGTCGACAAAGGAGTTAGGGACGGTTGGGTAGCATGGGGCGTGGCCAAGTGGCACCGTCTTGCCTATGGCATGGCCACACTTCCTCTCATTGTTACTCCTAATCCGTGGCTCCTTTATTCTTTGCAGAGTGACGACACATTAAATGTGATGTTTTACAATTTTAACCATGAACTGAAAACCACCATCAACAAGCTGTTAAGGAATATCTTTGAACAATAAAAGAATACACATTAATGCGTGTGTTCAAAGTTGTCGACATCTTACTCTTGCAAGTCCTTTTTCATACTTACTCACTTGAAACCGATTTACCATACTTCCAAACAAGTTTAGAATTGGTTCATATGACTTTCAAGAACTATGTGATTGATAAAGTAACACTCAATTACAAACCATGGGTGTAACGGTTCTACCAAAACAAGTTTCGGTTCTACCTTCATGTAAGTACCGTGCATAGTCACACTAGCTTACAAAAGATACGGCTGACTAGGTACTAGGATCGGTTCCCCACATATATTTGGTATCTAACATGTATGTACTGCACATGTCCAAAGGATTGGTTCCCCCTTGCCTAAAAACGTGTTGCACATGTTCATAGGATCGGTTCCCCTTTCTTCTATAAACCTTGCTGCACCTCATACAAGGATCGGTTCCCCCTTGTGATGTAATGCACCTCTTCATAGGATCGGTTCCCCTTTCCCAAATTTGATCAGACACTCACAAACCCGATCATACCCTAGGCGATTACTTAAGATCAGTTTCACTAATAAAAGTCATACCAATACATAAGTCATGCCTCATGTGAATAGTTTTACCAAGAACACAAACAAGTCATGAGCGGTTATACTAATCATACATATTAGTCGTTCATAAGATTTGCAATGAAGAACAACCCCAATAACGCATGACGATTTCCTTTTCGGTTCACAACACATATCATGAACTTACTTCCTTAAAACACATGTAAAAACATTGTTTCCTAGGATGAAATCCTCACCTCATACCCATACATAATCACAATAGCATTCATACGATTATGTCGATGTCTCATACAAAAAGTTTAATGGTTAAGCAAGAAACTTCATATTGTATTCCTTAATATTATGTCTATCTAGAGTGTTCATGCTTCGTAGTTTATGTTTTCAATATGCACGACTTGAAAGATACGTTAGGGAATGAAACAGTTCAAATCAAATATCACTAACCTCAAGTGGAAGGATGATGTTGTGGTTGTAGCTCCGTACTTCTTCAAGTCTTCACAATACTTGTGTCTCACCCTAATACTTTCAAGCTAACCTATACGAAGTTGACTCTAGTACATTTAAATCGAGCGACTCTTAAATTAGTTTTGGCTCACCAAAATATGACAACCAAACTTGACATACCAACGCTTGGTGGGTTCAACCGAGTTATGCTCTAACAGTTTTGGTATGGCGGTCTACGGAACATGTGTTCATATACACGATAAGAATGTGAGCAATTCATGCTATCGGTTGGAGGAGTTAACAAATTAGTGGATGGAAAATCAACCAAGTCTCTGCATGTTGAGCAACTGGTTTTAACACGATTTCCATTTCTCCACTCTTTGATTCCATCAACTGTCACACTTCATGGGATCATGGTGTTTACAATTCTAGCAACATAAATAAGTCTCTGAATCATGATTGAAAGGAGGACAATCTTACGTCAAACAGACAACACGACATAAACAACTCAACGTCTGAGCAATTAATCTCAACAGAGTAAAATTCAATCATTCAAAACTTATCTTATTTTAAGAATACACAACACACCCTCGATCTTTGATTACCATTGATTCCACACATTTCTCAGCTTCCCTCCTATAGATCAACCCATCCTCTCTTTTGACCGAATTTACTATGGAACGTCCATTGTCTTGGTTTAGGCCGGAGTACTACAGATTGATCTCTCGAATTCAAAGCACTCCCTTCTTGCAGTGTATCTATGTGAGGTTTAATAATTCGCTCGGTTCAAGGAGTTTCCTCCGCACGGTCATCTCCTCAATTCTGTAAAAACCAGTAACTCGTTTTTCCCCATCTACAAGGTTTATCTGTGGGAGACAAATTTATCTATTCCTATAGACTTTTCTGTGTGAGACAGATTTATTTATCAAGTCTTCAACTTTGGGTAGTAGCAACTCTTAGTTATGGGTGAGATCATCTAAGGGAATCAAGTGCCTAGTATCCTGCTGGGATCAGAGATGTAAGGAGCACAACTGTACCTTGAATTAGTGTGAAATTGATTAGGGTTCAACTACAGTCCAGTCCAAAGTTAATTTATAGTAGGCTAATGTATGTAGCGGCTTAATACAGTGTGCTGTTCAAACTGGACTAGGTCTCGTGATTTTTTTTGCATTTGAGGTTTCCTCGTTAACAAAATTCTGGTGTCTGTGTTATTTCTTTTCCGCATTGTATTTTGTTATATAATTGAAATATCACATGTTGTGCGTTAAGATCAATCAATTAGAATATCCAACCTTTGGTTGTTGATTTACATTGATTGATACTTGAACATTGGTATTTGGTACCGTTCAAGTTGTTTCACATAATAATCAGGCTCGCGGATTTCTATCTGTTTGACTTACTGATTACATTATGAAATAAAGATATTAAAACTCTTTGATATACTTTACTCTAGATTGAGTCTGACTGTCTAATTGATTCTCTAGAAAGTGTATTGGAGTAAGTCCTCTCAGATTTCCAAACAAATTGTTGGATGTGGTTGTTAGACCCCCACATTTTCATTTGTCTACTGCAGAATGATCTTTCAGATCTCTAAGACAAGATACTTGTTTCAACACTTTTACAAGACTATTTTGAAGTAGCACTAATTTCTAGTCAACAGAATAAAAGCTACATTCTCTTTGATATTTTCATCGAGATAGATTATTAGTTCCATTAGAATCAGATTTTGAATGATCATTAACAATATGAAGAGGAATTTCAAGATCTTTTTTTGATTTTATGATTATTGAAAATGCGGGGGTCTAACAACCTCACCCAATATTTCAATTAACAATCTGTATGGACTAACTAGAATATACTTTTAAGAGAATCAACTAGGCAGTCAGACTCAATCTTAATAAAATGTATATCAAGGAGTTAATATCTCTATCTCTTGATTAGATCTATACTCAAACAAATAGAAATCTGTGAGTCTTTATCAAATACAAGAGATATAAACTTGGTGGTACCAAAGACCAATATCCAAGGATCAATCAATTTACAATCAACAACCAAGGGTTGGATTTCACAATTGATCAATACAACGCACAACCTGTGATATTTCAATTATATAACAAAATATAATGCTAAATAGAAATAACACAGACACCATAAGTTTTGTTAACGAGGAAACCACAAATACATAAAAACCCCGCTACACACACTAGCCTACTATAAACTAACTTCGGTCTGGACTGTAGTTGAACCCTAATTAATCTCACACTGATTCAAGGTATAGTTGCGCTCCTTATGTCTCTGATCCCAGTAGGATGTTACACACTTCATTCCCATAACTGATCTCACCCACAACCAAGAGTTGCTACGACCCAAAGTCGAAGACTTGAATAAACAAATCTGTATAACACAGAAAAGTCTACGATGATAGATAAATCTGTCTCCCACAGATAAACCTACAAGTCTGTTTCGTATTTTGATATAAATCAAGGTGAACGGGAACCAATCGATAACCCAAACTTATATTCCCGAAGAATAACCTAGAATTATCAATCACCGCACAATAATCTTAATCGTATGGTAGCGAAACAAGATATTGCGAAATCACAAACGATGAGACGAAGATGTTTGTGATTTCTTTTTATCTTGCCCTATCGGAGATTATATCTCAAGTCAATTTTTCAATTGAACTCGTACGATAGAAAATGGCAAGATCATATCGCTCAACTACAAGAGAAGTAGCTTCGTCTGGCTTCACAATCCCAATGAAGTCTTTAAGTCATTAACCTACAGGGTCTCGAGAAGAAACCTAAGGTTAAAGGAGAATCGACTCTAGCTAAACCAAATAGTATCACACAAGAGGTGTGGGGATTAGTTTTTCCAGTTGCTAGAGTTCTCCTTTATATAGTTTTCAAATATGGGTTTGCAATCTAAGTTACCTTGGTAACAAAACATTCAATAATCATCATTAAATGAAAAACCTATTTCAACCAAGCTAATATATTTCAACCGTTAGATCGAAACTTATCTTGTCACGCACAAATGAAATATATTTCATTTAGGTTTGAGTAACCGTACCTAAACGTGTACACTTAGTTGGTTCAAAAATAGTTAACCAATGGTTAGCCATATGAGCACTTTCATATTAACCGTATTCATCTTTTTCATAACTAGTTCAAATGACTTCAAAAGAACTAGTTGAAGAGTTGTTCAATTGCTTAGGTCCTTATACATAGATACAATTGAAACAAAATCAGTTTGATTCACTTGAATCAATCCATGAACAATATAGCCACGGTTTTCAAAGATTGCATTCCTTATAATTTATTGTTTAAGTTCATGAACTACCGATTTGAGAAATAACCAGCTTGAGTACGCGTACGAGTATGCGTACCTTAGCTATAGGATTTAAGTTTCCAAACTCAGCAGAATTTTTCAAGTAGAAAAGTTCCTCCAGTATGCATATGGGTACGCGTACCTTAGGTGATTGGTTTATGAGTTTGTAAACTCCAACCTCAGCAGAATTTCCAGGGAGGAAAAGTTCTGCCAATACACATACTGGTACGCATACCCAACCTGTCTCCTTCACCAATACCGTATGCATACATATACACACACTTGGTTTCCGGCACATGGATTTATACACTAATGTGCAAACACACTATAGTATATATATGTTTATATCCATAGATGGTAATCTCAACTCTACATTTCAATCATTGAAACATTCTTCTATAATGTTATAACAGTCGTTATTCACAACTATCATCATCAAATCTATTTTCAAGATTGAAACGTCATCATGACTTTCATCACGGGTAAAGATGAATAATGGTTAAAGCGAAAGCTTACCAACATATATTTCGAGAAATATATAGGCGAGTAAACTCGACTCGAAATATAAAATGTGTATGTATGAAAACTATCATACTTATACGACTTTTGTCTCAAGAGTAGGAGATAGAGTAGATAGACTTTTGAGTTAATGATAAGTTCAAGTTTCCACATACCTTTTAGTTGGATGAAGTTCCACTGGTTCCTTGAGTAGTTCTTCGTCTTCGTAAGATGATCGTCATGGAGTCTGGAGCTCAACTACACTTAACTATCCTAGTTCGAGACTTAGCTATAAGTAGACTAGAAATCAAGACATATAGTTTTGACAACTAAATTTGACAAACAAGCTTGAGATAGCAATGCTTGCGAGTTCGACCGAGCAATGCTCTAACAATCTCCCCATTTGTCAATTTTAGTGACAAAACTATTAATACATATGGATTTCAAAATAGAAAAAACTTTGTAGCTTCTCGTCCACATGCTTGATCTCCTTGGTGCTTCAACATTACTCGAAAACTTCATTTTTTCCAAGTACTCCCATGATTCTATAAATGTTCAGTTTAAAATCATAGTTGTTGAAGATCCGTAGCCATAATAATGCGGAAAAAAAACTTTCGATCATTGTTATACAATGTCATAGTATTATTACACGGTATCAAAGTTCAATTGTATCACAACTTTGACAACAATACTATGGTAATATGTACCACTCCCCCTTAGTCAATACTTTCATCTCAACATGAAAACCACTCCCACTTACATTATGATCCGAAAACCATATGTATTTGTAGTGTGAACTACGTATTAACTCTTCCCCTTTTTGTCAATAAAATTGGCAAAAGTACAAAAACGGGATCCTAATGAAATTTTCACGGAGACGCTTCAAGACCAAAGAAAAGTACATATCAACTTTGTTTAGATGCAACCATAAAGCCGATGCTAAATGCAATCATCAAGGAGTTTATAAAGATACAAGATAACTCCTAAAATATTCCACAACCGCACTCCCCATAAAGAAATGGAAATTAAGCACAAGTTCAAAAGAACTCTCCCCCATTTGATGTCATTCCCGAAAGAACAACAAGAGCGACCTTAATTTTACAAAAAAATAAGGATTTCTTTGGACACCAAAAACCACATAAATGATTTTGTATCCAAAATTCTCAATTAAACTAATCACAAGAGAAACCATAATTAATTTAATCGGAATGCACAACCAAATTAACCACAAATAAATCTATGATTAGTCTAGTTAGAAATGCTCACATAAGAAGACTTATGGAACCGCACAGTATATACATAAGATATGGATCAAGGAAGATCAATACTTCGGAATATACAAGGATTCATTCTATTTTCCATCACTATTTGCACAATGACATATAATAGATATAATCCCCGTAAACAAAAGATTTTAACCTATCTTCCATCAAAGATGACATAATATGCTTAACTTTTATTTGTCAAAAGTTCATCGATCTTGTATCAATACATGCATATAGACATATGAAAGAGATAACTTTTCACATCGTATGGGACAATAATAGTTCACGGATGCAAACACACATATCCCATAACATATTGCAATATATAAAACCATAAAGATTAATACTGCAAAAATCATCTTCCAAATCAACTTTAAAATTTAAATAAATAAATCTAAAGATATTGCAAGATGAAAACGTTGGACATAGCTATGTGTACTCACAATAACAGCTATTCCAAACCCTAATTATCCTTCTTAAACACAAACAAGAATAAAAATTCTTTTAAGAAGTTTTCTAGAGAAATAAATCAGGTTTCTTTGATTACTTCATACCTTTGAAAAGGTCCATCCAAAATAGGAATCACTGATATCCTTGATTTTCTTGACCGTAGAGATACCATGTTCATGAGTTAGAACATTAGTTTTTCGGTAAACGATGCGAGCAAGATGCCTAGATTTGATGTAGTCAAGGATGACCTTCTTCTGATTCCTGATCAAGATGTTTTAATTATCAAGGATTTTTGTTTGTCCATCAATGAGTTGGTTTATCTGCAATTGAAGGTTAGCAAGATCATTCTTAACCTCATTCTGAACGAAAATTAAATCCTTGACAGATTATCTCATCCAAGAGTTATACTCTTTTCTTTCAAGCATCTTTTTCAGAATCAGATCTTGAATTGAATTACATCCTTTGGAGTCTTCTTCTATCTCAATGTTCACTTCTTTTTGAGGTTCAACAGAGGTTCCCATAAACATCCTTTTCTGGGAATAGGATAAACACATACAAGAATTATATATGTTATCAACCAAGGAAGAAACATCTTTGATAGAAACCCTAGATTTTCTTAAAGAAGACTTGGACGTTCGTGGACCCGAAAAAGATGCCAGAAGATCAAGAAGGACCCAAGAGGAAATACATACTGTTTCTCAAAATGTCTCTTTCAAACAAGGATCAATATCTGATGAGATAGAGCAAAAAAGTTACATTATATACAGAGAGAATAAAAAAGTAAATCTCAACCTGTAAAACAGACAAAAAACCTACAGAACGGATGGTAACCAACAAAATAATTGAGCATCTCTTTTGCAAACATCCTTGCACCTCTCAAGTTAAACAAAAGGATGAAAATACATATAATTAGGTAGTAGGATGAGATATTATCTCACCATAAGTGTTGAGAGATGATTTGGGGATACCATCCGATAATATGACTTTTGTATTTCTTTCCTCTCTTTGACTGTTTTCAAAACCATAGAAATTTCTTACAACCCTTTTTGAGAATCCATTAGACGGAACTTTTTGATGACTAAGTCTAGGACTCTAGAGATTGGTTCTAGAGGATTAACTAAGATAGGTATCCACCTTCTATACTTAGATCTACCAGTTTTATTCTCATAGACATTGGGAAACTGTGTTTTTGTGGTGTAGTTTGCACCATGAGTGTAAACACGATCCCTGTAAAGATTTTGAAATGAGTGGTCATTAAACATATTTTTATGAGAATTTTGGTTCTCTATGTGAGTGAAATCCATTGTTGATGCCGTCAAATGATTAACTCGGTTGACGGTAAATAGAAGAATATTTATAAGATCGGTGATCTGTTTCTTCCTAGCAAAAAAATATTTAACACTATGATTCCTTTTCCCACAGAAGGAACAAGTTCGTGGAAGAGAATTGTTGAAAGGTATATGTTTCAAACCCATGTCCCGTTTGGAAGCCTCCCATTTATTTTTGCAGGGACTTCCTTTGGTGAGTTTTTCTTCATGTCAGGTAACTCACATTGAGATTCAACAAGTGACATAGAAGAATTTCTCATTACAGTATTTTCCTTTGTCAAGGAGATTGACTGTTTTGGGGCTAGGTGAAGAGATGCAACAATATTATCTGCTTCAACATGAAGGTTGTTCAAATTAGATGAGTGTGTCTCAATCAAATGTTTTTCTCTAATTGTTCCCTCTTTAACAATATTCTCAAGGATACTAATCTTTTCTTGTTGCAGCATAGTTTCCTGAGTGAGTCTTTTAATATTGTTAGAGAAGGATTCAATAATTTTATAGATTTCACGTTCTCGACGAAGAGACTTCTCAAATTCATCCAAGAGTTGAGAATGATTGCGGAAATCAATCTTCTCGGTTGGATTTTATTTAGTTCTGGTGACATTCCTGTCAATTGTCTCATTTCTTTCTCAGGATTCGGAAGAATTATCCTTTGAGTAAAAACCAAGGCACTTGACATAGTTAAAAGTATGGGAAGACATAGACTATGTGTAGATAGGAGATACTACTTTGTCCACAGAATCAAATTGTTATAAACACGGACTTTTGAGGTATTAAACGTGTTTTTCGGCTCTGATACCAATTGAAAATGCAGGGGTCTAACAACCTCACCCAATATTTCTATTATAAATCTGTATGGACTAACTCGAATATACTTTTAAGAGAATCAACTAGACAGTCGGACTCAATCTTAATAAAAAGTATATCAAGGAGTTAATATCTTTATCTTTCGATTTGATCTATACTCAAACAAATAGAAATCTGTGAGTCTTTATCAAATACAAGAGATATAAACTTGGATGGTACCAAAGACCAACATCCAAGGATCAATTAATTTCCAATCAACAACCAAAGGTTGGATTTCACAATTGATCGATACAACGCACAACCTGTGATATTCCAATTATATAACAAAATATAATGCGGAATATAAATAACACAGAAACCAGAGGTTTTGTTAACGAAGAAACCGCAAATGTATAAAAACCCCGGGACCTAGTCCAGATTGAACACCACACTGTATTAAGCCACTACATACACTAGCCTACTACGAACTAACTTCGGTCTGGACTGTAGTTGAACCCTAATCAATCTCACACTAATTCAAGGTACAGTAGCGCTCCTAACGTTTCTGATCCCAGCAGGATGCTACACACTTGATTCCCTTAACTGATCTCACCCACAACCAAGAGTTGCTATGACCCAAAGTCGAAGACTTGAATAAACAAATCTGTATCACACAGAAAAGTCTAGGATGATAGATAAATATGTCTCCCATAGATAAACCTACAAGTTTGTTCCGTATTTTGATAGAAATCAAGGTGAACGGGAACCAATCGATAACCCAAACTTATATTCCGAAGAATAACCTAGAATTATCAATCACCACACAATAATCTTAATCGTATGGTAGCGAAACAAGATATTGCGAAATCACAAACGATGATACGAAGATGTTTGTGATTTCTTTTTATCTTGCCCTATCGGAGATTATATCTCAAGTCAATTTTTCAATTGAACTCGTACGATAGAAAATGGCAAGATCATACCGCTTAACTACAAGAGAAGTAGTTTCGTCTGGCTTCACAATCCCAATGAAGTCTTTAAGTCATTGACCTATAGGGTCTCGAGAAGAAACTTAAGGTTAAAGGAGAATCGACTCTAGAAAAACCAACTAGTATCACACATGAGGTGTGGGGATTAGTTTTTCGAGTTGCTAGAGTTTTCCTTTATATAGTTTTTAAATCATGGTTTGCAATCTAAGTTACCTTAGTAACAAAGCATTCAATAATCAACGTTAGATGAAAAATCTCATTCAACCAAGATAATATCTTTTAACTGTTAGATCGAAACTTATCTTGTCACGCACAAATGAAATATATTTCATTTAGGTTTGAGTAACCATACCTAAACGTGTACACTTAGTTGGTTCACAAATAGTTAACCGATGGTTAGCCATATGAGCACTTTCATATTAACCGTATTCATCATTTTGATAACTAGTTCAAATGACTTCAAAAGAAGTAGTTGAAGAGTTGTTCAATTGCTTAGGTCTTTATACATAGATACAATTGAAACAAAATCGGTTTGATTTACTTAAATCAATTCATGAACAATATAGCCATGGTTTGCAAAGATTGCATTCCTTATAATTTATTATTTTAAGTTCATGAACTACCGATTTGAGAAATAACCAGCTTGGGTACGCGTACGGGTATGCGTACCTTAGATACAAGATTTGAGTTTCCAAACTCAGCTGAATTTTTCGAGTAGAAAAGTTCCGCTAGTACGCGTACCTAAGGTGACTAGTTTATGAGTTCGTAAACTCCAAACTTAGCAAAATTTCCTGGGAGGAAAAGTTACGCCAGTACGCATATGGGTACGCGTACCCAACCTGTCTCTTTCACCAATATCGTATGCACATATATGCACACACTTGGTTTTTGGCACATGGATTTATACACGAATGTGCGAACACACTATATATGCTTATATCCATATATGGTAATCTCAACTCTACATTTCAATCGTTGAAATATTCTTCTATAATGTTTCAACAGTCGTTATTCACAACTATCGTCATCAAATCTATTTTCAATATTGAAATGTCATCACGACTTTCGTCACGGGTAAAGAAGAATAATGGTTAAAGAAAAAGCTTACCAACACATATTTCGAGAAATAGATAGGCTAGTAAACTCGGCTCGAAATAGCAAATATGTGTGTATGAAAATTATCATACTTATATGACTTTTGTCTCAAGAGTAGGAGGTAGAGTAGATAGACTTTTAAGTGATAGATAAGTTCAAGTCTCCACATACCTTTTAGTCGGATGAAGTTCCACTGGTTTCCTTGAGTAGTTCTTCTTCTTCGTAAGATGATCATCATGGAGTATGTAGCTCAACTATACTTAACTATCCTAGTTCGAGACTTAGCTATAAGTAGACTAGAAATCAAGACATATAGTTTTGACAACTAAATTTGGAAAACAAGCTTGAGATAGCAACGCTTTCGAGTTCGACCGAGCAATGCTCGAACAATTATATTAGGTGATAAACCTTTACAGAGAGAATCATAATCCGTTTCAGATGCGACAATACTAGGCTTATTATTACAGTTTGATAAATTTGTGTAAGGGCTTTTTGTTTCTTCATCTGAAGAAATTATAACAGATGCATTAGTCAATATCTTATCTTCAGGCTATTTTCCTCGAGTAAGGGCTTTACCTAGAACTCCTAAGAGGGATTTGTTTTCCTTAACTAATTGAGTAAGTTTCATATCCTTTTCTCTGATCTCATATCTAAGAGTATTAGCTTATGTTATCAATTTTATAACCTCGGTAGATAGAAGACTAATAGGCTTTAGGAGTTTCACCAACTCTTTTTCAACATCTCTTCTGATATCAGAATCAAACAAAAGAATGTGTTGTTTACAACCTTATCTCTAGAAAGAGATGTGGATGTAGTAGCATATGCAACTTCTGGACTATATTGCACTATGTTAACTAAATCACTAGATTCTTACTTAACCATGTTATATTCTAGTCTTATAGGTTGGATCGTACCAAACACAGATTGTTAGATATTTTCGTGTTTGCCTGCTCTGATACCAATTGAAATGATGAGGGTACCAAGTACACCAAAATATTTTCTATATCAACCTATAACTCTGATACCTTGTGTCATCATCTATGGACAAAGTCGAGACGATACAACGATAAGGTAATCACTTGATAATAGTTATCATACAAGACCGATACTACAGGATCAATATTAAGTGATTTGGATTAACATACAATGTAATTTACTTTATTATAACTAAACAATTATAATGCCGAAGTAAAGTAAATGATATAGTAAGATTTTGTTAACGAGAAAACCGTAAATGCATAAAAACCCTATGACCTAGTCTAGTTTTGAATACTCTCAGAATTAAGTCTCTATATAAAGACACTACTAACTTCGTATAATTAAGACCAAGTAAACTACTCCTAGTTACCTAGTTTCCTCAGTATATCTGTGCCTATATCCAATCTTTCCAATACATATGAACCCTAAGATATGATCCACTATCTTAAGTTGCTTCAGTCTCTCTAAAGACTCTAATCACTCAACCCTTTGGATTGTCTTCCAAACAGTAAATGACTAATTTGTTTGGTAACCACTCTTCCATCCCAAGAAGTAAATCAGAGATATTTGATGTTGAGTGTGACAAAGGATTTTCTTGTTTAAAATTAATTAAACCTCCTTTTTCGGTTTAGATCTTCAAAGATCTAGACTAAACAAGTTAACGAGATCAAGTCAAACAAACCTACCATATTCGAGTACTGAAGAGTACCACCAAATGATAGCTTGTCGATCTAAATATGACTAGTCATTAATCAGTATATCAAAGATAAACTATATCTAGTCGGATCCAAACCGATCAAGTTTGTGCACGAAGCAAATTATGAAGCTACAAACCCAATAAGAAAAATCTTTTTCTCTTCAATCTTCAATAGTCTTCTGTACCTGCACAATAACAAACTTGGTTCCTGACTTATGATTTATCACGCAAAAAATAAAGTCTGTTAACAATGGGTGATCACAAGTAAATGTTATATACTCTTGATCTAGTTTGAGTGAACTTATGTCAGAAGATAAGGTTCTCAAGAATAATCAAACTAGATGCAAATCAAGAGATAACTACCGTTACTCTTGATCTAGTTTGGGTGACCTTATGTCATAAGACAAGTTTATCAAGAATAATCAAACTAGGTTCACAAGTCAAGGTTATACTCTTGATATAGTGGATGTTTCTTGATTCCAAACAAGTCTTTAAACTAGCGGACGTAAGATATTTTGCCTAATTGGGTTACTTTCCTCTCCAAGATAGTATTACGAGAATACAATTAGTCGACTACATCAGAAACATCAAAGATGGAGTTTGCCTGGCTTAGGATAAGTTTATAAGAAAATAAAAAAACTTCATTATTTATAGACCTAGGTAGTTTGGACACCAAGGAATTTCCATAACCGAAGATATTCAAAAGATATGCAATAAAGTACCTAAATTCGGTTTTATGAATTCCAACCAATATCCAATTGTATAACCGAAATTTTATTGGAAAAATCAATATTAACTAGCAATCAACTAATATATATATTCTGAGATATGTTTTGATTGCTGGTAAAATGAAACATATTAATTTCGAAAATCTCAAAAAGATTATCTATTAATTTCTGTTTAGGATCTCACCTTGAGTATCAAGGAATATCTTTAAACAATTAAGAAATAAGATTTCAGCACATGTTCAATTACTCACCATGTCAACATCTTGAACTTTCCTATTTTCAAACCCAATTTCTAAGTCACACAAACCCTAAAGTGTACGTGACTTATAGAAATCAGTTTTTCCTATTGGGACCGGTTATACCATGATACCTAAATCAAGTTAGGATATGTTCTACCTAGACACCTAATATAGTTAGGGATCATTTCTACCTTGACTCCCAACATAATATAGGATCGGTCATACATAAGATCTTCAATGAAAACCGAGACCGTAATCCTTTTTATTTCCTTTCGACTATGAAAAACAAGTTCATACGTCTACTTCCTTAGACTTATGTAATTAAACATAGCTTCTTTAAGTATGAAATCAAAACCTATATTCACTACAGAATCTAGTAACAAGTTACCAAGATTATGTTGATGTCGTAATTACGAAGTCCAAAAGATAAGCATTATACTTCGTAAATCAATATACCAATATAAATTGCTTATTACTTATTGATATATTGCTCCTTGACACTTTGATCACAATATGTTAATCAAGTCTATTATACGAGAGTTTTACATATATAACTTTGCATGTCATGTTTTTGATCAGAAACGACTTGAAAGCAAATGATATAAAAATGGAAACAAGTCAAGTCATGTATTATTAACCTCAAGTGGAAGTATGATGTTATCGTCATTTATCGATACGTCTTCGGAATCTCCAAGTCTTTAGATTAATACTTGTATGCCTCAACATTTATAGAATTCCTAGTCTAACCTAACAAAGCTGACTTTAGTAATCTAATCACGCGACTTATGAGTTTTGATACTAAAATATGACAACCAAGATTAACATACCAGCGTTTGGTGGGTTCAAACAAGCAGTGCTCTAACATTATACATCACTACAAGTGGTATCAAAGATCTTGATCTTGTATGGATGTGATACCATGGTTAATCAAAAGGGTTTTGATAATATAAAGTTCAACACCTTAGTGAAAATTCATGAAGATTTGACTAAGAAAGTAGACGAGAATAAGTTTTTTCTTTTATGAGGTAACGATATCTCTAACAAGTTCATTGATCATCTTACTGACGAGTGAAAGTCATTAGAAAAACGTCTAGCAAGGAAACAACATCGGTTAGGGAATACTGAATACACCCCTTGGATTTCACTCAGGAGGTAGCCAATCATAAGGTATAAATAATCAACCATTTTCTCATTTTTATGATCATTATAAACCTAAAGTTGAGTTTCTAAAGTTTGATGGTAATAATCTTAGGTCCTCGTTAAGACAATGTAAGAATTGTTTTCAGTTACACTCAATGGATGATGAGAAAAGTCATGATGGATTCACTACATTTGGAGAGTAAAGCAGATGCGTTGTATCAGGATTATCAAGAGGGTAAAAAATTAATTGTCTGGGACGAGTTTAGTAGAGATATCACTGCTGTATTTCAAGATTTAATACATGAAGATGTGGTATGTGAGTTCAATAAGCTTGGTTAGAAAGGGTAGGTGATATGATTTTAATAGTGTTATTGGTTCGTTCAAGACTTGTGAAAGCAATAGATTTTAGACCTAATTTTAAAACTAAAATATGACAAACTCAAAGTAAAAGGTGTTGTGAAAATTATGGAGAGACTAGGGCTAGGATTCCACCATTGACCGATATTAGTGATTTAATAAAACAATAATTATGCAACTCAACATTCAAATTGATTCTAATAGTATTACCTAGACATGTAGAAAAGAATAGTTGTTAATCTCAAGCATAAAACATCAAAACCCTAAAGAAAGCATGCTCTATCAAGAGAAAATGCATCTAACTAATCAAAATCATATAACTGATTTTTTAGTTCAATGAAAAAATCATAATAGAATTGATATAATTAATTTAATATAGGAAATATATCACTTTTACAGAAACAATGGCTTCCTCCATTACCCCGGGGATTGGGTTTAGATCCTCATCATGGAAACACGCTCAAAATTCAATTTTATTGATCAAAAGTGCTTACAAATGATAAAAATGAGAGAAATCAAATAAACCAGGAATTTGCAACGCGTGAAAAGCATTGCGAACCTACTGTTACAATGTACAATAGAAGAGAAGTGTTGTAGTCACTGTTTAGTTGTCGCTGTAAAGACTGTTACAAAACCAAGAAAAGATCACGGTTTATTCACAGCAGTCTTTCTCAGCCTAATGCTCTTCGTGTTCTTGGTACAACAACAAAAATTTCTGTAACTTGATTTTCACGCTCCGTTTTCCTCCCAAACTCCCTGTATCTCTTCTTTGACCCCAATACACCTATTTGTATCGCAACAGTGCCCAAATCTCTTGAGTTATTTATTTATTTTTTTACTATTTTTTTGAACACAATAATAATAAGACTAAAATTTACATGGCCATGAGAGAAGGACTTTAGAACTTGGATCTTCGCATCTTGTAATGTCTTGGTATCATGAACTTCAACAAATTGCATCGTTTGATTTTCTGTGCTCTTGTAACTAAGTCCTCAACTTTAATTTTGAATTCTGTTTTTCTTTCTATTGTTGCTTATAAACCTTAATCATCTTCAACAACTTTCTTCATAGATTTTGATGAGGCTCCGCTTGTTGATGATGATAAGTTTTTGCTAAGAGAGAGTCATAATCCAGTAACTAAGACTACATTGTGAGGTTGCTTTGTCTTTATGGAATTTCCTTTTGGCCTAATTGTCTTTCCATCATGAATGGTTAATTCCATCACGATTACCCTCTAAAAGGTAAATTTTCTCTCCTGAGTGTCAATGATCTCAATGTATTTTTCTCTAAAGTCTCAATGGAATGTTATCCCTAGCAAATCAAATTTCCATCTTTTTGGTGAGAAACAATATGTAAACTTAGCTAACCGAATACTATGTGACATTATAAGTTTCCCCTTCACCCCCAAACTTAAATCTAACATTATCCTCAATGTTCTAAAAGATGAAATTAAAAGCATGAACAAGGAGAAATTGTAACCACTTGAGGGAAAAAAAATAAGGAAGGATATTACCGTATGCATGGGCATGGGTGCCTCCCAGTAAATGCTAAATTTAAAGTCTTTATATAGACATCAAATACAAAAAAATGGCTAATCATCTTTCAAAATTGTATACCAATAGTCGAAACAATTGTGGGTCCCATAAGACCAAATAGAGCTAACACAAATATGAGATAACTGTACTGGTTCAAAAAAATAAATAGAAGGAGCACATCCTCATCTAAGATTTCTGTCAAGATAACTGGGTTTATCTGGGGCACACAATTAAGATTCATATGTGTGTCTCGATAAATAGATTCATCCGAAAAATGGGTCTCTAATACATGGGTTACCTCCTGGACAGTATCAGGAGGATCGGGTTGCGAAGTCTAAATAGACTCAAGTAATATCTCAAAAACACAAAGCTGTAGTCCTAAGTTAGGGACTTTAACTAGGGATACTTGACGATCACAAGAACCATCACTACCCCCAAGCTTAGGATTTTCACTACTTTCAGACAATCTTGAATTTCTGGATCCGTAGAGTCTGAAAAATACACGAGAGCTTCCTCTAGATCACTACCCCCAAATTAAACTTAGGGTTATCATTATTCTCCGACAGACCTAGCACTATTGCTTGAATTTCAGGGTCCATATAATCTTTAAAATACTCAAGGCTTCTTCTAAAGATTGATCACACATCTGATCTAAGAGAATGGTTTCCTCAAAATCATCTAAAGAATCTCCCAGTAAAGTGTCAAGCCAATTATCCTGAACTAAAGTGCTAATCATATTCACTTTTTCTAAATCATCGTTCTCAGAAGGTTGTGTAGTAACATTAGAGACATTAGTTCAGTGGTCATATTACCAAAGGATATGTTCATAAGTCTGTCCTATAGTTGAAGACAGTGTTAGTTGTGGCTAAAAATGGGCGACGTAAAATCACTGGGATTTGATCACTTGGGTCCTGAACGGGATGGGTGTCTAGAACAACAAAATCCACTGGATAAATAAACTTATCAACCTCAATCAGAACATCCTCTATGACACCAAGAGGGACTTTGAAAAACCTATCAGCTAATTGTAGTGTTATTTTAGTCGGTTTCAACTTACCAAGACCTAGCTGGGTGTATACATGATAGCTCCTAAGTCAAGTAAACCCTTATCGACCATGTGATTACCAATCGCACAAGATATGGTGGGGAATCCAGGGTCCTTATACTTAGGGGGTGTTTGGTTTAGAAGAATTGAACTTACTTGACTAGCTAAAAAGGATTTCTTATGGACATTAAACTTACACTTTCATGTACAAATATCTGTAAGGAACTTGGCATAAGCAGGCATTTGCCTAATTGCTTCTAATAACAAAATGTTGATGTTCACCTGCTTAAATGTTTCCATTATCTCGTTGAAAGTCGACTCTTTCTTTGCTGGGGCTAACAACTGTGGATATGGGGCTCCATGCACAAATGTAGTCCTATTATGAATTTTTTGGGGATCCTTAGAGATTGTTTCAGTTTTTTCAGCTATGGGATCCTCTTGGGTAGTAGAAGGCGGAACTACAATATGTTCACTTGGCATGGATACCTTATTGTCTATCGTTTTACCGTTCCTAAGTGTTGTTATTGAATTAACATGGTTTGGTGATTTCTCACCAATAAAAGATATTTCATGAACTCCTCTAGGATTGAGTTGTGGTTGATTAGGGAACCTGCCGTTATCTCTCTCACTTAAAGTCTTATCTATTTGACTTACTTTAAGTTCTAACTTAGCAAGAGTCTGATATTAGTTTGAAAATTCTATTCGGTTTCCTGTTGAAAACTAACTTGTCTCTTTACTAACATTTCTTGGCTCTTTGCTAACATATGCGGGTTCCTTGTTAATATACTAAGAGATTCCTCTAATCTAGTCATTTTATTCTCAGAAGGGTTCTGGAACTGGGCTAGACCTGAAGAGTTCTTAGTGTAACCAAAACCCGGGGGAGGTTGAGAACTACAAGATTAACCTTGACTCTGGCCCTTAGACCAGGAAAAATTATGATGGCTTCTCCAACCAGGGTTGTAGGTCTCTGAGTAAGGGTCAAACTTCTGACAGTTTTCAAACCTGGAGTTGTTATAGAGAGCAAGGGTTTGTTCTTCACTAACCTGGCCTCCCCAAAACGATTTATTGGGCTCTATTCCACGACTAGAGACTTGAGAGGCTCTAATACGATAATCGGGTTCAATAAGAGACCTATGTTTAGACTGACTCAATTCCAAAGCTTCTACCCTTTTAGACAAAGCAACAAACTTAGCATCTGACCCAAAGCTTGTATCTACCACATTGGTGCTACTTCTATTGACCAAGAGTCTTTTAGGGGGTTCAACACAAGACTCCCACAATTAGGATTTTCAGCCACTTCTTCTAAAAAGGGATAAGCTTCATCAACCAGTTTTATTTTGGAACCTACCAGCGCATAAAGACTCGACCATGGCTTTGGTCGAATAGTTCATAAAGAATTTCAACTAGTTTCATTTTCTCGTATCCATTATGAGGACATTGCAACAAGAGATCATTGAATCTCTCTAAAAACCTATAAAGACATTCTCCTTCTTGTTACACACGAGTACTAATTTTCTGCCTAACATTTGCGGTTCTATGCTAAGGGTAAAACTTATGAAGGAGGGCAGCAGTAAGTTCATTCCATGTTTCTATACGGGAGTCCGCTAAAACTAGAAGAACCGTCGAATTAAATAGAGAGGGCTTCTTTCGGCCCATCCTGCACCAGGAATAAAAGCAAGAAATTTGATTAAAAAAATCCAAATTTTCTAAACCTCACTCCACCAGAAATTAATCCCTGAAGAAGGAGAAGCAGTGTCAATCATTCTAGAAGAGGTATACCCTGAAATCCCTTTAAAGTATCACTGAAATCAACATCTATATTGTGTTAGCAATAGATTATGTTTTTCAATTGTTTACTGGCTATTAGGATTTGCCTCTGGTTTTTACAATAGTCTTGATTATGGATAACCTTTGTCTTTGTAACTCATCTTACAATTCAGTTGCCCAACATCTCAAAACTCATCAAAAGTGTCCATTGTTTCTCTTAGAACTAGCTATTCATTTATTGATAGTGATGATCAAATCAACTTGGGAAACAAATTTGAATGCTTACTCGAATTTAAACAGTAATTAGAGATACTCCTCCCTGTATGAGGGCTTTTAAGAAGAAGATAATGGCAACAATGTATTTCTAATGAATCAGTTGAGTTACATGGACGGTTTCCCTGAACTAATTTACCTTTAATTTGGAAAAGAGGAGACCCCACGGTGTTTGGTAATTTGTATTCTGCTTTCCAAAGGGTCTGATTAAGAGGGAACTTCACTCAATAACTACTACAACAATAGTAGAAATATCTTACAAGTCTTTCTTGGAAAAGCTTGTGAACAAGTATGATAAAGAAGCTCCCGAACCTGAAGGGTATGCTAAGGTCAGTCGAATATTTGTCAAAATTCACAAGTTTTAAGATGCTTTTTTCAATATGTTCCAATTTTAGCTCTATGCTTATTTAGTTCTGCTCTTTTTTTCCAAAAAAAGGAGGGCAATTGCAGAGTTTTGAATCTGAGATATCTCTGCAATTGATCAATTTGGACAAATGACATGCTTACATTAGATAGAAGAAAAATAGAATTAGATGATAGCAACATCGACATTACATAAAAAGTCAAAAGTCGCTACTGTAAATTGCTGTAAAATATGCACTGTGCAGCACATTAAGTATTTTCTCACAGCATTTTCACTAGTAGTTTTGGTTTCAGTTCCCATAGTTATCTTCTATCCATGCTTTATAGAGTAGTCTTCACAGCATTTTCTGTAGCTAGTAAGAAATGAGACTGAGTGAGTATTGCTATTAGGAATTGAATTATCCATTCAAATCTTTAAGCTATGGTGTTAGTTGTTTAGTCCTTCTGAAGTTGTAATGATGTGGTCCTTCTAAAGCATGGTTTTATAACATCTGTTGTTGGGGATTCCGCTGTCTTTGGAATGCATCCAAAAAAAATACCTGAATCCCTAAAATGAAGGCTGAAATGGAAAGATGGTCATATATGGCGCCTTGATAGTTACTAGGCTGGAGTACAAATTGGTAAAAGCTATATACTTTAATAAATGATTCATGGAAAAGCTTTTTTTACCATTCCTTGCCTAGGAGTTAAGAGTTGTACATTGCTCAAAGTTCAGTCGTGCCAACTTTATTTGGAAGGGACATTACAATTTACTTACAATCAAGTAGCTTTAGCTTCGGTTGGACAAAGTCTGTAGTTTTTTCTTGCTTTCTGGGTTTAATTTCGCATTTTTGCCAGAGTTGATTTTGTAGAAAAAGTTGATATAATTAAGTTTGTCAATTTTGCAGAACCGCATCCTAGCTTCCTAAGACAGCACATCAGTGACGTGTACATGTGCTCTTTCACTCCTACTCACCAATCCCAGTGTCTTAAGAAATGCTCAGGGTGAGCTTGCTCCAAAGTTGGCCAGGACAGAAACATATAGAAGGTGACATCAATGACCTTATCTGCTTCCTAGCAGTTGTCGAGGAAACACTGTATGTTGCACCCTTTATCCCACTCAACCTAGGGGAATATGAAGGGACAACAGGTATACGGAGTGTGGTGAAACCTGTCAGAGTTTAAGTCGATGAGTTATTTTTTTTCCACAGTTAGATGGTGGTGAAAGAGCAAAGATGGGTCAGGAAAATGGAAGTGTTCCAGGATCAAACTTTTCTTAACAATTCATATGCAATTGGCTCGCCTACCTCACTCATTCACATGTTTCACTTGGAAATGATGGTCTAGGGTAGCACCTTGGTTTAGAGGTCTCATGGTGTATGTGTTAATAATTAGAATCACACAATTATGAGTATGGTATGCCTTAGTTTACAGAATAGATATTTATTTAATGAAAAGAGAAAAAGATGGGGAAAAAAGTACCCCAGAGACTTTATCTTAAGAAATTTAGTATCTGTGTTTAAGACATTAATTGCAGTACTTAGATCTTGTGATGAAGCAGTCGTATTATACTCTCCTTCTTAAGTTTCGAGTAATTATTTAATATTGAGGGACCTTCTTAGGTTAGTTACTGTTTCATCTCAGTCTGTTTTCGTTTACAGGGCTAAAGCTGCACTGAAAAGCTGGATATGCAGTTTTGGTGTCATTATTCTTCACCATATTTTTCACTGAATATCTTGAGTCAAAAAGTACTCAACACACACCATAGAGCTACCAAAGCCACTGTTTTTGTCATCTCTGTCTAGTATTCTTATCAATCTGAAACCCATTTATCAAGCCGGTTTTAGCAACGTTTCCCTAGTCACGGCCCTCACTGAAACTAGTTGGCAGCAAGAGGAATTAAAAAAGGTTCTTTATCACTGTTTACTGCGTAAACATCCTTTACGAGAAAGGAGAAATGGGGGGAGCTCTGCCAATGCCGTCCTCCCAGTTTCCAGTATCCAGCAATTGTTCAACACCAGTCTACCTGATCGGCACTGCTACTGCTCTTCGTCTTGGTGAGATTCTTCACCATTCCAGTCGCAAACATAATCTATGTTTAGGTGCTATTCTTAGCTCCTCTTTCAAGGTACGCGTTCTTACTCTGAATTTAATCATAAAGAATTTGCATAAAGTTATTAAGGAACATAGATGGCCATTAGCTTTCTTTTGATTCATTTTGTTTGAGAGGGTTGAGTTATTCTTTGATCTTATATTAAGCCATTACATTATGAAGGAATGAAACCAGTGTAACAACGATATCGGTACGCCTGCAGGTATCGGGTATGACTACAAGTATTTTAACATGGTGACCCAAAAATAGTAAATGCAGACGCGAGAGAGAGGGTTAGGTTAAGTATTCTTCTTAAGAAAATAAAATGGCTACCTCCAGGCTTATATTGAAGAAAACGGAACCTTGTTTTCTGTCTTCTCTTTCATTTCAGTCTTCCTTCATAGTTTCAAGCTTTATAGAACTAAGTTGCTAAAATATTTAAGTTTAACAGCTACCAGAGCTTCTACAGTTTCCACGCATGTTTGTCACATGAATCAGTGTCGGTATATGTCCATTCGGTGGACTTTTGGAAAACAAAGCGTTGTTACTCTGCCAACTACTTGTAGGACACTTGTTTTTTGTTTGAGATATATGTCACAATCTGTTTAACTGCAGCTTATCTTTACTGGTCTTACTTATTATAATTGTTATAGGCTCAATATGGTCCAAGTTAATTTTAAAATAATATCTCAAATTAGAAGTTGCTCATCTTGCTTCCTTGGAAACAATATTGATCAAATGACAATGATTCCAACGTTATTGCTTGCCCGCTTTGCTTAGATTTTTGGTCCTCATATTTGTCCTTATCGACAGGGACTCTCTCATTTTAGTCATGTGTTCGGATCCAAAGAAGTCTGGTGTGGAAGGAAAAGATTATTTGAGGGTGTTGGTTTTCTTGAACTATCTAGCACTTCTTTCTCATCTACACGCTCATCTTGCATAAGTTTTTT
Organism: Papaver bracteatum; assembly: GCA_023529315.1. Classification (NCBI taxonomy): domain Eukaryota; kingdom Viridiplantae; phylum Streptophyta; class Magnoliopsida; order Ranunculales; family Papaveraceae; genus Papaver; species Papaver bracteatum. The sequence continues at coordinate 177,237 of JAJJWX010001451.1, read as the reverse complement.
TAGCGGGAAAGAAAATGAAAAGCACAGTGTAAGTAAGGGGCATTCAGATTTGGAAACAGCTAGAAGAAATTCCTTTGATGGACGACTATGGACAAATGTCCTGCTTGGACTTAATGTCTTGTAAGTTCCCTATCTATAAAATGGTTCTTTCCAAGATTGTTATATCTTCTCATTGAGAATGTTGTAATCCTGTTATTATGGCGTTGATTCTCGACTTAATGATGAAAACAAATCACGGCATGAGTTATAGTGTCAATTCGTTTGTAACTACTCAGGAAATGCAAAAATGCTAACAGATTGGTACAAAGTCCTTGTAACATAAGCGACCTAGACTTTGGATATTGAGTTCAGAACCATAGACATTTGGTTGACGATGAACGTCCATATGTCACCCGATGTTAAAAATAGTTTCTTGCGTACTCATTTTTCTTGTTTTGGTCGCATTCAGGAACAAGGCCAGATTTTCTAGAAGTAGCTTTTGGACTTAGTTAAATTAGATGTTGGCTTGTGATATCCTCATATTGAAATGGTTTGAAGGACCACTTCATGGTTCCCTTTGCCAGAAAGCTTAGAATATTATTCTTTCGACTTGAGATGTTTTATTCCTAATTATAAGCTGTTCATCTCAATGTTACTCCTACAACCTCCAGAACCATCAATATCAGCAGTTCACTATTTATCAATCCATTGCCATACGGCCCGTACCATCACCATTTTACCTCCAGAACCAACCACTTGCCAAATATACACTAGTGCAATTTGGGATGTGAAAAAATACATCTGCCCCATCTGCCTCACCGTACATCACCACCAATCAACATATCTAATCACTAACTGTGCGGTGTAGGCTGTGTAGCTGCCGCCCCTGCCGTCACAAAACCACCCACCTACACAGCATCACCATCATTTCATCCTTTTGGACTCTTTCAAATTAGTAAGCAGACATGCGTTTCATTTGTTGATGTTCTTCACTCTTCTTTTACTCAGATTTTTTGTGGCACAAATGGCAACTCATGGGAAGCTCATGTTGTGGGGAGCGAAGGTTGGAATACTGCAACTCCATGTTTTAGGGTCATGAGATTTCATTTTGTTGGGAAATCTGAGTTATAGAATTTTACCCTATACAGATTAACAGCCTCATAGACAAAGGACAATTTTGGAGGTTCGCCACGTCGTCGTTGCTTCATGCAAATATTGGACATCTGATGGTTTGCTTCTCCACTTGCACTGTCAAACTTGAGATTACAGTCAGCTACTCTGTACTTTGGTTATCTTGAATAGTGTTTTTTCTTCTCCTTACCAGATTAATTGCTATTCCTTGAACTCCATTGGTCCCACAGTGGAGAGTATCAGTGGCCCAGGAAGATTTCTGTCAGTTTATTTTACTTCAGCAATGACAAGTACAGCTCAATACCTGCTATAGCATAATATGGATGCTTTCGTTTATGTCTATATATATATATATGCCAGTATCTGTTATTTTATTAGTTCTCTGATTTGTGAGTTTTAAGAGAATTAGGTTCTGCAATGAGTTATTGGTTCTGTCCAGCACCTGCAGTTGGTGCTTCTGGGGCCATCTTTGGACTGGTAAGTTTTCTCAAGTTTATTTCATGTTCTTAGATATATCTATGCTGATGCACCTTCCAGTGAACACAGAAAAAAAACATGATAGAATCTTATCAAGTTCATAAGATATTAACTATATGAGATATTTTCATTTATTATGTTTTAATTAAAACTGGTTATGATGTCAGAAGTCCAATGGGTGACAAGCTAGCAATTAAGTAATTATTGAGACACCCTGCTTAGTTACTATAACCAACTGTCTCTGGTCCTTAAGATTTCTTGTATTTCTGATCCTTTTTTATCTGCTCTGGGACTACAGTTGGTCAAAAAGGTTTGACATCTCCGGCGTTATAATATTGATTAGTTAATGTAGGACTCATATACTTGAACTACTAGATTCTTTTCCATTCATCTCCTGTGGTTGTTAACTTTTTTTGCAATGATCAGGTTGGGTCCTTTGCTGTGTTTGTCTTGAGGCATAAAAGTCTTGTTGGAAATAGGAAAGAAATGTTGCAGCATGTGGCAAAAGTGATTGCCCTAAACATGGTACGCTCTATTGCTTAAAGTTTGTCTGAATGATGAACTGTTTCTCAACTTGACTTGGCTATTATACTACATTCAGAATATGTACTTAAAACTAAAGAAGTAGGAGAAGTTCAAAAAAAATTTAAAAGAGAAGGTATGTATGATTTTTATTTTAATTCAAAACACATGCAAGTCTGCATACATATTCTGTTGCACAGTGATATTTCACCAAGCTGGTTGTGTTTCTCTAAAGTCTCGGAGGCATCTAAGACATGGCAAATTGATAATGTGCTTTGCCAAATTAAGAGCTCGGTATAGTAACATTTTTGGTCTTATGTGTTATGGCCCACATAGTTCTAGTAACGATATGGAAGACAGGGCATTATTTGTCATTTGCAAGTCAATAAGCAGCAACACATCGCAAGCACAATTTTGTTTTTCTTCGGTTTCTGCATGTAGCTGATTTAGTCCGAATATTGTTTGTTTGGTTGATCATATTTGCCAACTTACCTGGAACTTCAGATCAAATGAATAATCATGATTACCTTATACGTTTTTGCAGGCTATTGGTTTGTTATCTAAAGGAATAGATAACTGGGGCCATGTAAGTGTAATCTAGTTGGAAACTGTCTTTTATTATTTATTTTTAAATTGATACAGGCAAAGCTGTGCCTGCCCCCCTGGGCAGCAGATCTGGAGCCGGCTCAGCTCTTTAGACCACCTACTTAAGACCCCCTCCACCTCCCTTCATTCAGGGAGGGAAATGGGAATCAATCCCTAGACCGTCCCTTGTGAGATAATGTAACCACTACCACTAGAGGAGGGGGGAGTAGTATATGGAGTTTCTGTATAGCTGGGAGTACAGTCTGTATGGCAATTATTTCCTAATCATTCTTATGAACTCTACTCATGTAAAGATGTGATTACTTCTATCTTTTTTCAGCTGGGAGGGCTTTTGGGTGGAGCAGCTTTGTCATGGTTTGTGGGACCTGCATGGACGTATGAAGGTAGGACTAGCGATGGCAGATCAGTTTTTGTTGACAAGGCCCCGATTTCTTATATTACCAAAAGGAGGAGCAAATGATAATTATCCTGGATTGATCTGCAATCAAGACATGGGGCATGGTCAAAGTTGGCCACTTAGTTGGGGTACCAGGAAGACTGGAGAAAACCATAGATCTCTAAATTATTTTTGTACTCTATTATTGGTATAGCAGCCATAACCCTCACTTGTGTGTCAACTACAGTATTTCATGGTCCCTATTCAATGTATCTTTGACGAGTAAATTCTTCAAATAATACAAATTTTTTTTATATAAAGCGAATAAAGCATAAATTTAGATGTGGACCTTTGAATTCAATCTTGTTTGATTTTTATTCTTATTTCTGCCAATTTCAAGGCTCACTTCACATTTATATAACGAGTTCTGTAAGCTTCTTTCTGAAACAGAGAATAAATGGCGGCTTCATCCAATGGTTTTGCTGTTGTTGACGAGAGTATCAAACCGTTACTGTTAAAAAATGATGATTTTAGAGGAGAGAGTAGTAAAGCTGAAGATGAGGCTGAGGTAGAAGGCGTGGTAAATTACAGAGGAGAAAAGATAGTGAATAGATCAAAGTATGGTGGATGGAAGTGTGCTTCTCTACTAATCGGGGTTGAAATCTGCGAAATGTTTGCTTACAATGGAATTGCTTCAAACTTAATGACTTATCTTACTGGTCCTCTTCGTCAATCCACCACAACCTCTGCTGAGAATATCAACGTTTGGCATGGTGTTGTTATGATGCTTCCTGTCCTTGGAGCCTTCGTTGCTGATTCTTATCTTGGCAGGTTTCGTACCGTCTTCTTCTCTTCTCTCATCTATATACTGGTTCGTCTCTCTCTATCTATCTCTCACTCACACACATTTGATTTTACCATCTGTCCATCTCCAGGGAGTAAATTCATGAACTGTTGCTAATTATACTGTAATGATGCGATGTGTTCAGGGACTCGGATTGCTAACGCTGTCAGCTACGGTCCCTTCTCTTGGGCTGCCAGTTTCCCCTAACAACCTCTCTTCCACTTCTTCTTCTTCATTTCAACTCCTCTTTTTCTTCTTTTCTTTGTACCTAGTTGCACTTGGTAGGGCTGGGTACAAGCCATGTACAGAAGCATTTGGAGCTAACCAATTCGACGGAAGAAACCCACAAGAATGCAAATCTTTGAGCTCATTTTTCAATTGGTGGGCTCTTGGATTATGTCTTGGTAGTGGCATTTCTAACTTGACCTTGAATTATGTACAAGAAAGCTTGAGTTGGAGACTTGGATTTGGCATTCCATGCATTTCTATGGTAGTAGCTTTGGTTATTTTCTTACTGGGAACAAAGAGTTACAGATACAGTGTGAAAGAGAATCAAGAAAATCCGGTGATGAGTATAGCTCGCGTGTTTACCTTAGCTGCCAAGAATTGGAGAAGTCGCTCATCACCATCATTGACAAGTATTGAGGAAGCTGAAATCGGGAATTCCGATCACATACCCAAAAATGCTCTTCAATTCAAGTAAGATTAGTGTGTAATCAACTATACTTTGTTTAGGAAGTGAATACTCAAATTTTTTGACAAGATTCTTGTCCAGAAATCTTTTTTTGCGGTAGACAGAAATCTAAAATCTATGGACGATTTGGTTGCTAATGATTGTATTTGTCAGAATTCTTATTTTATTGTTAATAGCTCCAATCTTTATAATTTTCAAATTTGCAGGTTTTTGGACAAAGCGCTGATTATGTCAAATGATCTTGCTGGCACAATAAAACCTGGAATCTCATGCAGTATTAGCCAAACTGAGGATGCAAAAGCATTGCTACGTTTGGTTCCGATCTGGTTTACATGTTTAATATATGCAGTTGTGTATGCTCAGTCCTCAACCTTCTTCACTAAGCAAGGAAACACCATGGAAAGATCAATAGGTGCATTGTCAATACCAGCTGCTTCACTTCAAATCTTCATTAGTTTATCCATTGTTTTCTTCATTATAATCTACGACCGTCTGTTTGTTCCTCTTGCTCGAGCTTTTACGGGTAAACCCAATGGTATAACCATGCTTCAGAGAATCGGTACGGGCATGTTTTTATCTACACTTTCTATGGTAGTAGCAGCTATTGTTGAGAAGAAAAGACTTCAAACTGCTTTAGACTTCGGGTTGATTAATATGCCAGAAGCAACAATTCCTATGAGTATATGGTGGTTGGTTCCTCAATACATTTTGTTCGGTCTTGCTGATACCTTCACCATGGTTGGTCTGCAAGAATTTTTTTATGATCAAGTTCCTGGTGGTTTAAGGAGTATAGGCATTTCGCTTTTCTCTACAATCCTCGGTATAGGGAGCTTCCTCAGTGGGTTCCTTATATTTGTTATTGAGAAAGTAACAAATAAGAATGGTCAGCACAGTTGGTTTTCAGACAATCTAAATTGTGCGCATCTTGATTACTTCTATTGGCTTCTTGCTGCACTTAGTGCTACACAGATGGTCTCATATCTGTACTTCTCAAAATCTTACATCTATAGAAGGGGAACTTCAATGGGTTACTAAAATGTATCTGAGTACTCATTAAAGATGTTCATTCATGTAACGTTTTGAGAAATGTAGCAATTATCTAAACTACACTTCTGGATTTTTGAATATGCCTTCACATTTTAGTACTAAGGTTGTAGTCCATAACCAATTGGGGTCGATGTTATTTCTGTAGTGGCTCCTGTCTCTTGACTTCTTGTATAGTTTGTAGTGCTAGTCCTGCACTTGAAAAACCCATGGTGCATAAACAGGTAAGGTCAAAGGTGGTGCCTAAACTTCTGAGCCTCTCTGTAAATACTTCACCATGTACGCATTGAAGGCCAGGCTGGCGTTGAGCAAGTACCGAACAACCAAAAGGTATGGCACTGAACCCTTCATATCTCATCCAATTATGTGTTTTCAAACTTCTCCCATGCCCGTCTTGCAGGTAAATTCAGGTCTAAATACCTTCTCCTTCTGACTAGTAAGCATTCCATAACTAAAAATAATGACTCTATTAATCGTTTATACGGGGAGGCGAATGAATTACAAGAAACTTGCTCAAAAAAGTAGTATAAAGAAAAACTTTATTGGATCACTGGTCTTCAATAGAATTGTGCATCATTTTTTTTTTTGATAGCGAAAGCCGGACCCATGCCCCTACCCGAATCCAGCCAGTTGGACTGACCCTACTGCCAGATCCAACACCGCTAAATCCACTATACAACTAAATCTATTACACACCTTTACAACGTCGGAGATTGAACCCATTACACCATAGGAAAGTGTGATTTCATTACATGGAACACTGCATCATGTCTCCATCTATTTCCATATTGTCGATCATCTTCATAATAGATTCTACATTGGTTGTAATGTAGTTTAATTAATAATAGGTGTCAATATGAGGTTTTTCATTAAAATTTAAAATAATAATTAATAATGATAAATAATACTCACCGCGCGTTCATTGTCTCATCCATTGGGCAAATTCATAAAATAACGCCTAACATGACGTACATATCTTCTCACTTCTCTAACCAACATCCTCACCCTCACCCTCACCTGCAATGAATTATTATTCCAAACCATCTCACCTTGCCATGTGGTTCTGTATTCTACTCTAACCCGGTCCCAACATGCAACGCTTTCTTGGTCGTTTCCAACTAGTGGATCTAATCTAATAGAACACCAAGCACCAATAAGTGCAACATCCTCATTACAAGAAAATCTAGCAATTCTTTTTTAACTTTAAACAAATGGATAAAACAAAGATTATATTTTTGCAGGAGATAAATCAGATTGTTTGTTGGTGCGTTTTATTACAGATGACTGAAACCCTATTTATAGAGTTCCTATTAATTGGCCTTTGGTGAAAAGAAGGATCACGTAGGGGACGCCTAGGTGCTCATGTAGGGGACGCCTATATTCATTTATTTTAAACCCCTAGTAGTCCACCAACGTTTACTTTGTACAAACTACTAAAAAAATATAGATGATAATAATTATCACAAGTCCCCATCACCATAAAGGAAAAATAAAAATACATATCTACCACTTAAAAAACTAACCAACTAGTTGGTTTGGATACACCACCAATTTATTATAAGTTTATTCGTATTCTCATATCCATTGACAAAAACTATGTCATTGTTGTATGACCCACTATTGCACTTAGCCCGTGTAACAAGCCTTTCAACCACTAGGCGACCCTACTGGACGAGTTTTGTCTCATGAGACAAAGAGGTTTACCCACAAAACCTAACTGTTTGATGTCAATAGGCTGCACGACGGGCTAACAATTGGGGGTCCATATAAGAAAAGTGATGCCTCATGCTGAGGTAGCAATTGTGATACATAAATGTCTTTCCCTTCCTTTGTAGGTATAACTGGCGCGCATGTGTATCCTGCAGTAAACAAGCAAATATTTAGGATTCGTGTGTACAAGAATATTTATATTTAAATGCATGTATATATTTACATCGCTTCACCTGCAATCATGTGTTCGGGCCACCCTTCGGGAACATTGCAATATATGGGTATCTAGATTGCAACAAAAAAGTTCACCTCCTTCTTTATGGTGAAGACCCGTGATTGTAATGATTTCCATGTGCGAAGGTTGTGATTGCCAATTATATCTATAAACTCATGCGCAACATACATCCAAAACTCCTTAAATTTCTCATATGTTAATACGTTTGGATCATTCGGAACGTTGCAGTAAGCCCGTGTAACAACTTAGTCTTCCTGTGAAGTCTACTTGGTTGCCATTTCTTCGTATATACAAATATGGTAAAACTAGAACAAAATAATTAGCATAATGATAAATGTTATATCCCAAATGAAAATATATAACATTTATATTATATTGTTTGTAATGTTTATGGTGAAGGCTCTTTATAGGCTAAATTCGACACATCCAGTAACAGTAAAAACGCCTTTTAATGTTTTCAATAGTCCAGAGTACGCACTCGTTCTGATGTACCCAATTTACAACTAATAATCAATAAAAACGGTAAAAGTAAATGACCATAACTTTTTTGAGGGGTATAATTACTATTTACAAATGACCCCTACTAGGCCCAAACGTCTGAAACTTTTTATCAAAGGCCATCGCAGTTCATAAGCGTCCCTTTCATTTCAGTCACCCACTATAAATACTTCATTCAGGTTAGAAGAGAATATCCAAATATTTACTAACATCTTAAAAAAAAAAAAGATTGGTTCGAAATAATAATTCAAAAATGAGTTCTAATCGCAAAGGAAAATAAATAGTGTGTGTGGAAGCCAGAGAGATTTGTCCATTATGCTTCAATGATAAACATATTTCTCTAATGCCCATGGATGTACTCAAAGTGTCCCCATAAAAATTGTACTGGCATTAAGATGGTAATGGAGTCTCCTAGGGATAAGATACGTTATTGGAGGTGTATGTATGAAAACTGTTGTGAAGAACCGCAATTGTTGTCAGATGCAATAAAAGCCAAGGAAGATGAATAGATCGATGAACTTTGCAATAACTTGAAGAAAAAGGGAAAAATTAAGATCGAAAATGAAATAATTGCTTCTTGTTCGACCCCGGACTGCAGGTTTTTTATGAAACTCCACCGCTCAAAACAAAATAGTACCTTTGGGAAACATTACTGGAAATGTTCAGCATGTAAGACTGTGGAATGGACCGAATAGATCTCGTCATGCTACAGATCGTTGAAGGTGATATAACTTGTGGTATGAAGTTTTATTGTCTGTTTTAGTTTGGAGAAGAGTGGTTTATGCTGTTAAGTGTGGTAGTACGTTTATGATTATGTTGTAATGTGTTTATTTTTTATCTCGATGATGTTAAGTGTGCTCATATGATTTAGTTCAATAAAGGATGCAGAGGTAATGATTTGCATGTAATGTCTTGATTTTTAATTTCTATGATGTAACTAACAACCGTTTTAATGACAAGTTTTATTATAAACATCTTAGTACATCATAAATAATAATTCAAAACCTAAGTCACTTTCGTAGGAATCACGGCTACGCTTAGCATGTGCAACAACCTTTTAAACCCCCAGGTGATCCTGGAGGACGAGTTGTGTCTCGCGAGGGCTTACATAGAAGTACACCAACAAAACCTTTGATTATACTAAGACGATGCAAAAAGTTAAAAATTAATTAAATTAGACAACAACGTAACTTGGTTTTATAGGCGAGTACCAAATAATCCGTTCACAACGAAATGTGTAAAAGCTCGTGGTTGTTCCACTTTATACATCGCCATTTCCATTCCACGGTCACCATTTGCAAGAAGAAGGTACTTCCTAAAAATAATACAATACCTCTTAAGTGTGCAAATGCGGTGATGGATACGTTGTCTGGAATACGTATGATTACTGCTCCCAATTTGAGTAATAAAATCTACAACAACTTGAGACCAAAACTGTCTCCCGATAGTCAGGTTTTCTGAAATGGGATACAAATCTAAAACCCTATAAAAACGTATTACTTCACAGCTGTAAAGGAAATATTCGCTGAAAAAACGACAAATGGTATTACCAATGATAACCATGGGAGGTGACATAGCATGTCGGCATAATTGAGTATTGTGTCATAAGCGTAGGGAACGCCTAATGTGGTTACGTAGGGGACGCCTAATGTTATGCCTCACCATGTCATAAACGTGTTCGATTTTTAAACCATTCAATTATTTTCAATCCATCGTAGTCCACAAACGTATACCCTTTATAAAGTACAGAAAAGAAAACAAATTTTAATAAGTATCACAAGTCTCCTTCACCTATAAAGGAAAAAAAAAAGATATCCATATCTACTACTTAACAAAACAACCAACTAGTTGGGTTGGACACACCACCCTAAATATTAAAAGTTTATTCGGATTCTCAAATCCATTGACAAAAATAAAGAAGGGTACATTGAAAATTAAAAACCTAACTCACTTCGTAGGAATCACTATTTCACTTAGCATGTGAATTAAGCCTTTAAACCCCAAGGTGACCCCCGAGGACGAGTTTAGTCTCGTGAGGGTTTACAAAGAGTTATACCCACAAAACCTTTATTTATGTTACTGGAGTTCTAACGTTGTCTACTGGCGCCGACAACAACACCATCATCAGCCGGAATCACCTGTCAATTTTAAAAGAACGTTCAATTATAGTAATACGACAATTTATTGTATAGAGATAAATGGAATGCAAGAGGTGAAACAATTTTTTTCTATGTTATTTAAGGTGATGTTTATGAAAAAGTGCTTGTTTTTACTCAAAGAAAAGTAAACCACTTTCTTCAATACTAATATTGCTCCAACCCTTATTTGCCTTCCATACTCTTCATGACTAACCACTTTTGAATGACAACCAACACGCATTTTTCCAGTGGGATCCTGTAACAAATAATACAGAGCAACAATGTGTATTTCCTTTAAATATGATATCCCTAATTAAACTGACTAACTAAATGTATTACATAACAAAATTAGAAATATCATCTTCACTGTTAAAACCAAGTCTCCCAGTCCATCTGGTTTTTTCTCCTCCACCAAAACAACCAAACGTTTGATTCTTTGATTTATGGGTTTTATTGATCCTAGAGGGTTTCTCCCCTCTGAGTAAAATTATTGTGCCAGAAACCATGGTCTGCTTTGGAATTGGATATCGTCAACACCTTCGGTTTCATCCCTCGCTAATTGCTGGATGACTTGTGTGGATACTACTTCCTCTCCCCTAGCTATCCTCCTACATTTATAATCTTCTAAATCCTATAGTTCTCCCGCAGGACCTGGAATTCTACGTCAGCTACTTGATGCACCACGGGTATTACTCATAACACTCTTTGGTTGTTTAACGATCGGACAAGGTGTGAGATCTACAATAACTGATTTGTTTGGTTCCTCATTTGCGTGTTGGTGGTTGGCACCGAGGGTCGTGTGATAAGTAGACGATACGGTACTTTGTACATTCACATTCGAGTAACTATCTAACACCGCAACTAACTCGTCTTCATTAAAATATCCCCAAGGATCATCGCCCTTCATACTCAATGTTATAAAAAACCTTAATGCAGACACACCAACACTACTAAGAACTCGATTTTGCAGAGAAATAATGCTTGTAGAAATATTAAATTTTTACGTATATGGTTACCTATATAGTAAGAAAAATCTATTTATGTTTATTTAAAATTCTTAGTATTATCACTATCACATGTGATGCTAGTGAATCCACATCCATTGAATTTGGTTGAGCTTTCCAATAAAGCAGAAAGATAGGTTTGTTCAGTGGAAATAAAAGTGTAACAAATAATATCGTGTGCTCTTTTGTGAAGTTAGGTTCATAGAGGTTTCCTGATCCGAATATTTAGTTCTAAATCCGAAGGTAATAATTGGAAGGTGTTTGAGTTTAATTTAAATCTAATCACGTCTAACAGTAACACCACATCAATGTTTATTGAACCAAAAAAACACATACAATCATAAATTTAAAAAAAAAAAAAAAAAGATGACGGAAACATTATAAATCTATGTCATTGTCGCCTGACCTTCGATTACACACTTAGCCCGTGTAACAAGACTTTCAACACTTAGGCGATCCTACTGGACAAGTTTAGTCTCGTGAGGGTTTACATAGAGGTTTATCCACAAAACCTTTAGAAATTCTGCTGAACTTGTGCTAATTTTCGGCCTCATTTCCGGGGGATTAACATATTCCGGTTCCATGAACTCCGAATCAAATTCCTCTGGAAAATGCAACTTCAAAACCTGGAATACCTCGTTATGTATCCATACCTTCCTACGAACTCTATCTTCTTCATATTTAGCATGACCATCTCGGTACTGCATTCAAATTCAAAAATAATGTTAGCGGTGGGTTCTTGTTAATTAAATGGAAAAAATAATTTTGTGAACTCTATCTTCTTCATACTAACCGTTGTTTCCAAGTTGTATCCTCCCTCGACCATACCCCCTGCAGTAAGCTCTAACATGTGAAACGTAATTTTTAACCTTCTTTTTCAAAAAAGTGACCCTGGTATGTAACGACCTTGTAGTTCTTAATAGATACCCTCTCATTGCCGCAATATGTTCCTCATGTATTCTCTCCCACAATATCCCCGACTCCTCATAGCTTGCCATGAGAGGATCACAAATAACCGAACAAAAAACACTGATAAGAGAGACATCTCGAGCTCTGTCAAAAAAATTTAAATCTGGAAAGGTCATTATAAAACGAAAACGTTAAGATTGTTTTGTTGTGTCTCAGTTAGTAAGCTATCATACTCTATTTATATAGTTTTTGAAAGGCCTTAGTCTATCGAAATAACCTCTGAAAGGCACACTAAAAAAATTAAAACTGTCTTTTGATATACATCGTTAGATTGTGCTGACCGTTGGAGATCTAACAGTCAACAATTTGTACGCCATTTCTAACGGCGTGTCGTGCCATTTCTAATGGTGTTCGACGCCATTCCTAATGACGTATGATTTATTATTAGATCATTGCTCTGTTGAACTCGCATGCGTTGCTATATCAAGCATGTTTGTCAATATTAGTGATCAAAACTATACGTCTTGATTTCTAGTTTACTTATGACTAAGTCTCGGTCTAGGATAGTTAAGTATAATTGAGCTCCAGACTCCATGGAGATTATCTTACGAATACGAAGAACTACTCAAGGAACCGGTGGAACTTTATCCGACTAAAAAGGTATGTGGAGACTTGAACTTATCTAGCACTCAAAAGTCTATCTATATCCTACTCTTGAGACAAAAATCGTATAAGTATGATATTTTTCATACATACATATTTGTTATTTTGAGCCGAGTTTACACACCTATCTTTTTCTCGAAATATGTGTTGGTAAGCTTTCGCTTTAACCACCTTTTATCTTTATCCGTGACGAAAGTCATGATGACATTTCAATCTTGAAAATGGCTTTGATGACGATAGTCGATTCTTTATGTCTAACGACTATTATAACATTATAGAAGAATGTTTCAATGATTGAAATGTAGAGTTGAGATTACGTGACCACCTATGGATATAAGCATATATAATATGTTCGCACATTAGTGTATAAATTCATGTACCGAAAACCAAGTGTGTGTATATGTATGCATGCAGTATTGGTGAAGGAGACAGGTTGGGTACGCGTACTGGCGGAAGTTCACATCCATGAATTTCTGCTGAGTTTGGAATTTATGAACTTACACACCAATCACCTTAGGTATGCGTACCCACGAAAGTTTTCCAACTGAAAATTTATGCTGGTTTTCAAACCCAATTCCGGTAAAGCTAGAGTACACATACCCGTACGCATACCCAAGCTGGTTATTTCTCAAATTGATTGTTCATGAACTTAAACAATAAATCAATAAGGAATGCAATCTTTGCAAACCGTGGCTATATTGTTCATGAATTGATTCAAGTGAATCAAACCGATTTTGCTTCAATTGTGTCTTATATAGTTACATAATATTTCCTTGCAATTGAACAACTCCTGAACTAGTTCTTATGAGTCATTTGAACTAGTTATGAGAAAAATGAATATGGTTGATATGAAAGTGCTCATATGGCTAACCATTGGTTAACTATTCGTGAACCAACTAAATGTACACGTTCAGGTACTTTTACTCAAACCTAAATGAAATACATTTCATTTGTGTGTGTGACAAGCTAAGCTTCGATCTAACGGTTGAAAGATATTAGCTTGGATAAATCAGGTTTTTCATCTAACGGTGAATATTGAATGCTTTGTTACCAAGGTAACTTAAATTGCAAACCCTTATTTGAAAACTATATAAGAGAGACATCTAGCAACTGGAAAAAACTAATCCCCACACCTCCTGTGTGATACTAGTTGGTTTGCTAGAGTCGATTCTCCTTTAATCGTAGGTTTCTTCTCGAGACCTTGTCGGTTAACGACTTGAAGACTTCATTGGGATTGTGAAGCCAGAAGAAACTACTTCTCTTGTAGTTGAGAAATCTGATCTTACCATTTTTTATTATACGAGTTCAATTAAATAATTTGCTTGAGATTATATCTCCGATAGGGCAAGATACAAAGAAATCACAAACATCTTCGTCTCATCGTTTGTGATTCCGCAATATCTAGTTTCTCTACCATACTATTTAGATTATTGTGAGGTGGTCAATAATTCTAGGATGTTCTTCAGTAATATAGGTCCGGGTTATTGATTGGTTCATGTTCACCTTCATTTTATCAAAAGACGGAACAAAACTCGTAGGCTTATCTGTGGGAGACTGATTTATCTATTATCGTAGACTTTTCTGTTTGATACATATTTGTTTATTCAAGTCTTCGACTTTGGGTCGTAGAAACTCTTAGTTATGGGTGAGATCATCTAAGTGAATCAAATACGTAGTATCCTGCTGGGATCAAAGACGTAAGGAGCACAACTGTACCTTGAATTAGTGTGATATTGATTAGGGTTCAACTACAGTCTAGACCGAAGTTAGTTTGTAGTAGGCTAGTGTCTGTAGCGGCTTAATACAATGTGTTCTCTAAGAGTGGTGACTTTGTAGGAAAAGTTTATGTCACCAATAACATGATTAAGCTTAGTGTATCTAATTTAAAATTGAATGTTAATGCATCTTCTTCTGCTTATGTTTGTGACTCCTCACATGTTTGGAATGATAGATTTGGACATGTTAATTTCAAATCTCTAGAAATACTTGCTAATTTAGGTTGCATACCAAAAATAAACTTTGACAAAAAACAAAGATGTGAAATCTGTGTTGAATCTAAATATGCAAGAAAACCATTTAATAAAAGTGTTGAACGTAAAACAGTTCCTTTGGAACTAATACACTCGGATTTAGGAGACTTGAAATCAACACCTACAAGAGGTGGTAAAAAATGGTACATCACTTTTATAGATGATTACTCACGATACTGTCAGGTTCATCTTCTTAGAAGTAAATATGAGGCCTTAGAGGCTTTCAAATTTTATAAACTTGAAGTAGAAAACCAAAAAGGAGTTAAAATTAAAACTATTAGGTCAGACCGCGGCGGTGAGTATGTGATACCCATAGGTGAGTTTTGTAAACTTAATGGCATCATTCATGAAACTACTGCACCATATTCACCTAAGTCGAATGGTGTAGCCGAAAGGAAAAATAGAACACTTATAGATATGGTGAATGCAATGTTGACCAGTTCATGGTTATCTTCGAACTTGTGGGGGGAAGCTATCCTCTCGGCATGCTATATTTTGAACCAAGTTCCATTTAAAAAATCAGATAAAACTCCTTACGAATTGTGGAATGGTAGACAACCTTCCTATGCATACTTTAAAGTGTGGGGGTGTTTGGCCAAGGTGGCCATTCCTCATTCCAAGAAAACCAAAATAGGACCTAAAAAAGTCGACTGTGTTTTCTTAGGATATCCTAAGCATACAAATGCACACAGGTTCATGGTCATCAGTTCTGACCACAATATCATTGGTATGAACACCATAATGGAATCAAGAGATGTTGTGTTTTTTGAAAACATATTTCCTCTAAGGTCTGGACCTCGGAAAAGGGTCCATGATGACCTCTCTGATGTTCCTTCGACAAGTCAAACCCCAACTTTAGAATATGAGACTGAACCGAGAAGAAGTAAGAGGGTTAGAACCGAAACAAGTTTTGGGCCAGATTTTTTGACTCTTACGGTAGAGTCTGAACCTCAAACATACAAGTAAGCTATGACTTCTCCGGAAGCTCCTTTCTGGGAAGAAGCTTCATTATGTGAATGGGAGTCCATTCAGCAAAACGAAACTTGGGAGCTTGTAGATCCTTGGATACGATGTTTCATGAGAGGAATTCCACTCTGGCCCAAGCATGTGTCTTCAATCGCAATCCACTGTGACAGTCAAGCTGCTATTGGTTGCGCAAAGAAGAATGTATATAATGGAAATTCTATACATATACAAAGAAGACACAAGACGGTGAAATAACTACTCTGTACTGGTATTATCTCGATAGACTTTGTAAAGTCCAAAGATAATATTGTATATCCTTTGACGAAAGGTTTATCTAGAGAAGTAGTTAGATCTACATCGAGGGGGATGAGACTTAAGCTCATAAAATAAATCACCTTGAAGGATACTCAACCTTGTGAATGGATTTCCTAGATCAAGGTTCAATGAGATAACTAATTTATGGTGATATTGGGAAAGCACTATCTTTGTCCCTCCCTATAGTGTAACCGTGTGATAGTGCTGCCTGCATGATTAAGGATGATCTATTTAGATCTTAATGGGTTCCATGGCTTTGTTTAAAGCGGGGTGTGGCGGGACACTCTTAATGGATCCACATATGTGGATGTTCTAAAGCAAGTACATCTAACCTTTGGTCTTTTAGGAAGAATAACATTTTAGACTGTTATCGTTTAAAGTCTTTTCCACTGAACTTTGGTGGTTTTTATACAATACTCTTTCCCATGTTTTACATCAACAATTATATAGAAACGAAAAACAATATTACCTTTATAATGTTGGAAAATATTGATAATATTCGTATTCAACTGAGAAAAAATACTTAGCTTGCACTGTTGTGTGATTGTTTTTCCGGGAGATGCACTGATGATAGTATCAAAAACTTAGTAGAGGCACGTATGAGATACGCTGACCTAAAGGTAATATTTCCTGCTACTCCTTTGAGATGCTATAGCAATTGGCAAGTCACCTCCAGGATACAACCACTGTTAGTACTCCTCTATGTAGCATACAAAGAGAGCACTCTAAGAACTTGGCAGCAGAGATGAAAAACACAAAACACCAAATCAAAATTACAATTTGTTTCAGAATAATTTATAAAGTATTTTATGTTTCTGTAAACTAAGAAGTGGTAGAAGAAAATGTTCTAAGTGAGAAGAACATAACGTTTTCTGAGTATTAATAGAAACTTAAATAAACACTTAGTTTTTTTTTTCTTTTCTGAAAGCAGAAGAGAAGAAGAAGAAGGAGAACTAATGTTCTGAGGTGTGTTTTCAGATGAAGTTTTCATCTCGTATTTATAGGTGAAAAATCAATTCGAACGTTAGAGAGAATCCAATGCGCGACAGGATGACCGTGAATCACGCGAGACAGAATGATGTTTATTCCCGACATAAAAAATTCTCGAACGCTACAAAAGTTAAGTAAAAGCATTCGTTAAAAAAAACAGTTCAAACGTTTTTGTCGGGCATTCAAAATTTTCGAGATTCTTCACGAGGAGAATACAATGTGCACAGGTGTCAACAAAGCTGTGTCTACACGTGTGAGGTGTAATATTCTTCACGAGGTAAGCATGCGGGAGAAACGTAAAAAATTCTTTTACAAGTGTGGGTGAAACGTAAAAAATTTCAGTAAAACGATAGGGTCTAATTAACCCACACCCACTCCCAATCCCTCGCCCTCGCCCGACCCGACGTACGGTGGCGGCGTGCGTGCTTCTGTGTGAAGCACCGCTCATACGGGAAAGTTAATAAGAAGTGTAATAAGGGAAAGGCAACCTTGCCATAGTCTAGGGCTTTCCCCATACACAAAGGTCTAAAGACCCAAAGGGCCATGCCCTTAAGGCAAAACCCATGCTATTTAAGTCTAAAACTCTAAGGGTTTTAGTCTATGTGGGACTAATGTTTTATGCATTCAAATGAAAAAACATCTAGGGAGCAATAGGTCTTGGGATCAAAACATGGTCCATGCATTTTTGATTTTAATAAAACATCTGTTTTTTCCAACATTTATAAGATCAGACACGTTCGTATGATCCCCGCAAACCAAATAATTACTAGAGCACTCGTAAAAGTATTTATATTTATAAGTAAGCACTCGGTAAATAAACCGGGTTGCTCAACACAATCTTGTTTGATTTTTTATTCGTATTTCACCTTTTTTTTTTTACGAGTTCTGTAAGCTTCTTTCTGAAACAGAGAATACACGTCGTTGTTGCTGAGAGAGTTTTGAACCGTTATTGTTAAAAAAAAATGTTTCCAGAGGAGAGAGTAGTAAAGCTGAAGATGAGGCTGAGGTAGAAGGCCTGGTAAATTATAGAGGAGAAAAGATAATGAATAGATGGAAGTGTGCTTCTCTACTTATTGGGGTTGAAATGTGTGAAATGTTTGCTTACAATGGAATTGCTTCAAACTTAATGATTTATCTTACTGGTCCTCTTTGTGAATACACCATGTTACGTGCTTGCGTAACAGATGAGTTTTCTTCGAAGGAAACTCCTAAACCTCCGGTGATCACTTCAGAGTGCAATCAAACTCAAGAGAGAATCTCTCAAACATTCATATTCATTCCATAATCACAACCGAACATCACACCTTCTTATAAGGCTTATTCTTACAACAGTTATAATAACTAATTAAGATAATCCTAAGTAATAACCACCCCTAGATTCTACGGATACATAACATTCCTTCCCGCCTAAAATCAACCTTGTCCTCAAGGTTGTAAGTTATTGTCTACCCTGCTATAAATTTTTTTTCTGGACTTGATGACTCCAATAAATATAGAAAGATCATTAATAAAATGATGGTTGTTGACCGCTCCAAATATTGCAACATAGAAAGGAAATATGCACCAAGTAGATGTCGTCGTTTTCATTAGTATTGCTCCAGAAAACTTGTGTTCTTCGTCCAAATATTCTTGTTGTTGATCCGTTGATTCTTCCTTGGCTTCAACAAACTCTTTGAATATCGAAAAGAAATCTTGAATATCAAATGTGGCAGAGCTCCTGATTTTTGTTTTTGTACCATTACCTTTATATTCAAATATATCAAAGAAATCGGTTAAGTAACAACAACCCTGTTTTTGGAATTCATCCATTGATCGATTATAAGTACGTTGAGCTCTTATTGATTCTGCCATATCATGAAGTTCATGTTTGATTTCGATGCACAATTTAAAAATTTCAGGAATAGTACAATCCACAAAATCCGGCTGACACGCCATTCTTCTTCCCTTTTCCAAAATCAAAGTTACCAAAAGAAATATTGTAAAACCAGGAGAAAATCTAGGAATATATTCTTCGTTTGACAGAATATATAAAAAAAATAAGGGTGTTTCAAATTTTATAAACTCTTGACAAAACTAAGATATATATCAAATCTTCAAACTCCCTTTTCTTTTGATTGAAATAGAAAGCATCTGGAACAAACCCTTTTTCTTGATCGTGAAAACAAGATAACACTGAATCTTCTTTACAAACACTTCACAGAAACAAGGTTGAAGTTAATCCTGGATATTGCTCTGTGCGGAAAGCGAAACCTGCTCTTGATACCAATTGTTACGTGCTTGCGTAACAGATGAGTTTTCTTCGAGGGAAACTCCTAAACCTCCGGTGATCACTTTAGAGTGCAATCAAACTCAAGAGAGAATCTCTCAAACATTCATTCCATAATCACAACCGATTACATCACACCTTCTTATAAGGCTTATTCTTACAACAGTTATAATAACTAATTAAGATAATCCTAAGTAATAACCACCCCTAGATGCTACAGATACATAACACACCACCACCTCTACTGAGAATATCAACGTTTGGCATAGTGTTGTTATGATGCTTCCAGCCCTTGGAGCTAGATTTCGTACCATCTTCTTCTCTTCACATATGTATATACTGGTTCGTATCTCTATCTCTCAGTCGCATAGATTTTTATTTTACCATCTGCCCATCTCCAGGGAGTAAATTTCATAAGATGAATTCATGAACTGTTTCTAATTATACAATAATGATGCAATGTCTTCAGGGACTCGGATTGCTGACGCTGTCAGCTATGGTCCCTTCTTTTGGGCTACCAGTTGCCCCTAACAATCTCTATATTTCCCTTCTTCTTTTTTCATTTCAACTCCTCTTTTTCTTCTTTTCTTTGGACCCAGTTGCACTTGGTAGAGCTGGGTACAAGCCATGTACAGAAGCATTTGGAGCTAACCAATTTGATGGAAGAAACCCACAAGAATGCAAATCTTTGAGCTCATTTTTCAATTGGTGGGCTCTTGGATTATGTCTTGGTAGTGGCATTTCTAACTTGACCTTGAATTACGTGTTGGAAAAAATAAGGTTTTATGTTGAATAAAAATTAATATTAATAAAACGGTTTTTCAAATAATAAAAAATACCTTCCAAATTTATTTCTTAGTTTTTACGGGATAAGTTTTCCTTATATATTTTGGATTTGCACTAGGATTTTATATAAGATGAACATCTCTTGAATCCACCGGGGTTATGCTCTTCTTCTTCGTTTTGGAAGGGTTCAAGTACTAACGTTTCTTGAGTTTTCCGCTGCCAAATTCTAGAAGGACGAGTTTGAATGTGCTATTCAAATTTTTTAAGATTGTTTCATCTTGGAGGCAGATGTACCCCTATAGCATCTTCTTTTTCAGAGTGTAACCAGGCATTTTTGTCTTAAGGACAACATGTTGAACATGTGACTCAATTTACCATTACCAATTTCTTCTGGTGTTTAACAGGGATGTTCAAGTCATCAACAATTGAATCGGAGACGACACAAAAATAAGATAAGTGCCTCTTATATTAATTAATTATTTGATATAATATCAATTTTAATTGTTATTTCCCAACAATCTTAAGACAAGAAATTTTTTCATAATAACACTTAAAATTGCAGAATTGGGTTTAATAACTAGGACCCGTAAAGTGGAGCGTAGGTCTTAATTTTTCATGAATCTAAATTTTCTTTTCAACCCTAAGAAGAAAAAATGTACCGCGTAATTATATACATGGGTGTTTGTCCCAAGAATCCATAACTGATTGGTTTGTGCGCACTTTATAGATTAAATAATTGTACGAGGGCAACATAAAATATAGCTAGATATGAAGCTTTATTATGGACGTGAAAGAGCTTATATGTGCTATAAAATTGACTAAAAAATTAGTCTATAGCCTACTGAATCGAAAAGATTAATTATCTCTCAATTTATTCTTTAAGACCCTATAATCAAACGTGTTAGCAGGTGATAAGATCGAACCAAAAATTTATTTCAAGTAGTTGTTCGTTACCTTGCTAGTGAGAAATTGTTCTCATACCAATTTGATACCATAAATTTATTGTCGTATCATTTGATTGGTATGTTACAAAGTTTCTGACCAGTTTTATTATGATACTTGTCAGGTGGGTCAATCTAATAATTTTCGTGCATCTATCAGTTGTCGAGTGTTTGGTTCTTTGGTCAACAAAAAGCTACCACATGTTTGGTACCTTGTTTTTACTTGATATTTGGGAGAAAAAGGTGACAACAGCAAGCTATCATCTGGGCTAGTATCTAAACGACGGGGTTGATGCTCCGAAATCCAACTTGATACGCATGTTAAAGAGATGACAAGTAACCAGAAAAATTGGCATTTACGCAAGGAATAGATATCATTGTGTTCCTTTCATTGATATGACTCTAATGAGGTACAAACATATAGTTATTCAAATGCCATAATCGAATGAAGCAAAAGGTAGAGTGTATTCGGTACTCTACACAGGAATGTGAAACTGTTGAATCAGTTGATTTCTCATGGAACATGAAGCGCCACTGATGGAGAATCAGAGGCGAGAAGACAAAAAGAGGGAAACCATCCAAGCAAGAGAAATGGAGATGTACTTTAAGAACAACCCGTTAGATAAGAATTTTTTTAAATCAGATATTAAAAGATACAGTAGCATCTGCGTTTTCACTTTCGCTTATATATGCAAAACTTGATAGTCCCGAGTACAAGAAGTTCATTAAATCTCTCAACGACGACAATTCCTACAAGGTTTATTTTGGACGTAGAGGATATTTGTCAAGGATTCTTGGACTGGTCTCAGAAGCATAGCTCAATCCTGAACTCAAACTTGGAGACAGAGGATATAAACTAAAGAATTGCGACCTAGCCTACATGAAATTGGAAATATGCTTGCTGGTTACGATGATGTCGGTGTTCTTTTAACTGACAAAACTTAAGATGAGGTGCTCAGGAAGTTTGTGGAATATAGAGAATGCGACTTCGTAAAGCTAGGCCAGACACCAGCGGAACCGGTCAGGAAAAGCTATTTTCTTAGGTGCTTGTTTGAATCTGGAGAATTTACATGCCGATACAATGCTTAGCCAGCCATCAATATGTAAGAATGCATAGATGCTAATTGGATAAATTGATACCTTGCGGTTTTACTTCAAAGGAAAACTAAGAGCATTGCAGATTCTAGTATATCACGAAAATGGGTTGAAGTGTTTCCCAAATACATTGGAATTAGTACTCTCAATTTGGCAGGGTAGGAGAACATACGATGCAGAGAGGGCTCGGAATTATCGTTATCAATTTGTTGTTTGTTTTCAGCTTAATTGATAAGTCATGTTCAAGTTAAACCCCTGACTTGTGCTTGAATAGTTTTGCTAGAGGCACACTGGAATGCACATAAGAACCGAGTAAAATCTAAGGATACGATGTATGATTTTGAACTCCATATGTTTAGAGGGACTCTGGAGGCATATCCAATGTGTTGTGGTCCTTATGGATACTATACTGCTGACTTTGAAATATGTCCACTAATCACGTAAGTGGTTGGTGGAGCTTACATGTCGTTCATTTATGTCTTATCTCTACAGCTAGTTAAAGTCAGGTGAAAAATCTGTGTGAAAAGATGAGGCGGTGCATGCGGAACTGGAACATTGGATTGTGCGGATCAAAGTATTGTCCATCAACAAAAGCATGCGCGATGGAACTAGTAAGTACTATGCAATTTGGTTCATACAGTGGAATTCACTTCAGGTACATTTTTTATTTTGAGTCGTGTAATTCTCATCTGGAAGAAAGAATTGATGAATTATGGTAAACAGTCCTAAGATAGTTCGTCTTTGTGATTGCCATTGAGAAGCTATTTAGTTTGTCACCTTTATAATGATACTTTAGAATAAGAACATTCTATAGTATGCTGAGAATTTCAGATAAATGAGACGAGGGTCGTTTAATCATGTTGATTTATTATACTAGTTTCCATTTGAACTTACTGAAGGTAAGAAATAAGCTTAAATATTTTTAAGGAAATTACTAAAATGTGGGGGGACCTTTGGCCATAGTCATACTAAGCACAGGTTCAAGATATTTTGGCCAGCTGGGTTGCTTACGTATTTGTAGGCTATGATGAACATCGATGCATATGCTTAGATCGTTAAATAATTTTTTCAAACCCTTAGAGTGTTCTTTACAAACACCATTCACGAGTTAAAAGGTTGTTGAGTTGTTTAAGATATTTTATTTCTTTGCACCTCAGTGTTCCCTAATGGCACATTAGACTTAGACTAATTTTGAGTCTTCTTGTAGAATATCTTGAAAGGAGTTCTAGATATAAGATGAAATATGTGGTTTAGAGAAAGTAATTCAGAGATTACTCTGGCATATATTTTCACATGTCAAATAACATGATTAGGCATTGATTGTATCATTGTGTAATAATACACAAGCGGATTTTGAGAAAGTATCTTAGAAAGGTTAATCATATGCGGGACAAACTACTAGGTTTGGAGAAAACGTAGTGTACCTAATGCAGCCTGATTTTACATATATATTTGTATCAGACAAGATATTAATCTTATTGATTGTCTCTAAACATGTTTTACATTTACTAATAAATCGGTGTTATTTAAGATTTGACAGGAAACTAATATGCAGTTGACGTGGTCTAAAGGATCAGTACGTAACCAAAAGAAATTTTGAGGATATAGTTTCTGTCTAACGTGTTTAGTAGTGTTGTAAAACAGATGTGCATGTCCGTGTTTACCCTGGGAAATCACAGGGATGCTCTGAGTAGGGAACCAGAGGTTGGAATGCATGAGGTACATATTTAATTTCAAATATGTGATATATATTGCACTAACATTCATTTTGAGGAAGCTGTAATGAATATGTTGTTGAATAGTACGTGTATTTTTATATGCTTTACAATCACTTATGAAATATGTGATATTTACGATTTTCCTGAAAGACCAAGTTGGTTGATATGATCTAAAGGATCGAAGGGAACCAGAAGAAATTCTGAAGGAAATGCTCTTTGTCAAACTCGATGCGTTTAATGTGTGTTGTAAATGTGCAGTATAACAGATGTATACAAATACACTAATATCTCAAAAATCTTAGCTTATGGAAGTACATATTAAATGTGCGTTTAATGGTCAGAGACTTGCGATACTTGAAGTACATCTTAAATTGTGTATGAGATACATATTTTACTGACCTTAAGAGATGTTGTTGTTTCAGGCTATGGAAAAATCTTAGCTTATGTGTGTACCCTCTTAAGGAGTGTCTATCTAAGGAATCCTTAAAACAGACATGATGATATTGATTTTTCGAGAAATCAAAGTTCGTGTGCTTTAATTCAAGCGCGAGAGGAAGCCGAATGGATATTAATATGCTTCTTAGAAGATATTCCTCTGTGACCGAAGCCTGTGGCCATTATTCCAGAAACTCAATTGACTATGTGAGTCTAAAGTAAATGAGCAATAACAAAGTCTAGACATACTCGAAGAAGGCTAATTCGGTAAGACAACTATACTCTCTAATGAAGTAATTTTAGTTGATTCGTGAAAGTCAAAAAGAGAATCTCGGTAGACATGTAAAGTCAAAATAGAACCTCATGGACTTAGTGAAGTCAACATAAAAATTAGTGATCCTTTGATGAAAGGATAATCTAGAGAGATAGTTTGTAATTATACATCGAGGGTGATGGGACTTAAGCTCATAAAATAAACTTGCCATGAAGGATACTCAACCTTGCTGACTAGAGATCCCAAGATCAAGGTTTCGAATGAGACAACTAATTTATGGTGGGTAAAGGTAAACACTATCGGAGAATCATATTCTCTGTCCATTCCCTATGGTGTAGATGTAATAGTGTGACTTCATGTGAAGGGTGACTTTTAATAATTAAATCTTAATGAGTTCTATAGTTTTAATTTAAGATTAAAGTGGGGTGTAGCAGTGAACACTCTTGATGGAACTCACCTATATGAATGAGGAAGTGGGCCGCTTTCTATGAGAATATGAGCTGATTCTCTAGATCATTCTGAGAAACAAGATACGTCCAGGGCTAAAACGGACACAACCGCATGAGCTTGGCAGCAACCTTGGAGATATCATGTGTGGTTGTTATCGCGAGTTACACCAAATGTTAGAAAGTTCAAGACCTTATGGACACTGGCTAATAAGTAGTTTCGGTAACCTCTCACTAAGCAAAGGTTCAAGACATTATGGACACCTATGCCTATTCGTGATATTTCTTGTTTTCCGTATTTTATCGTATTTTCATTCATGTGGGGGATTGTTGGAAAAAAAAAAGGTTTTATGTTGATTAAAAATTAATACTAATAATGTTGTGAATAGAGAAGGAGATAGAAAATAAGGAGAAGAAGGAGAGACATATTCTATTCATTAGTGTAATAGACAAACATTAGAGTCTCTATTTATAGGGCTAGACACAAGGGCATCCCAGTAATAAATGAGATTTACCCTAGATATTCTTAACATAATTACATATTTATAACACTCCCCCTGATGACATTGTGTCTAAACTAATTGCCTCGTTAAAACCTTGTCAGGAAATTCCAAAAGGACAAAACCTGATCGAAGGGAAAAGAGTACAATTGAGAAAACTTAGAAAAAATTTGGACACGCAAATATTGCCTCATTAAAACCTTGACAAGGAAACCCAGTGGGAAAAACCTTGATGAAGGAAAAAGAGTACAACGTGATAGTCCAGTAAAAATACCTCACTATGATGCTCCCCCTGATAAGTACTTCAGTTAAATCTTGGCTTGCAAATCTTTGAGTCAAGACTTCCGAATTTCGATGAACTATTTCTTGAATGCAGATGATTGTTGTGCTTTTGCGATGAAAATTGCTAGTTGATGAAGTCTTCTGTTGTGTTAGTCTTCTAATAGTAGTATTATTGAGTCTTCATGATACTTTAAATACATTCATGACTTGTGTCTTGGATTGCTAGCTTCTCGAAGAAAATTTGCAGAAGTAGTTGATGTATTTTCTTCAACAAAAAAAGGCCAAGATGTGGATACATTACATAAGTGAACAAAACTGTATTTGTGGTCACACCTTATGATCGAAATGGTGTCCAAATTCCCAAAGTGCTTGTAATGTTGATTTGGTCTAACAAAATGACCAAGCTAATGGTGGGAATCCACCAAATAACCAAAATTAATACAACTCCCCCTTGGATGACCACCATGTTGAATTAAATTGCCTCACTAAAACCTTGCCAATAAAACCCAATGGGAAAAAATTTGGACGAAGGAAAAAGAGCACAAATATCAACATTAAAAAAAAATAAAAAAATAAACGTCAGAGATGTTGCCTCGTTAAAACCTTGTCAGGAAAACCACATGGGACAAAACCTGAATCCAAGGGAAAAGAGTACAACTTTTGACATATTTATCGATGCTAACTAAACTACACGAGTTTTTCAAGAAATAAGCATCAAAATTAAAACTCCAGTCTATCGTAAAGAAGAGTTTAAGCTAGCATAATTCCAACTGCATATTTAAGAAAGAGAAAGAAAAAAATTAGAATTTATGCTGCTAACGCGTGGATTTATGTGTTTTTAAGGACTCCTCAAGAGACCTATAACGTTGAAATCATCAACTAATTAATCCGGATTTGTGGTTGTGTACCAAATTTCTAAAAACACATAAAGGATTGTTAAACCTTATGTAATCAAATAAGGTGGCTGCTTGAATAAAAATTTTGAATCCTCAAAAGATTACAAATTCAATATGTTCTTCGACCACATTTCTTGTGTCAACACAATATGAGTCCTTCAAAGACTACCACGCCAAGTGCATTGTATAAAGATAACAATTAATGAATCAATCCTAGGGTCTGAGAAAGAAAATAAAACCCTTAAATCGTTTTTACAACGAAAACTTTCTCGTATAACGCATTATGACTACACTAGCCTGTAATTAATAGGCTTGGAATTATTATTTTTTAAGTGTTAAGTTTTGGATCCAAAAATTGCGTTAATTGAGAAACTAATCCAACTTAATTTGGATTGTATGCCAACCAATCACATATGTCGATATTCCTCTGCATAGGGGTTCAAAACCACCACCATTTATTTCAGTAGCTACTTTAAATGAATATTCGACAATATATTAATTAATTACGATCCCACATACTTCTCAAATGTATGCATATCTTGAAAAATTCACATAAATACTGGTACCAGCGCCCGCGGGCATTATAATCTCCCCATCTTCCAGTGAGGAGATATGAACTATGAGAATGTGGATCTTGTTTTGATAGACTCTATTGAAGTACTATATGTAGATTATTCTAAAATGCTACTTTCTGCTATATGTGACTGGATTTTCCTCTTAAAGAGGTAAACGCTTATGCAAAAGCGAATATGATATTTCACGCCTAGTCAATGGCAGCCTTTTTCCAATTTGATCATGATGGGAGAGAAACTGATATAACATTCAAGTTAATTAACACCAACTTTTGCTCGTAGTGTATAGTCTCCCCCTGATTATGGCGGAAATATTTTCATCTTATAAAAACGAAAACAAATTTCGTAAAGTATTATCCGATTAATTCGAGACATATACTCATATTTACCATCAACCGTGGATTACTTTTGGAAAACAAAATCTAAATAAAATAAAAATGATATATCAAAAACCAAAAGTATTGAAAATATGCAAACAATCTCCAATAACTTTCGTGACCTCAACGGCCAACGTGATTTAGAATGAATTTATGGACACTTTCTTTATCAAAAGAAAATTAAATCAAGATCAATATAGTCACTACGATGACTAATAATATTGGCTAACAAGCTGGGTGCGCACCCATTGATCTTTTATGTCCAATCGTATATCAACATCAAGTAGAACGGTCTTTATTTAGGAGATTAGTAGTAGGAAGAAGAAAATTTGCACAACATCCCTCGGGAATTCAGCAATTGGTGTTTGCAATTGGCTTTTACCGTAATAACAGTATCAAATCCTTGGCTTATAGATAAAATCAAATCCAATTAGTGTAAATGATTCTTTTGAGAAAAATAAAGAAATCATCTACTTTTTGGTTGATAAAGATTTCTTTGAAGGAATAGAAATCAATAATCAAAAGATTGGCTAAAAGTTCTTAGAATGCCAATTTTTACATCTCGTTATAGAGGATTGATGAGAAAAACCAATACCAATTGGTTTGTACAATTAACGAAATTGTGTTGACAAATAAAGGATGTTGTCGTTTTCATCAGTGCATATGGAAAATCCATCTGACGTCTGACGGATAGTTTCTTGTAAATAAATAGAAACCAAAAATAAAAATCGCATGATCTAAATCCAACGGATAAAGATACAAAATTTAATTGGCCGTAGGTTTTTCAACCATGCATGTGATTCAATCTTGTAAAAGTAATCAAGTTACAACAACACCGACGTTTGGTGATTACAGTTTCATTAGGAAGAAAGAAACCGTAAACCATCATTTGATGGATTTTATTTTTCCGTCTCAATAAAAAAATAGAGAAGAAAGGAAGATTAAACTTATTTTGTAAGTTGATCACCCACGTCCCATAAACTAGGAAATATGTATAAAATCCTCCAGAGAGAAATACAATATGACGCGCATTGAAAAGGAAAAGCATCGTTCATCGTTAATGGCCGCATTAACTAGAAGAAAAAATAAAAATATATATACGCGAGGAAAATAAGACAATAACCCGAGAAAAATAAACATACATGGTGTATTGGCGTATTGGCGTTTTGATGTCTTGTGGGCCTGTGGCTCCTTGTGCTCAATGAAAACCGTTTGAGGTAACTTGGATCTTGATCCAATTTAAATCTACAAAAGATTAAAATAATGTTAGTACTAATATAAAAGTGGACCAACATTAACTGATGGTCCTATCTTTGTCTACAAAACACAAAACAAAGTATATAAAATAAATTCATATCAGAAGTTAAGAAAAGTTGAGAAATCTCTCCGTATTTCCGTCCCAATCTAAATCTCCCCATGTTATGTTTGAATATGTGATGGAAAGTTTGGCCCGTCCGATCCCATCGTACATAAGAAGAAAGGATATTTTCGCTTAGTTGGTTAGAGCATCGTGGCTGATGACGTGTTGTGAATAGAGAAGGAGACAGAAAATAAGGAGAAGAAGGAGAGACATATTCTATTCATTAGTGTAATAGACAAATATTAGATCCTCTATTTATAGGGCTAGACACAAGGGCATCCCAGTAATAAATGAGATTTACCCTAGATATTCTTAACATAATTACATATTTATAACAAATAAAACGGTTTTTCAAATAATAAAAAATACCTTCCAAATTTATCTCTTAGTTTTTACGGGATAAGTTTTCCTTATATATTTTGAATTTGCACTAGGGTTTTATATAATATGAACATCTCTTGAATCCACCGGGGTTATGCTCTTCTTCTTCGTTTTGGAAGGGTTTAAGTACTAACATTTCTTGAGTTTTTCGCTGCCAATTAAGTTCTAGAAGGACAAGTTTGAATGTGCTATTCAAATTTGTTAAGATTGTTTTATCTTGGAGGAAGATGTACCCATAGGGCTATAGCATCATATTTTTCAGAGTGTATCCGGGCATTCTTGTCTTAAGGACAACATGTTGAACATGTGACTCAATCTACCATTACCAATTTCTTCTGGTGTTTAACAGGGATGTTCAAGTCATCAAAAATTAAATCGGAGACGACACAAAAATCAGATAAGTGCCTCTTATACTAATTAATTATTTGATATAATATCAATTTTAATTGTTATTTCCCAACATTACGTACAAGAAAGCTTGAGTTGGAGACTTGGATTTGGCATTCCATGCATTTCTATGGTAGTAGCTTTGGTTATTTTCTTACTGGAACAAAGATTTACAGATACAGTGTGAAAGAGAATCAATAAAATCCGGTGATGAGTATAGCTCGCGTATTTACCTTAGCTACCAAGAATTAGAGAAGTCGCTCATCACCATCATTGACAAGTATTGAGGAGGCTGAAATCGGGAATTCCGATCACATACCCAACAATGTTCATCAATTCAAGTAAGATTAGTGTGTAATCAACTATACTTTGTTTATGAAGTGAATACTCATCAATGCACCTAAACTTCTGAGCCTCCCTGTTGACATAATTTGTTATGAAGTAGAAAACTAGTTGTATTGATCCTTAATATACAAGAAGACAACCCTGATACATGAAAAATTAATGATAGACCAACACCCCTATTACACTTTAGTAAAACATCAAATAAGAGAAACATAATTACTCTAACACCTGTAAATACTTCACCATGTAAGCATTGAAGGCCAGACTAGCGTTGAGCAAGTATTGAACAACCAAAAGGTCTGGCACTGAACCCTTCA
This sequence comes from Papaver bracteatum, assembly GCA_023529315.1. NCBI lineage: Eukaryota > Viridiplantae > Streptophyta > Magnoliopsida > Ranunculales > Papaveraceae > Papaver > Papaver bracteatum. Next base: position 146,728 of record JAJJWX010001451.1, on the reverse strand, counting down.
TCATCTCATCCAATTCTGTTTTTTTAAACTTATCCCATACATGTATTGCAGGTAAATTCAAGTCTAAATACCTTCTCCTTTGGCCGAAGGCCGCGATTTTTATTTAGTCTTTTAGGTTAGATTTCGGGTCGTATACTTTAAATTTGGCATAAAACATCCCAAAATCGATAACTAGCTGATACTAAGAGTTGTATTTAGTTGTCACAAAACAATTTGTAACAATTATAATTGTTACAACTGTCTGTTATATTTATAAATGTAACAAAATCATTTAGTAACACTTATGACTGTTAGTAATTCACTTGTAAACAAAAAATTTCAAGCCACCAACAATTTTGGGCCCTAGGCGACGGCCTAGATCGCCTGCCCCTTAAGATGGCCCTGATCGTTTATACGGGGAAGGCAAATGAATTATAAGAAACTTACACAAAAAAGTTATAAAGAAAAACCGTTGGTCTACAATAGAATTGTGCATCATTAAGATTCATTATATGAACATGATCAAACTGAGAGCCATAGTTTAAATACCACATATAGCCTTATGATTCTCTCTTCTACTTTAGCGGGGTGGTCTTTTTTATTTTTTATTTCATTTCATTGTAGTCTTCTAGTATAATACCCCAAATTCAGCAGGTAAGGTTCGCCGATTGGAACAGAGATAATGGTTTATCCTTTCCTGACACCAAGGATGTTAGGACCTAAGTCCCACATTGTTTGGATGGGGCTTATTTTGGTAGTTTATAAGTCAATGGGATCCGTCAGCTTGTAGACCGGTTTTTTACAGTTGAGTTCTACACATAGGATTATGACGAGTTAGGGTCGGTACCCTAACATTTGGTAGTATCAGAGCCAACCACCATGTCCCATGCCCGCTCAGAGCCAACTACCACGACCTATGCCCAGTTATCAGATCCAACCACTACAACCCATGCCTTCTCGAATCCAACCACCACAACCCATGCCGCTCAGAGCCAACCACCACGACTCATGTCCCCTCAACGAAAGAGGTGACCTATAAGGCTATATTAAGGTGTGGGTGAACCTATGTATGATCATACGGGTAGTTGAGTGGAGCCGCTATTAGGAAAGGGCTACCATCGGGCAAGTGCCGATAGAGTCGGCTAACTAGGATGTTGGGACCTAAGTCCCACATTGCTTAGATGGGGCATAATTAGGTAGTTTATAAGTCAATGATATCCTTCAACTTGTATACCGGTTTTAAAGTTGATAACTACCCATCGACTTATGACGAGCTAGGGTTGGTACCCTAACAGGGAGATTTTCAGTAAAATTGGCTCCAGAGTTGTCAAAAATCTCTGCAGTTACGTGTGCTCAGGCGGCAGTAAATCAAGGATGGGTAACCGCAACAATGCACGTTGAAAGCCTCACACCGCCGGATGACCACAATGGCTAGTGCGGATATATCGATGGGAATGAACTCCTTCAGATTTAGACTTTTGGCAACTATAAATCATGAATCATCACAGTCAGGTTGCACTTCTAGCTCTGACAAGATTTTAATGAGGCAAAGTCTTTAGTGTGGTGTCGTCCAAGGGGAGTGTTATGAAATAAATGTATAGTGGATTTACACAACACTTATATTTATGTTTCCCATCATCCTTTCATCTCATTTTCACCTCTTCACCTCCCCTACCACCACCACCATCATTAGTAGTAACTGACGCATATCACTTTAACCCCATCGCAAGTATTCCTATAACTAGAGATCTACTACTTTCTAATGAATATATCTACTAACAATTCATCATTTTCTTTCTTCTTAGATATTAATCGGCATGACTTCTTTGAGAAATCCTTATATGCTTTCATCTATCTTGAAAAGTCACGGGTGAAAAACATCTAGAGGGCTCTGATTCCCATGCAAGACGCCTTCGCTAGTCGTCCTTTTTTGTGGGACCTAACTATTACCGCAAGCGTTTCCCTCTTTCCATCAAGAGCATCCAACAAAGTAAGAGTACCTTTCACCCGATATAGTACCGCCAAAAAGTATAGTATAAACATAATCTTCAGAAGGAACAGATGCACAAGCGATCCAAAGGTCATTTCACTCCGTTCAATATAAAACGAAGATCTCAATTGATAGTTTCATATATCCTTTTATGGAATGGGTCAACTACATGCGCAGTGGATTTATTTTCGGCGCGAGCCAACATCCATGATATAAATACCAAAATCATAATAATGAAGAAAAAGATACCATGATGTAAGTTCATGATTCCTTGCATCATAAGTGCAGTGGCATCCTGAGATCCTAATTGCCATGGTTCCGCAACATCAGAAAAAGCAATTATGAGGAATATCCTTTATATCATTGGTTTAACTTCATTCTTTAACTGCTCTGCGAGATAGACTTGCCTGAAAGATGCTAATCATATAGTTAGAGATGTCGCAAGCAAATATCGTATAACCTAATTGACTACAAGGTGAATATATGCGAGATCATAGGCTTATGATTTTGGTGTTTGATGACGGATTTAGTAAAGAGGATATATCGCATATGTGGTTATTGTTGGTGCGCACCTAAAGAGTGGTTAATACATCTGTAGTTGTTGAGAAAGGAAAATACCGTATTATCTCTACTACATAAAGGCGAAATAGTATTCCAACCTTGGAAGCGGGAGCAACACATGATTGAATTTCATCATTAATTTTTCCTCGACCAAGTGATTAGGTACTGATTAATTCGATAGCTTATAACTCATGCATCTATTTATGTATCTGCCTCATGTTTTACCTAACAAATTTCACTTTTTCCTAGATCATGTGATTTCCCATTAATTTAATTGCTACCCCTCCTTGAGTATGAAATCGTAGAAACCCGATCTATACTTTGGAATCAAAGAGGGAAAGAGATCAAACATCAAATCCCTCTCCATCTGAAGGATATAGGTTCGGTTATTGAGATGTTCCCTTTAGACCAGGCCTCTAGTTCTTGTTCCCCATTTCCTAGCTTTAAAACTAAGCGTTTAGATAAAATAGAAAAAAATGAACTTTGAACTCATCTACCTTTCTTTTCGCTAGTCATGCATTGTACTTTACGATTCAGATTTCTTCTGGAGCAAGGGAATCTTTTTGCAACAGCAGATGACGCCTAATAAGTAAGGTCCAGGGGGCTTCGGTTATTATGAAATGGTTGAGTTTTTTGCGGCAGGATCCATCTTACCAGGTTTTCATGTTTACGTACATTGGTATCTCATACTAAGGCTTAGTCCTATGGGAGAGATATTTAGCTGCTAGATTGGCCATCCACGTCAGATTGAGCAACCTCCTAACCCCTATGGGATGGCCAATCTAGCATAGAAAAGCCGAATGAAGCGGCGTCAAACGCCTACCAATTCGGCGTTAAATCTCACGCCTAATCAAGCGGCGTTAGACCGTAGTCAACTAAGTTGACGCGCCGCTCTGTTCGGCGTTGAATAAAATCGATACATCCAGGAGAACTCGGCCTCTCCTCTATTCAGTTCTTCCCCCAATTTTTTTTTTCTCCCGTTAAACTAATTCGAGAGATCTTCATTTCTATAACTTTGTTTTCTAATTCCTCCCGTGGGTTTGTTCTTCATCAAATTTGTGGTCGATTGGAAGTGGTTTGGCGCGATTCCATCCACGAAATAATCTGAGGTAAGAAATTTAAGTTTTAGGTTAAAGTTTTAGGATTTTTGTTTTTTGATGCGATTTAATTCAAATTGATGATTGATATTTGGTATTTAGATGATGTAGATGATATGTGTATGATTTAATTTGATTATTTGTGATTTTTTTTTTAGGGATTTAATTTGATTATGTGTGATGAATAGAAATGAAATTTTGATTTTTTTTGATGAAAATGAATTATAATTTGTATGATAATTTGATTAGTTGTATATGAAAATGAATTTGTATGATAATTTGATTAGTTGTATGATGAAAATGAATGAAAATGAATTTGTATGATAATTTTATTAGTTATGAATTGTGTGTGAATTGTGTATGGATGAATTTGATTAGTTATGAATTGTGTATGGATGAAAATGAATTTGATTAGTTATGAATTGTGTATGGATGGATGAAAATGAAAATGAATTTGATTAGTTATGAATTGAGTATGGATGAAAATGAATGATAATGATATTTTAGTTGTATGAGATGAATGATAATGATAATTAGTATGATTAAAATGAATTATAATGATAATTAGTATGGATGAAAATGAATGATAATGATATTTTTTTTTCATATTTATTGATTGTAGTTACAAGTATGGATGAATTGCTAGACCGGTTGGATATAGTTTCGTCAAAAAATTGTGATAGACATGTTTGTCAAGATGTTACGAAAGAGTCTCGCAGTGTAAGCTTTAGAGGTAGTTTCAAGGAAATCGAGAAGTATTATCAAATTGTAGTGAAAAATAATCCGATAGCAAAAAAATTTTGTGATAATTGTGGCTTTTCCTCTGTTTTTGAGTTTGATTTCGCCAATGGGGATAGAGCATTAGTTGAAGCCATAGCCGAGAGATGGTGGATAAGTACCAGGAGATTTCATTTTCGGGAGTTTGAGATTGGCCTCCTTCCCTTAGATTGGTACATGTTAACGGGAATTCCCACTGGTGACCCTAGTAAACGACCAGTAGTTATGCCGCATTTGGGTAGTAATCTAACATATCCTGCTTTGGATGATTTGTATTTTTCGGAGATCAAAAATCATGGTACATGGGACTCTAAGACTAATACATTTTCCTTAATTGTCTTGAAAAACTACATGGAAATTAGAAAAGACCTGAATAATATTGAATGTGCAGTGACATTGACACGAGCATTCTTTATGTGGTGTTTTGGTCATTTTCTTCTAGCATCTTCTTCTGGAAAAGTAGATAAACGTTGGGTTTTGTTATTGGATGACTTGAATGGTGTTGGGGAGTATGATTGGGGTCTAGCTTCGTTAGGTAACACATACAGATATCTCGACGATTGGTCAACCATGGGTACAAATTTAGTTGGCATGGTTGTGGTACTTGAGTATTGGTACTATTATTACTTTCGCAACATGCAACCCTTGCTTTATCAGACACCTTCTAGTCATTATGATGTTTTCCCGAAGATTTGTCTCTTCAAGAAGACTAGGATTGCATCAAGGAAGAGAGGACATCGAGAAGGCCAAAAGGATACTATGAAACACTCGGTCAAAAGTGCAAGAATACAGATTGATACTAGAACAAGGGAATCATGTATTTGGAGGCCATGGGAAGAGAGTCGGTATGCTGCGGGAGACCAATTTGGGTATGCACTAGAGGTATCCAAAAAGAGAGTTCTTTTTTTTAACTTTGAAAAGCGCACAAGAGTTAGTTGTTACTTGGCGGAGAGATTCCTGAGGCAGATTACAGGTGAGGTTGTAGTCCCGGAAAATCCTCCAAATTTGGATACAATTGATGTAGATGATATTGTAGTAGAGGTCAATGACTATTATATAGTCAGTGAGGATCAATATAACACTTGGTGGGCAAAGAAGAGTGTTGGACCTTATGTCACTGAGTCATACCATGCACGGAATATGGATGAGATAGCAGTGGGTAGCTCAGTTGTTCCTCACAGTTTGTTTCCTAGTCACCCTCCTCCTGACATGATGTCACAGACATATACCTATCACACACAGAATGAGCCCCCATCACAACTGTCGGAAATAGAATTCACTTTACCATTTTCCAATGAAGCCGGCGTAGAATGTCAAGTTCCAGTTCCAGTAGTTCCTTGTCCGTATGACTTTCGGGCGATGAATTTGACAGTGGTAAGTACATTTACATTTTGTACTCATTTTCATTTTAAGTTTCTTGAATATTTGACTAAATTCTCTAATTTATATACTTGTAGGATCAATGCATTAGGTTTATGGAAAAACAATGTTCATTCGAGCTTGGAGCTCGTCAGGTCTCATGGGACCAGTCATACAAATTGGCTACAACTTCGTGTTCCTTATCTGGCAGATCTACATCTTCTTCAGTACCATCTATCCATGCTCCAAATGAAGCTTTTACATCACAAGACCTCACATTAGGTGGTTCATATGAATGGGATACGGGTCAAGGATTTTACACTCCTAGGGTCGAAGATGGAGCTACTACATTGCAACAAGGAAATGCACAATATCAACAAGGAAATGCACAAGGAAATGAGTTTACTGATGCGTTATTGGGGGAAAGCGAGCCTAACATTGTTTATGATACTCAGATCAACCAACAACCCCATAATTTCTTTGACCTAAATTAAATTACTTGTCGTAGATGAAACCATATGGAGTGTTATACTTTTAAGTACTATTTTTTTTTAATGGAGTGTTTAAGTTTTTTAATTTTTATGGAGTGTTATATTTTTTTTAATGGAGTGTTTAAGTTTTTTAATTTTTATGGAGTGTTATATTTTTTTTAATGGAGTGTTTAAGTTTTTCAATTTTTATGGAGTGTTATAATCAATGGAGTGTTATACTTTATTTATTTGTTATAGGTACATTATGCAGGGAGCATTGAGAAGAATTTTGTTTGGCCTTCCGGATGACGAAGATGATATTGAGACGAATGTTATAGCAGTGGCTACACTTTTGGAGACTCAGAGGAGGCGGAGAATACATCAACCCATCCCGAATGAAGTCAAGACCCGTCAGACAGTGCAAAGAAGACGTGTAGATGTGGATGCTCGTATGATGCATCAATACTTCAACTTCAAATGTATGTATGGGACAAAGAAGTTCAAAGGTCGGTTTGCTTTGCCCCGTCCACTTTTTTTGAGAATTTTAGAGCAAGTTTGTGATTATGACCATGATTTTCGCCAAAAAACGGATGCTTGTGGTATTCATGGTCATAGTCCATATATGAAAATGGTTGCCGTCATGAAACATTTTGCCAAAGGCATTGCACCGGATTCGTTAGATGATTACACACAAATGGGAGCCACCACTATCTACTATTATGCTATGAAGTTTATGGATGCAATTATTTGGATTTATAATGGTCGATACATGCGTCAGCCTACCGCTCAAGATACGGAAAGGATTTTAGCAGAAAATGAATCTCGGGGATTTCCTAGTATGCTTGGTAGTGTCGATTTTTTTCACTGGGCATGGACAGCATGTCCAATGGATCAAGCAGGCTCCCACAGCGGCTATAAGCCTTATCCCTCGGCTGTTTTGCAGGCGGTAGAAACATATGATAGATGGATATGGCATTCGTATTTTGGGTTGGGTGGGCAGAACAATGATCTTAATATCTTGCATGCTTCGGGTTTGTTCGATAGAGCATTTAATGGTGTAGCACCTCCTTGTCATTATCAAATCAATGGAATAAATTACGAGCAGGGGTACTACCTAGGAGATGGTGCATATCCTATGTATGGTTGCATCGTGCAAGCGTACAAACCCTTCTCAAACAATAGAGAAGCTCTTTTCAATCAATATCAAGAAGCGAAAAGGAAGGACATAGAACGTGCATTTGGTGGTCTTAAAGGTAAGTTTGGCATTATATTGAAACCTTGTCGTTATTATAAAAAATCGGACATGAAGGAAATTATGAGGGGGTGCTTGATAATGCATAACATGTGTGTTGAGATGGAATATCGCAATGAGGATTGGGGGAGGATCACGGGAGATGAACCTCAACCGCCAATTCAAGGAAATGTAAGGCTAGCTCCTCATGTATTGTACAACCCTGCGATTTGGGGACAACTTCGCTTGGAACTCACTAACACATATGGAAATGTAAGTCAACAAACTCAAGCTACTCAAGAAAATGAAGATGATAATATGGATGAAGATTTGCAAAATATGGCAAGGTTTGGTAGCACTTCATCTACTCGTAATTATGAAACCTCTGACATATCAAAGAGAAGACGCTATTTCGAACAAACCGATGATGTTAGAAGTGACGGTAGAGATCAAGCAAAGAAAAAGACTCGTGAGGCTAAAGCATCGCAGAAATCAGATGAAAAAATGGATAAACTCATCGAACTTCTTGAAAACGCACAAACACATAGAGAGGCCAAATATGAAAAAGAGGAAGAGTATCTAAGGAAGAATTTGTAAAGATCTTAAATCTTGGCACAAACGCAACAAAGGGAATCAGAAATGAAGATCCTAAGACAACCCTTGAATGAATTACAAGAATGTGAGAGACCAATCTACAAAATATGGAAGAATGAGATTTTATCCCGTTATGGTTTGGACCCTATCCCCTAAACTGAAGTGATAATTTAAGTTATTTAGAAGTGGGATTTCAATTTCAATGTAGTTTTTAATGTTTTAAGTTATTTAGAAGTAGGATTTCAATTTCAATGTAGTTTTTTATGTTTTAAGTTATTTAGAAGTAGGATTTCAATTTCAATGTAGTTTTTTATGTTTTAAGTTATTTTAGAAGTAGGATTTCAATTTCAATGTACTTTTTAATTTCTTCAAAAAAACATTGTAACTTTATTTTGCAATGTAATGAAAGATTACGAATTCTCAAACAAAATACGATTGAAACTTTACTTTGATAATTCTCAAACAAGATACGATTGAAACAAAAACATTGTAACTTTACTTTGATAATTTTCCAAAGTTTGAAACAAAATACGATTGAAACAAATTGTCAAATTTTAAGAAATGGAATTCTGGAAAAAATAGCCGTTGGTTTAAAAAAAGAGTCAAACGCCGGATGGAGCGGTGTCTCGGCGTAACGCCGAATGGAACAACGTCCACATCAACGCCTAATAGTTCGGCGTTATTCTTTGGAATATTCGCATAACGCCGAAAAATCCAGCGTTTGTGCTACTTTTTGAGCGCCGCTTTGTTCGGCGTTTCAATCTCGCCGATAGTGCCACTGCGAGCAAATGCTAGGTGAGATAAATAGCCAGATTTAGTGTTAACTTTTTTCTCACAATTATTTCATGATTTGCAACACTTTTTGGCCAATCTAGCACTCCAAACTCTCCCATAGGACTTAGCCTAAGGAGCTTTCTCACATGGGAATATCTACAAATGATGTTTGTTAGCTCTTGTCGATCCCAAATGCTTTGATTGATCGAAGAGAGAAGTTATTCTTTTGCATTTTTATTAATGAGTTCCCTTTGCCGAGGTCTTCCTTTTCCATTACTATGTTCTCATACGAAGGAACACCATTTTCAGCCGGATTTTGTAGCAAATTCAATTTGTTTTTTGCCACTTTGGGATGCAGGGCTTACTTCCTAGTGGTCAATTCCTTTATTCGAGACTGGACTCTATCTATTCATCTGATTCAAAAGTGTTTTCAGAACTCGAGTCTGTTGAACCACTGGCACAAGGATTTTCAGTCCTTTGCCCAAACCAGCTGAGCTACCCCAGCCACTTTCTTTCCTAAAGTTTTCTTCAAGTATTTTATAAGGAGTATCTTGCTCTTTACAAGGGATAAATAAATTTATGTTTGAGTGTGGATTACATGCACCGTTTCTAGAGAGACAAAAAGGATCCGCAACAAGTGTTTGGATATAAGACGCCACGTTTTGTGTTAGGCCGAACGATATAACAATAATCAAGTTTTCAGTCAACTGGTGGAATACATTGCCTCATGTATGTTAGTCCCTTTTGTGAATTGACCTACTTATTTTCTAAGTTCTTAACTATGAGTTCTAGAATATAACAACGAAGTTCTCTCAGATGATTAATATGCTAGTTCCTCGATATAATATTAAGTTGATAAAGGGAATAACATAAGCTTTTTATGTGAATTTGTAAAGAAGGGAGGGGATGTTTGGATCATCTCCTAGCATTTAGCGTAGAATGAAATAGGAGAAATTTCTGTCCTATAAGCAAATATAGTAATAAAATAAATCCAAGGCGAGTGGGAGATCCCCTACTGCGATAGGGACCCCTCGTTACAATGAGTTGGCTAGGTAACATATGGAAATGTATTGGACTGCAAATCCAGAAAAAAAAATAACAACGCCCCTTTCCATATTGAGTTCGGAACCCAAAGGAAATTGTTGAGAAAGGGACCGAAAATTCTAGATTCTCCGTAGTGGCTATTGGTAAGTAATCATACGGAGAATAAAGAAAATGGGGCGACATCGCTAGTAGCTCTTTTCCCGCTGAAAGATGTGAATAATCCAAACTTTGTGACCATCCAGCGTAGAAGTGCATATAGAGTGAGATGAGCCCAACTGGACCACTTGCAGAGGAAGTTTAAAATAGAGTAATGTAAAATAAGAATTGGAAGTTCCGACACCCAACCGGATAGCCCTGACAGTCACTCGCGCAAACGATTAAACCATTACGTATATCACTCAATCCTCGATCACTGAATGAAATTCTGCATCCCCTAATCTTTTTTTGCAGGTATAGTAACGAGCGGGGTTCTGCATTTTGACCTAGTTAAAGATCCATAGAAACTCATATGTCCTACATGTGAGGGCCTACCCAAGTTTTGAAGCTTTCTATAGGAGTCACTTCTTAGTGTGATATGATAATTAGACTTGAACCTTTCTTAAAACTGCCAAGATTTCTCGAGTGTCGCGTTCTCCCTTGTTTCTTTCTTTTTTCACTTTTGGCCTTTTATCCAAGCCATTGGACTAATTATACTTGACACCTTATTGACTTGTTTACTTTCATGGTTCAATAGGTTCTATACCACTCCAACCTACAATTATAATTAGAAATAGAGTTTGATCCTGGCGCAGAACGAGAACTAGATATATGCTTTATACATGCAAGTCGAACGTTGTTTTGGGAGAGTTGGACTATCGATCTAGAAATCCTATGATAGAGGATGAGGATTCTCTAAAAAGCCAAGGTCACGGGTGGACAAGAGGGATGTAAAACCCCGTAATTTTATTAATACGATTTTCGTGCCTAAAACTCATCCATCTATGTTAGTGCATAGATCGGTTGAACTCTCCAAACGTTGGTATGTCAAGTTTGGTTGTCATATTTTAGTATCAAAACTCATCTAGAGTTGCTTGATTATATACTAGAGTCAACTTTGTTTAGGTTAGACTAGAAAGTCTAGGAATGTTGAGACATACAAGTATTACTATGAAGACCTGAAAAAATGTGAAGAAGTAACGAACTACAACGACGACATCATCCTTCCACTTGAGTTTAGTAATATTGACTTGAACTGTTTCATTCCTAACATATCTTCAATTCGTGCTATATTGAAAACATAACTGCGAAGCTATATATACTATACATATTGTATAATACTCTAGTGATGTGACATGATCATAATAGTATGATCATAGTATTAAGGAATTAGACAACGAAGTATAACCCTTATCTTTTGAACTTCGTATATATGACATCAACATAATCTTGTACATAATGTTATGATTACGTGAATGGGTTATGGTGAAGATTTCATCCTAGGAAACAATATTTTACATTTGTTTAAAGGAAGTACATTCATAAACTTGTTTCGTGAATCGAAAGGGAAATCAATAGGATTATTGGCCCGGCTATTCATTTCAAATCTTTGGATGACCAATATATGTGAGTTAGTAGAACCGATCTTAACTAGGGTTATGTATCTTGGTATAACTAATCACAATGCCTACTTATGATTTGGTATGAGTGGTTTTGATAATTCGTATAACCAATCTTGAGTAATCACCATGTGATGGTATGATCGATCCCCGTAATTGGTGTGACCGATACTAGTGATTGGTGTGACTGATCATGAGTGTTGTGTAACCGATCCTTGTAATTGGTGTAACCGGTTCTGGTAACTGGTGTAACCGATCACAAGTAATATCATGTGTGGATGAAACCGATCCTTGCAACTGGTGTATCCGATCCTAGTGACGGGTGTGACCGATCACAAGTGTTTTCATATTTAGGTATAACCGATCCTAGTGATAGTATAACCGATTGAACCCATGTATGTGATTTTGTATTTGATCAATCACATAGTAGTCTTGGTAAATAGGCGAACCAATTCTAAACTTGTCTGGAAGTGTGGTATAACCGATTCCAAGAATGCAAATCCACGTAAATATGAAATAAGGATTTATAGTGAAAAGATTTCAACATACTTTGAACACGAGTAGTAACTCTTATCATTTATTGTTCAAAGATATTCCTTAGTAATCAAGGTGATCATGTGCCGAAATAAATTAATAATCTTTTAATTAAGGTTTTTGGTTTTATATGCTTTAATTACTAGCAATTAATGCATATCTCTAGAGAATAAAAATTAGTAATGTGCATTTACTAATTGGAGATTTTCTATTGAGAGATTTCGAAAATATTGGACAAGCATTTATTGGAATTAGGAAAACCGAATTTTGACGTTCATTGCATATCTTGAGAATACTTTCGGTTTTGGAAATTCCTTTGTGTCCAAACATCCTTGGCATATAAATACCTAAGTTTGCATCTCTAGCTAACTATCCTAAGATCCAGGCAAACTTGATTTCTTTTTGTTTTTGGTGGAGCCGTCTATTCGGAGAGGAAAGTATCCTAATTAGGTGAAATCTCTTACGACCGCTCGTTTAAAGACTTTTGTGGGATCAAGAAGCTCTACGAGTACCATTGGTGGGAAACTAAATAACTGAAGTGTTATTAGTTTTCGATTGATTTGATTGACTAACGGTTGTTAAAAATTTGATTGCGCCTAGTTTGTTTATGCTTGAGAATCTTCTCTTCTGATATAAGATTCACTCAAACTAGATCAGAGTATCGAGGGGATATTTAGAACTGTTGTTAGATCTAGGCATCGTGTGATAATCCATTGTTAACAGACTCCGTTTTGTGCGTGATTGATCAAAAGAGATTCAAGTGGTGTTGTGCAGGTTATTGAAGATAAAAGAAGATTTAAAGACGCAATTTTTTTTTAATTAGTTTTCGTATCTTGTGAATTGTGTGAACAAACCTTGATCGGCTGGGATCCAACTAGAATCAGTTTATCATTAATAGATATGATTGATTAGTTACGTGACATCGTCTTCTCAATATTTCTCTTTGGGATTTATATTGATTGAGTGTGAATCTAAACTTGACTATTTCGGTAGTTATAGTTAGATTGATCTAACCAGCCAAAGGAGTTTATTAGATTAAGCATAAGAGCCTTTGTCAATGTCTCATCTAAATCTTGTAGCAAGATTGATTAGAGTGGTTACCAAACAAATTCTTCTTTTGTTATTTGGAATACAATCCAAAGGACTTGTTATTCGCGTGCATGACTCTAGAAGTCGAAGGCGCATGGATATTGAGGGAACTAAGTAGCTAGGGGTAGTATGCTTGGTATCAACTATACGAAGTTGGTATTAGATTTTCTGTTGCGGCTTAATTCTAAGAGTATTCAAAACTGGACTAGGTCCCGGGGTTTTTCTGCATTTGGAGTTTCCTCGTTAACAAAATCTTGTTGTGTCTTTTACTTTGATTTCGCATTATAATTGTTTACTATCCTAAAGTAAAATACACATATACGTTAACTCTGCATTACTTGATAGTGATTCTATAGAGTTTGGTTATTACCGAACCTATTATCAAATAACAAACTTTGTTGTAGTATTGTCTCGATCTCGTATCCATCCACGATCATACGAAGTGTGAACCGAATTATTGTATTGTCTTGACTATGTATATAGATGATCACATTCGCTAGAGGACTTATAGGTTGAAACAAAAAGATTGTGGTGTATTTGGGTACCCTCGTCTTTTCAATTGGTATCTGAGCATGCAAACACGAAAAGATCTAATAATTTGTGTTTGGTGCGATACAACCTATAAGAAATGAGTCTACAGAGAGGTAAGATAAAATCGAAAACATTCTCAGTTAACGTATCACAAGATGTGGGCAAATCTCTCTTTGGGTTTAATTTTAGAAAATGTTTAAAAGGGGCTTCTTCCACAAGTTCTACTTGCTCTTATGAAAATATGTTTGTATGTTCTCAAGAAGAGGTTAAGTTAAGCCCCGTATTCACAATCAATGATTTAGATTCTGAAAAATCTCTTCATAATGATAAAGAAGATATTGATTATGTCAATATAAAAACATCTCGTCTAAATAAACTAAGCGAATAATTTCTCTCATGTGCAACCGAACTCACTCTTGCACTAGGAAGAGAAGAAAAGATTCTAGAAGACTTAAGTCATATGAAAGATGAAAATGATCAACTCATTCTTGATCTAACTACCCTGAAAGTTGATTTAGACTCTCTCAAGATCGCATCTTCTTCAAAGTTCCAATATTTGGAAGAGAAACTAAGAAAAAACATTGATCAAGAAAAGAGGAATGAGATCTTAAGAAAGACAACAGCAGACGCAGATGCGATCTTGAGAGTGGACATTTCCACCCAAAGAGTTTTAACATTTTAAACGCCCTACATGGATAGAGAAAACCACCAGATGTGTATGAATACCAAATTGGAGGATACATGTATGTAAGAGACAAAATTGGGGGATACATGGAATAGTTGTGGGATATATGACGGCATGGTCTTTCAATATCGGCAATCCATCGACCATGCCGGCAGCATCAAAAAAACCATGCCAGCATATATTCCCCAATTATTCCATGTATCCCCCAATTTGGTGTTTATATGTAAGGGCAATTCCACTAGGAATTGGCAAATCCCATAGCCTCTGGGAATTGGAAAATCCCATAGTTTGACATGAACAAAATTGTACCTCCACTGTAGATTTGGAAATTAAGGGCAATTCCTGTGGACTCGGCAAATCTTTGATTTGCTCATTTTGATCCCATTATGGACTCAATGGACGCATTCAAATAGAAATATCTAGTACTAATTCACCGTTTGTTGTGTGAGCACAGGTGAACGAGTTATCGTGGTCACACACGGTGGTGTTATGAGATCCATTTATATGGCGATTACTGGTAAACCCAGTGCATGAAAAATAATGAATGCATCAATAAATGTAGTCCATCTCACTGAGAAGAAATGGGTGTTCAAGACATGGAGTGATGTTAGTCACATCAATGAAGTTGGATTTCTCCAACGTGGATTCAATGAGGATGTTTTCCAACACTAAACCTATCATTAATAACTGGAACTTGTCATTATGATTATCTACGACTACTACGAGTGTTTTCCATGGCAACATAAATAATTATTGGATGGTTTATTTGTTAAACTTGGTTTATGGCACGTGTGCTTATTTGAATAAATTAGACAGAAAACATAAGATCAATGTCTATCATGAATTACCTAAGAATATAAATTTCAGGTTTGTTAAACCAATTATCTATGAAAAGGTACTATTGTTTTCATTGAAGATGTTTGGAGTATATTTATCTAGATTAAGCGGTTAAATTAGTTTTCAGTTGATCATTTAGATTGGCAAAGTAAAATAAATAAAGTTATGGAACATACAGCTAGTTCCTTGCATGCCACCCACTAAAAGGAAAAAGGCTAGTTCCGTGTACGTATATTTATTAAAAAGGAAGAAAATGGAGAACTATATTAAGGAATTCAGTCGCTTAGAACCCGGTAACACAACGAAATGCACCAAGTTTACGTGAGACTAGGGTGCACATTGAAAGAAGACATCCTCCAAAAAAAAGAATTTCGCAACTAGTTTTAGTTTTAACGCTATCGAAAGAAAAAAACATCACCAAATGTGAAGTTAGTGTAGGATTTTTAGCACATGTAACTATATACATGATCATCATACGGAGGGTTCTATTGTTGTACTCCCCTAGAAAACTTGTGAGTTTACAGAAGTCCATGAGCTTTATGACCTCGTGAACTTTTTTTCCGAGTGTTGGAGTAAACCTTAAGCATTTGTTTTGATTGCGCAAGTGATACAATCAAATGGTCTCTAACAAATAATGTTGTTTTTAGAGTGAAATCATTGCATCACAAGCTAACTATGCCTCCAAGCAATGAAAGCAACATCAAGTGATAAGGCACAAACGGAAGCGATAAAAGACAAGGAGAATACACTCCTTAATGATGATGATAGAAACTCCAATCCAGGAGCAAATACTATAATACAAGAGTTAAAAGGAGAATAACAATCAATCTCTCAAAAGAGGTAAACAGGTTTTAAACCAAATAATAGTTTTCATAAACGTGAGACGCAGCTAAAGAGAAATGACAATGGAATTGGCTATATATAGCCGTAAAAATAAAACCCTAAATCTAGAACCTTCTAAACAAGATAAACTTAATAAAAAAACTGATTATCCTAATAATTAAAATAGTAAAATAAAGAGATATCCAAGATATCAGTAAATCTTGGATTTTGCTTGACCAACGGAATATACGTCCCGTATCAGGCTCCCCTACTACGACAAAACTCGCCTCGAGTTTACATAGAAAGTGACAAACGGAGGAGAGAAACTTGGAACTGCCACTAGTGATACAACTTGATCTTGAATTATACATTGGTATTACTAGTCGTTCCGAAAAAGAACTCACGGTATGCAGTTTTCTTACGTCGTACCAACTCGTCAGTTGTTGACATTTGCTATCATGTTTAGCATGTAAGAACTCCCAAGAAACTTTCCAAGCTTGATCCTGACGCCGCTGGATGAAAGTTATGTTACAGAACAAAGCAAAAGGATCTTCATAAATATTACTCACAAAGTTCTTGGACACCTTATCGTCTTCGGTTGACTGAATGGACATATTCATGTTGTCAAGTGTTTGGCCTAAAGTCCTGGACTTCACTTCCTCAGATCCTTTTGAAGGTCTAGACCCTGGTATTAATATTACCTTTGTCTTTCCCCAACAAAACTCATACGAATTGTCCAAACATCTCTGCTTGACACCAACGTCGACTACCCATGGTCTTCCCAACACAATATCGATATCACATAAATCCATGTCTACAACCTCACATACAATTGAATCGGAATATTTGTTACCGATTGACAACGGAAATCTGCAAACGCCGACACATGTAATTGTACCCCAGTTCACACACTCGAGCTGATCCGCACAAGGATACCAGTCCATTTCCATACCCAAGGTCTCCATTATTTTTCTTGACACCATATTGTCAATGCAAGCGTCGTCGATGATAAAACGACATGCACACCCATTAACTGTTCCAAAGAATTTGGGCAGCTTAATTCTTTCATCGTTTGAATATTCCACCATTTTGTGAATACAACACAATACAGATGGATAGTTGTCTTTATTGTATAAAACTTTAAGTGCATAAAAACGACATAGGTATGCTAAGGTGAATAAAAAAAAAGTTGGTGCGATTGATTAATATTGGATAAACCAACAACCAGTAAACAACACATATGTTGGCACCTAAGGACATACACAACTTTTTCCTTGACAATTTCCTCACCTTATCAGCAAACCAAATCTCAACCAAACACGACCTTCTCAACACTCGTAATAAATATCTTGATTTCCAAAACCCCGAATCAATAACCAACAGAAGAGTTAGAGATCTTACCAAACAGTGAAACAAGAGATGATGATGATGGATCCACGATGAGATCTAAAGAACTGTTTGTGTTCAACTTTGTAGACGAAGAACCAATGAAACGTTTTTTCCTTATTATTAACTGAACGTATCTTTTCTTTCGAGAAGCTTATAAAGCGGTGACGAGTGATAAACAACAACATAAATCTCCAACTGCCAAGATGCTTTCGCGAACAACGATCGGCAAGAAAAGGGCCACAACCCAAACTGAAGCAGGCAACTTTGATGATGAGCGGCTGATTTTTTTTTTTTTTTTTTTTGATAAAAACCTAAAGATCACAGGAATCCTCGACTGATTCTTCTAGGTGGCCTCACAGACGAACAACGCAGGAAAACCTGCTCTGAATACCACCTGATAAGGCACAAACGGAAGCGATAAAAGACAAGGAGAATCCACTCCTTAATGATAATGATAGAAACTCCAATCCAGGAGCAAAGACTCTAATCCAAGAGTTAAAAGGAGAATAACAATCAATCTCTCAAGAGAGGTAAACAGGTTTTAAACCAAATAATAGTTTTCATAAACGTGAGCCGCAGCTAAAGAGAAATGACAATGGAATTGGCTATATATAGCCGTAAACATAAAACCCTAAATCTAGAACCTTCTAAACAAGATAAACTTAATAAAGAAACTGATTATCCTAATAATTAAAATAGTAAAATAAAGAGATATCCAAGATATCATTAAATCTTGGATTTTGCCTGACCAGCGTAATATACGTCCCGTATCATCAAGACTTGTGGAAAATCTTGGAACTAGAATACTATTTGTAGATACTAATTTAATTTTATTTAATTTTAATTTTTTCCTGTGTGGAAATACTCTCGTAACATCTGTGTGTGCAGCATAGAATAACATTCTTCGCCTTTTTTTTCATTCTTTTTTGATAGATTTCAAACACCAACTGCAACTGTTCTAGAGAGTACCTGGTTCATCTCGAAAGCAAGGGACAGTGTTGTGTAAAATTTTATCAAAACCAGTTTTACTAACTTACTAAATCAAACCAGTGTGCAAATCTTATAAATAGATGGTTAGTGCTGGACAGGCAATACTTGAATGCATCAAGAAACTATCTTATTCAAGAAACCATCTTAAAAGAACTGCAATCTGATTTTATCCATAAGATTCACCACGGTTTATAAAGGGGATAACGTTATTAGAAGGGGTGATAACATTACATATAGAACAAAACAAATTTTGGCAGATCCTGACCATCGGATCGTTTAAATGGTATCATCCCACTAATAATGGTATCCCTTTAAAAATCATGCAGTTCAGCGGCGGTGAGAAGTAACCTATCTGGAAATGAGAACCACTCTTCTAATGATTAGTCAGACTGCATACCTGCTACAGCTCAAAAGATCCTTCAAGGACATGACTGATGGTCTCCTGTTTCTTGTATAACACTAAACGTAAATGCTCTAGAGAGCCTTAACACCCAGTCTTTGCTGCATGGTTATATCACTTAAAGATGTTCTGCTTTTAAGAAATAGTATCTTACTGGGAGCGTATCTGTCTCTCTGAACATAAATATTGTGTTGTAACTATTCTACCATTTTCGCTAGCAAAATTACTGTAAGTACAACTGCGATTCTCTTCTACTTTCCAAATTAGAAGTGAAGACTTTTAGACTTTCTAAATTTACCTGAAACCGAAAACATAACAATTTTAACGTGTTACACCAAAATTCTGATGGCAGACTCAATAGCATGAATCTCCTCTTGTCTGACCTTCTTCCAAACACCACCAATCATCAAATAACCTTTCAAATCCTCTGCTTCACTACTCTTTATCTCATTTAAAGTGGAAATCTCCAGTGACTCAACATCACAATTAGCTTGTCTCTTACTGCAACGACTGGTTTCTGTAACTTGCTCATCCTCAAGCATTTTGATTTGTGGATCGAGAACGGGAAGAACACTTGTTGAACCAAGAACACGAGGCAACATACCAATGGGACATGCGTTCCAAAACTCAGCTTCTTTCCACGTGCTTTCTTTATCTCTGGCACTAGCAGGCATTGCTGTTGTATTCCCGGAATTACCCTTCGCTCGGCGTAGTTTGAGAAGCTCCAGCTTCTTTGCTGCTTCACAGATAGAGACCTCTTGCTCATGAAGGATCTTTTGAACCCCTGGGAGACTGGAGCATTCTTCAGCATATGTAATACTCGGTAATCTTAAGTTAGAAAGCTTTTTTAGTTTTATTACCAGATTTTCATTTCCTAACATTTGAGCAAGAAGTATTGCTGACTCAGAAAGGTGAGTATTGCCAGGATAAGATACCAGAAGACACTTCATAAGAAGTTCCATTAGATTTTTATCCCCAGATCCTATCTTACCAGGACCCTTCCCTTTCTTTAATCTGTCAATGAGCCATGGAACCAATGAAGAAAGGTATTCAAGGAGACGATTTTCAGCCTTGTACTGCGACGCCGAGAGTCGATATAACCCTGTTGAGTTCACAAGAAGAAGACATTGAAAAGTTTAGCACCAAAGGTCTAATCCAATAACTTTCTATGCATATGGGTTACAAAAAGGGTGTTCTCGGGCAATAATAAGCAAACTTTAGTAAGACCGAAGTTTTAGTTACAAACGGTCGTAAGCCAAATTACCAGTTTCAAGTGCCCTGGTTTCTCGAGTCCCAATCATTTGAAGAAGTTCGCTGAGTATCATTAGCAGAAATTCTGGCTCCTTAGATGCTATTCTGGTCACCATGAGTTTCCAGATATCTGTCGCGTTTGCGGATATTTTAGAACAATCCACAGGCCCTACTTCGTCACCCCCTGATATACAAAGAAACTCCAGCATCATGGCAACCACTTCCATGGGGAAAGAAGAGTATAACTGCACAACGACAAGCAGAGTCCTTTTAACCTGTTTCTTTGAACCTGAAAACAAATTTTCGCCTATAAGCATGTGTGTGAGCATATATTATTTGCGCAAAAGGGAAAAAACCCAGAGATCACTGGTTTTCCGAAGTTTATCAGCTCCCCACATGCACATTGAGGGTCTATAGTCGAACAAGCAGATCTTGCAGGTCCCAAAAACTCCAATGTGGAGAGATGTACTTCCCCAAATTACCTAATTATATGCATATTATAAGCCAGGGTGTGAGAAACACTAATAAGCTCGGAAAATGATTTTATGTGGTTGCTTCATACGCATGACAACTTTTGAGGATCTTTTTCTTCATAAACGAGAATGAAACAACTTCAGGGCACTTTAGTGGATCCTAGCAAATGTCCATAACGAGAAAGAAAATTGATGTAAAAGTTAGCAATATCAGATATGTTATATCAAAAGATCATAAGGAGTTCACAGCCTCCAGGACACATGAAGGAAGGCTCAAAAAGACTATTTATCTCATCTACTGAAAGAACAAAAGCATAATGTAGCATCCACCCTATTGTAAGATTCTTCTAAAGTCTACTATCTTATACATTAGCCAATTAATGCAGGCAAGCAAAAGAACCACGATAGACTACAAAACAAAGGCAGATTACCGAAGGATATCCAGTGAAAGGTATTTAAAGTCAGGACCAAAGTGTTGAACATAATTTTCATTTTCATATGATTAGAAGCAAGTTTAACCATAGTACCACGTCAAAGCTTAACCTGATAAACTAAACTATTAAACTTACGCTTTGCCTTCTTTGATGGAGGCTCTGAGCCCTGCTTCGTGGTTAAATGAGAAGCTAATTCATGCAATCTAGACTTAATTTCTTCTTTGATGTTAGTGCTTCCATATGTGTTAAATGGTAAGGAGTTCTTTTGAGGCTCCCAGTAATAAGATTTAAGCCAGTCAAGTGCCTGAAAGTTCAAAAGGTAGAATCAATAATACATCATGCATAATGAGCTGAAGATCCATAAGAAAGATTAAGGGCAAAAGTGATATTGGAGATTAGTTGGATGATGGAGTATCAGGTTCTTTCCCTGTTTGATTCGTATAAACTTCCCAGAAGCAGCAGTAGTTTATAAATCAACTGTTCCTATTCCAACTGGTTCTATTACAACGTGCAAAATTAAATTAGTGCCATCCTAGTTATTGTGTAATCCAGACTCTGTTGTTGCCCAGGTCGATACAAGATGAATACTCAGTAATGAACCAGCCCGACCCAGGTCCATGTCTGCTTTTCTCTGCCAACATTCAAAGATGTTAGCGATTTGGTTCCCAGGAAAACTAAGCTTATATCATAGCTCAATTATTCTGTTTTTGCCTAAAGTTCGTAATTGTTATCTAGCTGAGACTCCCTACCATGGGCAATGAACTGTGACTCAACACAGTAGAATAGAAATAGGCCTAAACTGTCAACAAAATAATATAAACTGGATAAGGACGGATAATATTGTCATCCATAACACAGAAACTTGATTCTTCATTCTCATGTAGATAATACTGGATTTCCTTTGTTTTAGTATTCCTATATTATCAGCTCCTATATGATGGAAACACACTTACTCTTACATGATAAAAACAAACTAATGGGAAGTTTTGTATCTCAACCAGGAAAAACATACATTACCAGCTCCTGAAAATATTTATAACCACTAGTGACGGAAGCTTTATGTACCTTTACAGAGGCAAGACGAACAATGTTAAGTGAAGGTAGATTACGGTGAGAACTCTCTGTAAAATATAATCAAATAAAACAGCATAAGGTACAATATAAGTCCCAAACTCAGAGACCTCAAAGCAAAAAAAGAATTATCCCATTTTCAAACCTAATGATTGTGTGACTGAATGGGAATTAAATAAAATTCACCTTGAGAGCGTATATATTAATTGGTAGATAAAGTATCCTCACCATGACGAATATCTATCAGCATACGCGGGATACCGATTGCATTTGCTGCATCAGCAATCGAAACTTCTGTTTTCTTCCGTGTCTTCTCAACGACCCCATTTACAAGCCTTCACAAATGAGATTGAAGTGTAAGCCTAAACTTCTTCCTAAAATTCTATTGGAACCACAAATATAAACCAAAAAGAAAATGAAAAGGAAAGAACAAGTGTAAGCACATTTAATTAAACGTCTCTATAAAACTCAAACATTGTGTATAACAAAAAGATCTAGTCATCTGTCAGCATGCAAATTTCCATCTACACTTCTACTGCACCATGGCTCGGAACATGATGCCGAGAAAATCAACTTAATGAAATCGTGTTGCTGAATTACACATTAAAAAAAACCAAGACTTCCTAATTCCTAACAACCAGTTAGTTTTTCTTTTCATCCATGGCAATCACAAATTTGCAGACAATCTTTATCAGGTTCTGAATGGGATGTTGCACTGCTTATACTCTAATTTTTTTTTATATAATTTGTATTCTGTCAGAGTGGGACAAGTAAAACATTTCACCTCAGAATGGACATGCAGTGTAGCATCGACAGAACCTCGTCTGAGTCTACTGCTTCGTTACTGGAACCCAATCTACACCATCAAACAGGAAATAAAAAGGGTAATCAACACACACACAAATGTTGAAGAATTTGACCAAATATCAACACTATTAATGACTGAACTTGTTGGGATTACCTGAAGAAAGGATCTTTCAGCTGAATTTCAATAATAGAGGCTGTAACTTCGATAACAATAGGAAGACAACCTCTACTTCTCCATGCCGATATTCTTTTTAGAGCTTCATTAATGGATTCTCTAGAAGAGGAAAATAAACATTCACGAACCCAATTCCATTCATTCCAGCTTAACCAAGGAACCAACTTAACTGAATACTCTTTTCCTTCATCCTCCACCTCTGTCTCTAACTTAGGAAACCCTAATTCCATTATTCCTGGCTAAAATCGGCGAATCCTTCCTCCTACACAACTTTACCTCTCTGGGGGAATATCTTAAACCCTAACTAGATGACCTCTGCCACGGTGGGACGGCCAACCAAAAACGTGACTCAAAACTCGACAACGAACGCCCGCTTCAACTCTCTTAGCTCCAAATCTTAACTAAAAACGATTAAAACAAACAAGAACATAAGAAATAACTAGCAAAGACGCACAAGCGATGCGAGTGCCAAAACATATCATTGCCAAAACCCTGCGGCAATGCAATGAATAAATTAAATTGGCGTGAGTAAAGTTCATCTTTGAAAGTGATAACAGTGCACCAAAACTCTACAACATCACCACAAATATTAAAACGAAAGTCATATCCACAACATCCAGAAATCAGATTATAACTATCATTCAAGCTTACCAATAAAGAAAACCTATCATTTCACATCGTTAAAAAAATGAGTGCAAGCACAAAAATGAAGCCGTCCTTGACTACATGGAAATCCAAAGTGGCCACATCAATCACATAAGTTTTAACATAATATGTTTCATGATGTGCATCATTCTCTGGATTAGAAGGAAAAAAGAAAAGATTATAGCTTTCATTAGATTAGAAAGAAAAAAGAAAAAATTATAGCTTTCATTAGATTTGTGTATGATAAGATTGGTAATTTTAACTGATACTTATGTAGCAAAACTATAAAAATAATGTTTGCGTCTAATGAATTATGCAGGGGCGAAGATGCACAACAAAAAACCTTTTCAAAAAAAGAAATACGGAAAAGCAAATGAGAAGAAAAAAAGCAAACGAATTTGCAGTTTTTTAGAATTGGAGATTTCTTATGAACCAAGAGCTCAGAGTATATGCATGCAGTGAATACTGATACGATGGCCAACAGTAATAGAGCTTTTAAAAGCCAGAGTTAAGCTTGACATAAGACGCTCAATATTTCGAAGACTTAAACAGTCCTGAACAACACTGATACCCCTTAATTTTTTAACCACGATACAGAGTATAACAAATGCCATAAAAGTAGAAGAATTTACTAAATAGAAAAACCGAAGCTTATGCTTATATAGCAGCAACAGCTTCAAGAAACCAGAGAAATGGGCAAATGCTGTTTAAGATAGCACAACCTGTAAGATATGTTTTCAGCCCTCCCTACCCACATAAAATAGCACAATACTCTTAAACTATTTACAATCACTAATTAGCTTTTGTTTTCCACGCTCCATCAAATACTTGTGGTATACAAATTTGTAAACCAAGTACTACACTCATTATCTAGGCCAGAATCATTTGGAATCTGACGTCTATTGATAATTTCCTTCTAATGTATAGATTAGGTACACCACATATACAAACAACGGGTTCACTGATATTTTCTATGAGGCATTTTATCAAGCAACACATCGACGAACATATAGCTAAGCTAGAATGAATCGATTTTATTTTTTTTGGAGCATTGAATATCATCCTACGTATCTAATGAACATTAAAAGGAATCGCAAGAGAGAAAGTCCATTACCTTGGTTGTTAGAAATAAGTAACGGAAAACACGATGAGCTTTTAGAAAATGTTTGAATTCGGTGGGGTTTTTGAAAGAGGCAAAAATGTTTAAGAAAAATAGGGTTTGCTAACAATCGAAAAGCAACTTTTTGAAAAGGGTGGAGGGGGTGGTGGTCGTGGTGATAATCGAAGATTTGAAGGAGGATGGTGGTGACGGTGAGAGTGAGAAGAAATTGAAATTGAAATTGGGATTTTTGATTGGCGATGGTGGTGTTGGCGGTTACAGTGGCGTTGCTGGTGTTGATAGTTTAGCTGCTTACGTTAGGGTAGAAGAAGAAGGTGGTGGTGGTGAGTCGAAGAAGATGAAGGAGGTGGGAGGGAGAATGGTGGTGGAGACTGGAGAGGAGGAAGAAACGAGAAGTAGTTTCAGATTCGTACAAAGAAGAAGAGAGTTAAGTTGTCCGTTTGACAAACATATCCTTAGGATTTTCAGTAATTACGAAGGCACATTTGATAACAATAAAAACTCGGAGGGGTATTTTAGTCCAAGGAAAAAGTAATCAAAAACTCTATGGACACTAAGAGCAAGGGCTACGGGGGGTTAAGAGCCTCTTTCAAAATTAAAGACTTGATCAAATTTGATCAAATTAGGTCATCCTATGGATAGAGTGAAACACCCTTTCACCCAATACTCTATCACACTCTCGTTCAATCGAAGGAGTCCCTGGAAATCTTCCCTACACGGCTAATCATTTGCCGTTTGAAATCAATATAGAAAAAAAGGGCAAACAGTTTGCCGTCCAAATTATTTTTCTTTTTTACGGCTTTTGGTTTGCCGTATTTTGACTTTCAATATGTAAACGGCTAAAAATCAGCCGTATTTGTTTCACGTTGTTCAGTCACCAAAAAATTTATTTCCTAAATTAAACACGTTTTATTAAAAAATATTTAATGTATATAATTCATATTTTTCTGGCCAATAAAATCCTGACAAGTAGGCGTGTACCAAACTAAACAGCTAACTATCAGCCTTATGTAAAATCTTTCTTTCATTTTTTTTCCTTCGTACGGGCAATTGTTTGCCGTATAGATTATTATCCTTGTTTCCCACAGTGGGATTTGCACTCATTCAGTTAGACTCTCTTTCACTTTGCAAGAGATAGACTCCAAAAGAGTCTATCCCATAGCCCTTGCTCTAAAAAGAACCTTTTTCTTTATTATATATATATAGTAAGATAGTAAGATAATGTAAGTTGATTTTAACTTGTGTACTGCAATATTGTCTCTTTAAGAAGTGTCAAAATTTGGCTAGCCTCAATGTCTTTCTTTGGTCTCCAAAAATGACCACAAAATTTGGAGCTATTGGTGTTCTTTAAGCTTGAGACAAATTCTACTTTCCGCTGAACCAGCTTTTTGTACAGGTTAAAATTAACTGCTATTTGTTTCATGACACTTGCCTCGAGCAATAATGTCAACAATACGAAACTTTTCCGCACGCAATTAACTTCCACTTCACCAGCACAGTAGGAGCATAGATCTGAAAATAAATAAATTAGCCTAGTACAACTGATTCATTGTAAGCCTGACTGCCAATGTATAATTTGATGACAAATATAAACTATAGCAAGTTATGTCCTGCACTTGGTTGAATTTATACCAATAATATGAGCAAAAACTAAAAAGAAAGTTCTCACTGTATGAGAACAAATAGTTAGGAAAAAGACAAATTGAAAAGTATAGGCCTATTATTAAGTTTTGAATGGGGGGAAATTGTCCACATTCCTTATCTGACTACCCCTGAAAATAAACCCTTTACAGTACAGAACTCTCTCATCTCTAGGCCGGAGAATTTGCTTAATAAAGTTTTGTTAACAGGCAATGGATGTGTTAATCAAATTTGGTGGTGGTGGTACCTAGGTTGTAGTAGTGGTTCTATTAACCTGATGCTAGCACCTATGTTGTGCTTTGTAATGGTATTGACTGAAATCATTACATGCACCCATATGAGAAGTACCTGGGAACGTGTTATCTCTAAATTCTTTGTATTGGGATCAGTTTAACAAGAATCCAATTGAGCTAAATTAATGGGAGAATGTGTGTATTGTTGATATTTAGTGCGGAATATCAGCTAAAGGGTTCATTTATAATCAACCGTGCAAGGTTCTTTGAATTGCAGAAACGTGTTTAAGGCAGAAAATGAGATCCCTATGGATCTGTCCACATAACTATTGGTGATGAAGGCAACTGAAAAGTCTTAGCTCACATGTATACCTCTGTTTTTGCTACTTGTTGGTGGTATCACTAAAGACAGCTTATGTCTAGGATCATGTTTTTCTAAAAATCTCGAAATGGGATGAGCATGTTGTGCGAGAAAAGAAACACAACAGAGACATGTTTATTCAGAAACACAACAGAGATAATATGATG
This sequence comes from Papaver bracteatum, assembly GCA_023529315.1. Classification (NCBI taxonomy): domain Eukaryota; kingdom Viridiplantae; phylum Streptophyta; class Magnoliopsida; order Ranunculales; family Papaveraceae; genus Papaver; species Papaver bracteatum. The sequence continues at coordinate 119,602 of JAJJWX010001451.1, read as the reverse complement.
CAAGATATAATTAACTATGTGTCATAATTCAGGAGAAACATATTCAGAAACATGTCTCAGAATTAGTGTATCGCATCTCAAACCACCTAAGAAAGTACAACACATCATCAAAGAACCACAGAGTGCGTAAGTGGGAACAATTTATGTGGAAGAAATGACATGCATATGTTTATTGAAATCTGAAAAGCAGCAATATCAAGTAACAATTAAGAGCACTACATTAATTCAATAACAAGGTTATCTTTAACAGCGTAAGAGCAACTCCACTGCATTTTCAATGAGTTTAATAGTGCCACCCAACCCAAGACATTCAAACTACAACATCCCCCCTCTCATACAATAAACCATTAACCTTACCAGGTTATCTGAATCGTGACAGGCGTGACATGATTGAAATTTCCTAGTTAGCTATAAGGGAAACATACAACAGGCAATATCTAGCATGTTGTTACAACACATTGGTTAACTGTCAAAAGCTTTAACATGGATATATAGCTGAATTAGTGCATACTGCAAGTTCATGGATTACAGGAGAAAGATGAATTTCCTTCTTTGGTCAGTAAGCCATGTGTCCAACTTCGTGCAAAGTGCCAAATTGGGCCTTTGATTAAGCTGTCCCGATGACTGGGGAAGGAAGGTACCATGCCTATTATCTAAGTAGTAGAGTAAAACTTGCTACTTGCAACAAAATGCATTTCATCCAAGTAGATAGTGAATTGTTACCCAAATGAAAATCATTTTAGCACCAGATGCTAAGCCATTTATTCAACTTTATTGACTATAATAAGATTATTACAAACAACAATAGTAATTCAACAAAGTTACCATCCTTGAAATCATAACCATGATCATATTGAGGAAAACATGAGTTTCATAGCTAATAAACTTGGTCAAATTGAAACTTTTACTCGATGAAGAGATTGGTTTATCAGATTGGAAATTTTATGAAACCCTAAACCCCCAATTTCACATGCAAAGAATATAAAAAATTGGGGGATTCATAATAGCTAGAACTACTTAGGTTTGGGTTTAGAACTAGGTTAAAACAAGAAGATAATAAAGGATAAGAGACGAACAGAAACTTTGATTTAAATTGATTATTTTTTACACACTTGAATTGCCGAACAGAGAATAACATATATACATAAACTTCCTTGAATTGCAAGGTACTATGATTTCCTAAAATACATGATTCCTAAACTGTAACTTCTTGTATTGTAAGGTACCTTGTGTTATTTCACACACATACCAGATATTGGGTTAACACCCTCCCGCAAGCGTAACGGTTTCTCTTGAACCGTAAGCTTGAATCGTAAAACAGAAAAACGGTCTTTAGGAAGTGGTTTTGTAAATATATCTGATATTTGATCCTTAGAGGATATAAACCTGACATCAAGAAGTTTACAAGCAACTTGATCATTATTTTTCAATTGATTAAAACAAGAATTGGGTTACAGTGTGTTATTTCACACATGTACCAGATGTTGGGTTAACAATAATTGAAATCATAACTCTAGAAAATCAGAAGCAGTCTTGAGTTTTGAATCAATATTCATGCGTCTTTGAATCAATAATCATGCGTCTCACTTCATCTTGTTCTTCAGAGAAACCCAAAATTTAAAACCTAACATCAGCAGAACAAGGTTTTTTCAAGTAGCATAGAATAAAGAGGGTAAGGAGAAAAAATTGTTGGAGATTGTTTGAAACAAAGATTTGATCAAAAATTATAATTTTTCTTAGTATCGCCTGTTTCAGAATTGAAGTTCGAGTTTCATTATTTTACTTTCTATAGAGAAGTTTCATTACTTTCTACAGAGAAAAGTCAACGAAGAGGAGGAGAAGTTGGAAACTATCGAAGGAAAGAAAAGAAGAAAAAAAAAAATCGTGGGTTCAGTGGGGTTCGAACCCAGATCCTTTGGTTGCCTATTCTCATATTTGAGGGTAATTTAGAAATTTCTAGGGTCACCAAATCCAATCTTTTTTATCAAATTGAAAAAAAAATCATGTCCCTCATTTACACAAAGTCACCATATATAGAGTCATCCCTCGCTTCGCTCGGTCGGCCTAATAATTTCATGTAGCAAGGAGAAAAAAAGGTTTACAAAGTGGATATTTCCACCCCAAAGAGTTTTAACAGTCCATCGGCATACTTTTCAAATAAATACCTTTTTAAAAATACACCGAGGTGAAAAAAACACCATACTTATATTTTATTTAAACAGAACTAGTAGTAAAACACCAAGGTGACCAAATTTGGAGTATAAAAACTCCGTTAAAACTCCATATTAAACAAAATTGATACAAAAACCCCAAATTTTTAAAAATTAATATGAAAACCCCAAACAAAATTGTTTTCATCAAATTCTATGATGAAACCAAATTTGGTTTCAACTTATTTTTGCCTTGAAAGATCTAATAAGATCTGAAACTAGGTTGTAAAAAGAAACAATAAGTTGTAAAGAAAAGTATGATTTGTATTACAATCTATCTCAGTTGTTTACGATAAGATTCAACTCCTAAAGAAAGAGAAGGATTGATACTTTATAGTACCAATACAGGACTCAACAGTTACAGAAGGTAGCTAACACAAAGACAGATGTCATAAAGACATTGGTTACAAGAAAACCAATAAAGAGTGAGATGTACTAGTGACCTGTACCAGCTGAGTTGTACTGGCTCTTACAGTCCCCCTCAAACGAAGCATTGTGATGGTGCATCAGTTTGCTTTGCAGCTTAGTAAACAACGACTTTGACAACCCTTTGGTAAAAAGATCTGCAACTTCCTCCAAAGTATGAATATACTCAATACACACGAATCTGTTAGTAAACAAGGCTCCGAACAGTGTGATAGTCAATCTCCACATGTTTGGTACGAGCATGGTAAATAGGATTCGCAACAAAACTTCGAGTACCCAAATTATCACAAAAAATAGTGCAAGGAGTACGTAAGGGTACCTGTAACTCGGTTAACAAATATGAGACCTACAATATCTCAGAGGAAGTAACAGCCAAGACTTTATATTCTGCCTTAGTGGAGGAGCGATAAATTGTGGGTTGCATTTTAGATGACCAGGAAAACAAATAATCACCCAAAAAGATACAGTATATCTAGCAATAGACTTGCGAGAATCTAGACAACCTGCCCAATCACTATCAGAGAATGCCTTGATTGAATGACAAGGACCTGAACCAATAACTATTCCCGAACCCAAAGAACCCTTTAAGTATCTCAGAATGCGTTTAGCTAACTGCAGATGCACGTTAGTGGGAGAGTGCATAAATTGGGAGACATAGTTTACAGCAAAACTAATGTCTGGTCTTGTAAGTGTTAAGTATTGAAGACCACCTACCGAACTTCTATAGGAACTATCATCTAGTAAAGCAGCACGATCAAGAATAAAAACCCTTTTTTCATGAGCAAATAGGTGTTCTGCATGGTTTACAGTCAGTCATACCATATTTCTTGAGCAAATATAAAGAATACATGTTTTGTGCAAGGTAGTTTGTCTGAAGTAGAATTCTAGGTGGCCTTTAATCCTAGAAAATAGCTTAAATTCCTTAAATCCTTTATAGAAAATTTCAGAACTTAAGGCAAGTATTAAGGACTGGAGTAAAGCATCAGTTTCTCCAACTAAGATTATATCATCAACATAGACCAACAAAATCATCTTCAAGCCAGACTTGTTGTAGTAAAACATGAAATTATCCACTTCTGACTTTGTAAAGCCATAACCAATAACAAATGTTATAAACCTATCAAACCATGCCCTAGGAGCATGTTTCAAACCATATAAGGACTTCTTCAAATGACACACATATGGAGGATTTTCTGAAGAGACAAACCTAGGTGGTTGCTCCATATACACATCTTCATCCAAGTATCCATGCAGAAACGCATTAGATACATCAAGTTGCCTCATAACCCATTTGTTGCTCATAGTTAAACCTAATACACATCTAATAGTAGTGGCCTTCTGTAAAAGAGGGGGTCTAACAACCACACCCAATATTTCGATTAGAAATATATATGGACAAACTCCGAGTTACTTTCTAGAGAATCAACTAGACAGTCAGACTCAAACTAGATAGAAATATCTCAAGGAGTTATTATCTCAATCTCTCAATTTGATCTATACTCAAGCAAATAGAAATATGCGAGTCTTTATCAAAGAGAAATAACTTGGATGGTACCAAAGACAAATATCCAAGTATCAATCAATTTAAATCAACAACCACAAGGTCGGATATTCTAATTGGTTGAACAACGCACAACATGTATTATTTCAATTATATAACTAAATATAATGCGGAAAAAAAATAACACAAACACCAGAATTTTGTTAACGAGGGAACCGCAAATGTAGAAAAACCCCGAGACCAAGTCCATATTAAACATACATTGTATTAAGCCGCTACAGATACTATCCTACTCCAAGCTAACTTCGGTCTGGACTGTAGTTGAACCCCAACCAATCTCACACTGATCCAAGGTACGGTTATGCTCCTACGTCTCTGATCCCATCAGGATACTATGTACTTGATTCCCTAAGATGATCTCACCCACAACCAAGAGTTGCTATGACCCAAAGTCGAAGACTTTAATAAACAAATCTGTAGCACAAAGAAAAGTTTACAGTAATAGATAAATCTGTCTCCCATGAATATACCTACAAGTTTTTGTTCCCTCTGTTGATAAATCAAGGTGAATATGAACCAATTGATAATACCAGACTTATATTCCCGAAGAACAACTCAGCTTTATCAATCACCTCACAATAGTCTTAATCAACGCAGCGAAAAAAGATATTGTGGAATCACAAACGATGAGATGAAGTGTTTGTGACTACTTTTATATCTTTCCTATCAGAGATAGAAATCTCAAGCCAATTATTACAATTGTACTCGTACAATAGAAACAACAAGATCAGATCACACAACTACGATAAAAGTAGTATCGGTCTGGCTTTGCAATACCAATTAAGTCTTTAAGTCGTTAACCTAGTTTTAGAAGAAAAAAACCAAAGGTTAAAGGATAATCGACTCTAGCTTAGCAAAACTAGTATCACACAGAATGTGTGGGGATTAGGTTTCCCAGTTGCTAGAGTTCTCCCTTATTTAGTTTTCAAATCAGGGTTTGCAATCAATGTTAGCTTACTAACAAAGCATTCAATATTCACCATTAGATGAAAACCTGATTAGATTCAAGCTAATATTTATCAACCGTTAGATCGAAAACATAGCTTGTTACATGCACATGTAATGCACGTTTCTAGGCTTGTGTAACCGTAACCAAACTCGTACATTAGTTGGTTCAACAATAGTTAACCAAATGGTTAGCCATATGATAACTTTCCTATCAACCATATTCTTTTTCACCATAACTAGTCCAAATGACTCAAATGAACTAGTTCGAGATTTGTTCAATTGCTTAGATCTTTATGTACTACACAAGACATAATCGAAGCAAAAACGATGTGATTCACTCGAATCGATTCATGAACTATAAAGCCACGGTTTGCAATAGCATTCCTTAGTTTATTAAGATAAGTTCACAAACATCGTTTTTAGACATAACCTACCGAAGTTCGCGTACTGGGTTCGCGGACTTAAGTTTCCATACGGAGTTCACAAACTTCAGCAGAAATTCTCGGGTTCGAGAACTACTAGTTCGCGGACTGAAGTGCACGTACTACTCCGGTTTCACTTGATCAACAAAGTTCGCAAACTTTGGTTCAAGCAATAAGGACTTATACATATATGTGTTTCCACAACAATGCTTATATCCTCCAATGGTTATATTTTCTAAACTATCATTTTAATCATTGAAACATTCTCAGAGGGCATTATATAGTTGTTATTCACAAACTCTTTTTCGTTAGAGAAATTTCCAAAATGATTGAAACATAACATGACTTTCGTCACTAGGTAAAGATGAACTTGTCTAAAGCGAAAGCTTTACCAATACGTATTTCGATAAATAGATAAGCGAGATATACTCAGCTCGAAATATCACATGTGTATAATCTAAGTTTATATAGCAAAACGACTTTTATCTCAAGATAGGACATAGTGTAGATAGAATTTTGAGTGATAGATAAGCTCAAGTCTCCACATACCTTTTAGTCGATGAAGATCCACTGGTTCCTTGAGTAGTCCTTCGTCTTGTATGATGATCTCCGTGGAGTTCTTGAGCTCAACTACACTTTCTATCCTAGTCCGAGACCTTAGCCATAGTGTATTAGAAATCAAGACTTTATAGTTTTGATCACTAACATTGACAAACATGCTTGATATAGCAACGCATGCGAGTTCGTCCTAGCAATGCTCTAACAATCTCCCCTTTTTTCAATTTTAGTGGCAAAACTATTAATACATATGGAATATAAACAATATATAAATAAACTTTGTAGCTCCTATTCCACATGTCTAATCTTCAACATTACTCGAAATCTTCGTCACTTCCAAGTAGTCTAATGATCCCAAAGGTTGTAAGTTTAGCATCATCGTTGTTGAAAATCCATAGTTATAACAACGAGAAAACAAGAGTTCTCAATAATTGTTATACAGTGTCATAGTATCATTACACAGCGTCAAAGTACAATTGCATCACAACTTTAACAACAATACTATGGTAATATGTCACTCCCCCTTAGTCAATACTCCATCTCACATGGAAACCACTCCCCCTTACATAATGATACGAAAACCTTATGTATTTGTAGTGTGAACTACATATTAATTCTCCCCCTTTTTGTCAATAAAATTGGCAAAGGTACAAGAACGGGATCCTAATAAAATTTTCGTAGGAGACATTTCATGACCAAAAGTAAATGTATATCATCTTGTTTAGATGCAATCATAAAGCCGAAGCTAAATGCATTCAACAATAAGTTCATAAAGATACAAGATAACCCCTATAATATTCCACAACCGCACTTGAAAAAGCGGGGGTCTAACAACACCTCCCAATATTTCGATTAGCAATCTGTATGGACAACTCCGAGTTGTTTTTAGAGAATCAACTAGACAGTTAGACTCAATCAATAGAAAATACTCAAGGAGTTATTATCTCAATCTCTCGATTTGATTTACTCAAGCAAATATGATTCGCGAGTCTAATCAAAGAGAGATAACTTGGATGGTACCAAATACCAATATCCAAGTGTCAATCAGTTTAAATCAACAACCAAAATGGTCGGATATTCTAATTGATTGAATAATGCACAACCTGTATTATTTCAATTATATAAAAATATAATGCGGAAAACAAATAACAAAGACACCAGAAATTTTGTTAACGAGGAAACCGCAAATGCAGAAAAACCCCGGGACCTAGTCTAGATTAAACATACATTGTATTAAGCCGCTACAGACACTAGCCTACTCCAAATTAACTTCGGTATGGACTGTAGTTGAACCCAAACCAATCTCACACTGATCTAAGGTACAATTATGCTCCTACGCCTCTGATCCCAGCAGGATACTGCGCACTTGATTCCCTTAGATGATCTCACCCACAACCAAGAGTTGCTATGACCTAAAGTCGAAGACTTTAATAAAAAAATCTGTCTCACACAGAAAAGTCTATAGGAAATAGATAAATTCGTCTCCCACGAATAAACATACAAGTTTTGTTCTGTCTTTTGATAAATCAAGGTGAACATGAACCAATCGATAAAACCAGACTTATATTCCCGAAAAACAACTCAGTTTCATCAATCACCTCATAATAAACTTAATCGACGCAGCGAAGAAGATTATTGAGGAATCACAAACTATGAGATGAAGATGTTTGTGACTACTTCTATATTGCCTATCGGAGATAGAAATCTCAAGCCAATTATTACAATTGTACTCGTACGATAAAAACAGCAAGATCAGATCACACAACTACAAGAAAAGTAGTATCGGTCTGGCTTCACAATCCCAATGAAGTCTTTAAGTCGTTAAACTGGTTTTAGAAGTAGAAAACCAAAGATTAAAGGAGAAGTGGTAATTGAACTTTTGTCCCTACTTTTGATGGTCTACACAAATATCCTTATCACATAATAATTTTGTCCCTCTTTATCTAAAAGCCCATCAGGGGCCCAATAACAAATTATTAACTTCCAAATATACCCCCTGTGTGTTATCATCCACTCCTGCTATAACTACTTCCGTAGTAATTAACTTCCAAATAATAACCAGTGTTATCATCATCGTTCTACTCTTACTCATCATCAAACTCCTTCGTCAGATAATCCACCGTCACTTTCCCGAAACCACCACCACTACCACAACAACAACAACACCATCAACATTATCATCACTACCACCACCATCACCATCACCACCACCACGAATCATTCACTCACCACCACCGCAAATCCGTACTCACTCTCTACGATTTCTCTTTAACAATCAAATCTCACCACAACCAAATCCACAATCAAATCAATACAATCAAAACCTTATTAATTCGTTACCTAGTTTCAAATTCGAAGCAATCAAAGGAATCTGAAACTCTTCATCAACTACGACGGCGACTCTTGACTGTGCGATTTGTATTTCTAGATTTGAGAGAGAATATCAATTGAGATTGTTGCCGATCTGCTGTCATGTATTTCATTCTGTTTACATTGATCAGTGGATTATGCTGTCGAATTACAACTGTCCGATTTGTAGATCTGAGGTGAAATTCGTTGATGATGAAGATGGTGATGGCGAATTGAAGATGATTTCATCGTCTGCCAGGAGTTTCAGGATTGAGATTGGAAGTGTAAGTCGAAGTAGTAGAATGGAGATTGAAAGTTTCTCTGCTAGCGATTTGCAGAATCGGTCTTACTCGCTCGGATCGTTTGAGTATTATGTTCAGGAATTCGATGTTGAGGTTTTCATGGAATTGGAAAGGATTAACGAGAATCGAGATCAATTTGATGAAGTTTCAGTTTCTGTTGGTGGCGATGCAGGTGGTGATGTTGAGGAAGCGACGGAGATTGTGATTGAGGATCCAGTTCGAGCTGAATCTGATGAAGCCGCGTCGTATGCTAGATCTCTGTCATATGCTTTGTAGTTTTCTGATAGGTTTTATGGTGGAAATGTACAGAGGAGTGGTGGTGATGGTGGTTGTGGATTGGATGAAGGCGGCTGCGGCGGTGGTGGAAGGGTTTGGGATTTGGAGTGGATGATAAGATACTACGGAAGTAGGTTAAGGAAGTTAATAATTTGTGGTGTTGTAGATGTGTGATTTGTTGGTGGCAGTATTGGTATAAGTTGTTGTTACAGATATTGGATCAACTATGGTTTTGATCCATTTCAGTTGGATCAACTATGGTTATTGATCCAACTGCAATGGATAAACATCCACTGTTGATCCAACTGAAATGGATAAACATCCATTGTTGATTCAATTGAGGTTGGTTTTGAAGCTGGTCTTGGAGCTGTTGGTCTTTATGAAGCTACAGGTAATGAAATATGATGGTTATATGGGTTGAAGCAGGCAGTGATATTGGATCAACTATGGTTGTTGATCCATATATTTTGGATCAACTATGGTTGTTGATCCATCTATATGGGATCAACTACTGTTGTTGATCCTTTGAACTCATGTTTTGTAGTTTAAATTATGTAAATTTGTTCTAATGTTGAACTTGTGGTGCAATGGTAGCATGACTGACTCCATGTCAGATGATGCGTGTTCGACTCACGCCAAGTTCACTCCATTTTACATGGATAAACTATCATTATTGATCCAATTTTACATGGATCAACTTCCATTGTTGATCCACTAAAATTGGATCAACTTCTACTGTTGATCCTTTTTTCTTGGATAAACTAGATAAACTTCTATTGTTGATGGTTTTGTTGGTGGATCTGAAACTGCAGCTGATGAACTGGTAGCATTTTTCCATCAGCATGGATAAACATCCATTGTTGATCCAACTGCAATGGATAAATTTCTAATGTTGATCCAACTGCAATGGATAAACATCCATTGTTTGATCCAACTAAAATGGATCAACTACTTTTTGTTGATACAAAAAAATTTGAACCAGTGATGGTGGTGGCGGCGTCGGTGGTGGTGGCGGCGGTGGTGGTGACGGTGGTGGTGGCGGTGGTGGCGGCGACGAATTTGTGGTGGAGGAGGACTAGTGGTGGTGTAATGGTGGCGGTGAAGGAGTGGTGGTGGAATATTGGTGGTGGTGGCGGTTGGTAGGTGGTGGTTGTTGAACGGTGGTGGTGGTGGTGGTGCTAGTGGTGGTGGTGAAGTGGTAGTGGAAAAAATGTGTCGTATTTTGAAATAAAGAAAAATATTATATGAGTGAGGGTATTAAGGTAATCTAATATTAAATGGATAAGGTTATAAAAAAGGAGGGACATAATTATTGTTGCATAAGGATAAATTTGTAGGGAGTTAAAAGTAGGGACATATAATTAATATACCCAAAGGAGAATCGACTCTAGATTTAGCAAACTAGTATTACACAGAATGTGTGGGGATTAGGTTTCCTTGTTGCTAGAGTTCTCCCTTATATAGTCTTTCAAATCAGGATTTGCAATCAATGTTAGCTTACTAACAAAACATTCAATATTCACCGTTAGATGAAAACCTGATTAGATACAAGCTAATATCTCTCAACCATTAGATCGAAAACTTAGCTTGCCACACACACATGTACTTGACGTTTTTGGTTTGTGTAACCATACCCAAATGTGTCAATGGTTGGTTCAATAATAGTCAACCAAATGGTTAGCCAAATTATAACTTTCATATCAACCATATTCTTATTCACCATAACTAGTCCAAATGACTCAAATGAACTAGTTAGAGAGTTGTTCAATTGATATGAGAGCTCATGTACTACACAAGACATAATTGAATGAAAAACGATGTGATTCACTCGAATCATTTCATTAATTATAAAGCCACGGTTTGCAAAATCATTCCTAAGTAATTTAAGATAAGTTCACGAACAACGTTTTCAGACATAACCTCTTGAGTTCGCGGAATCAAGCTAACCGGTTGAAGTTAATAAACTCCAGTAGAATTTCTCGGGTCGATAACTTCCGTCAGTTCACGGACTGGGTTCGCGGACTGCACCTGAGCTTCAACTTCAGCAGATATTCGCAGGTTCGAGAACTTACGCTAGTTCGCGGACTGAGTTGACTGCTCACGTTCCGGTTCCACTTGATCAACAAGGTTCGCAAACTTCGGTTCATGTGCTAAGAACTTATACATATATGTATTGCCACAATAATTTTTATATCCCACAATGGTTATATAGTCTAAACTCTCATTTCAATCATTGAAACATTCTCAGAGGGCGTTATATAGTTGTTATTCACAAACTATTTTTCGTTAGAGTGGCAATTTTAACGAAATCTTTGTCAATATTTGTCAATTTTAGTGGCAAAACTATTAATACATATGGAATACAAAAATTATATAAATAAACTTTGTAGCTCCTATTCCACGTGCCTAATCTTCAACAATACTTGAAATCTTCGTCACTTCCAAGTAGTCCAATGATCCCAAAGGTTGTAAGTTTAGCATCATCGTTGTTGAAAATCTGTAGCTATAACAATGAGAAAAGTATCGGTTCTCAATCATTGTTATACAGTGTCATAATATTATTACACAGCGTCAAAGTCCAATTACATCACAACTTCAACAACAATACTATGGTGATACTTCACTCCCCCTTAGTCAATACTCCATATCACATGGAAACCACTCCCCCTTACATAATGGTCCGAAAACCATATGTATTTGTAGTATGAACTACAATTAATTCTCCCCCTTTTTGTCAATAAAATTGGCAAAGGTACAATAACGGGATCCTAATGAAATTTCCGTAAGAGACATTTCATGACCAAAGGTAAATGTTGTATCATCTTGTTTAGATGGAATCATAAATCCGAGGCTAAATGCATTCATCAAGGAGTTTATAAAGATAAAAGATAACCCCTAAAAATTCCACAGCCTCACTCCCCACAAATATTTGGAAATTAAGCGCAAGTTCAAAAGAACTCTCCCCCATAAGATGTCATTCCCAAGGGAACAACAAAAGCGACCTTATTTTCAAGAGAAAAGAAGGATTTCTTTAGACTCATCAAATTATAAACAAGTATGAATTTGGAATCCAAAATATTCAATCATATTAACCAAAGCAAACCAAGATTAATTTGACTAAATATGCTCAACACAAGTAAACTTATGGAGACTTAATACATCGATTAGATTATTCACAAGGGAACCCATAAATACTCTTACTGGATTGCACAATTAAACTAATCAATTCAATTGTTCACACTCGACATGAGAAAAATCTATGGAGTGCTAACTAAATAATCACACTAGATGATTTATTTTGTTCATTTTGGCTCAACATATTAGATTATGGAAGCCCGACTAAGATTATCATAGAAAATGACAACTTTAACCGTCCATGTACTCAACATGAGAGAACTCACGGAATACAAACTAAATAACCAAACAAGTTGATTAATTTAGTTCTTAATGCTCAACATATTGCATCTTTATGGAACAACCAACCATGACAATAAGAAATCGACTTAGTCGTATAGTGCTCAACATAAGATACAAGATGGAACCTTCACGGTAATACATAATAATATGAAACAATTAAGCTCTAAACCTTGGATTACAAAACAAGGACCTATTCTATTTTTCCATCACAAAGTGACATAATAGGCTTTATCCTTGAATCACAAAAGATTTTAACCTATCTTACATCAAAGATTGACAATATAACTTTTGTGTTTTGCCAAAAGTTCATTCATTCCTTTATCAATATTTGCATACCAATACGTGAACGACTTTACTTTTGACAAAATATGGGACAATAAAGTTCACGAACGTAAACACACATATCCCATCAAAATATTGCAATATATAAAACTATAAAGATTAATACTGCAACCATCATCTTCCAAACAAGTTTAGAATTAAAACCAATAAATTTAAAAACAAGAAGATGAAATCATTGGATATAGCTATGTGTAATCACAATCATGGCTATTCCAAAATACTAGTTATTCTTCTAAATAAAACGGATAACATAGAATATTTACTAGACATTAAGAACCAAACATAAAAACTTCCAAGTCATACCGAACTAGGTTCAAATCGACAGTTCGGGACCTTCTTGAGCCTTAAGATCTTGAAGCTTGTGAATGACAGCATCTTCTGTACTTTTGATATCCTTATTGGGAAGTTTTTTAACATGGTTTCTCATGAGAACAAGATTAAACTTAACTTTTTTCAACTCAGTTCTTACCACATCAAGATACTTCATTGTATCAACAAGTAGTTGCTTAGCCTTCTCAAATTCCATTAGGAAGTCAAGAACTTCATCCGATGAAATCTCTTCAATCTCTTCTATATCTGAAAGTGAATCAGAGGATTGATGAAGAGAACCTTCAAATTCAACAAGGGTTTCCCTTACTTCATCGAGTTTTCCATATACCGCCTTATCAATGACATCTTTAGTCAAATCCGAAGAAAACGAAGAAGAAGAGGAAGCCATTGATAACAAGAAGCCTAGAGTAATGGAGTAACTCAATAGGATAGGTATATAAAGAAAAACTCGAGAGATTTAGGGTTACGGGATAGGTTTAAGGGATAACTTGAACCGTACGCATACCCGTAGAATGGTTTTTCACAAGGCTCTTCATAGAAAAAGAAAACACTTTTATTTTTCAAGGTATTTTAGAAAATAAAAAAAACTCACAAACCAGTGTCTGAACAATGATCTTTCTAAAAACGATAAGATATTAGCTAGATAATTAGAGTCACTTAGTTATGGGGTATACCTATCAAATTCTCTCACAACTAGGCTTTTTTTATGTGATATATTCAACCTTGTGATTAACTCACACAAGTATGAGCCTTTAGCTCATCAAATGAATATTGTTCATCTCTATCCTTCTGTCTCAGATATGTGCTCTTTCTAGTGAGATAAGACACTGATTGATTATATTTATTATCATAAGGACTAAATCTAGGACCTCTTGCAATAGGATCAAGAGAATCGGATTGGATAGGAATTCATTTTCTAAATTTAAATTTATCAGAAACATCCTTATAAGTACAGGAAATGTTCTTATTAATACTGCAAAAAGAATTGTCAGAAAGAACTTTATCCCTGTGATGATATCTAGAGTAGAGATCATTCTCATAAGGTTTCTGGTTTCTTGAGGGCATACGATTCACTGCTTTAGTCGACTGACTATTTGTTTCATTGACAGTGAAGAGAAGCAAATTACAAAGCTTAGAAAAAAATTCCTTCTTGAAAAACAATGAATAGCATAGTGATTTTGTTTCCCACAAAAGGTACAGGTTCATGGAGGTGAAGCAATAACTGGCACCTGCTTAAACTTCATACCCATACCAGAAGATTGAAAGTTTTGCAACCTTTTCTTGTCACAATCTTCTTCCAGAGAACATTTCTTCGTATATGTTAATTCCCGAGAATTAGTCACAGAAGAATTTCTCCTTAGGACAGAGTTTTCCTTTTGTGTCAAGTTTCTTAGTGTGTGTGTCCAAAGAAATCCTTCTTTTCTCTTGAAATTAAGGTTGCTCTTGTTGTTCCCTTGGTAATCCTTGAGCAACAAGTCTGGCTTTATTTTTAACACTTATGCCAAATTTATCAGACTTGTTCTTGAATATCCATTTGGTACCAACAATATTAACATTGGAGGGACGAGGTACGAGTTCCCATACGTATTTCCTTTGAAATTTATTTAACTCTTCATGCATTGCATTCACCCAAACAGGATTGCTAAGAGCTTCATCAATATTTATAGGTTCTACTTGTGACAGGTAATAACCAAAATTGTAAATATTTTGAATTTGTCCTCTCGTTTTAGCTGTAGAATCTCTTCCTCCAACAATACTGTTTGGATCATGATTCCTTTGAACCCAGAGGTGTCGTGGAGGAGGAACACGTTATGGTTCGTTAGGGGCAGCTTGATCAGTGCTCTTCTCCTCGTCACTAGAAATATCAGGATCAGTAACAGTTGGGATAACTTCAACTGATTCTGGTATTTCTTTGACTTTCTCAATTGTCTCTGTTGGAGGCAATTCAGCAGGAGGATTACCATGATTAAAATTACTAATATCATCAATGATAACATTAGCAAATTCCATCATAACCTAGGTTCGGAGATTAAATACTCTGAAACCACGACTATCAGAAGCATATCCAAGGAAGAGATACCATCATCACTTTTGGTATCAAATTTTCCTCTCTGCTCTCGATCTTTTAGAATGTAGCACTTACTACCAAACACTATAAGATAGTGCAAGTTGGGTTTTCTACCATACCACAACTCATAAGTAGTGTTGAGGGTTTTAGACCGTAAGTAAACACAGTTGATCAAATATCATGTTGTGAAGACAGCTTCTCCCCAAAACCATAACGGCAAGTTTTTGTTATGGAGCATTTCCTGGCCATTTCCTGAATATTTCTATTTTTTCTCTCTGCCAACTCCATTAGCTTGAGGAGTAAGAGGTGGAGAATATTGTTGAATAATTCCCAATTCGTCACAAAATTCAAACACTTTAGTGTCCTTGAATTCAGTTCCACGGTCGCTTTTAATCCTCTTTAGTTTTCGACCTTGTTCGTTCTGGATTCTATTAACAATAATCTTGAATTCTCCAAGAGTTTCATTCTTATGAGATAGGAATGCCACCCAAGTGAATCTGGCGTAATCATCTACCATAACCAAAGCATACTTCTTACCAGCAACCGTAGGTTGTTGAATTGGTCCGAAGATATCCATATGAATTAAATCAAGCGGAGATTTAGTGAGAATATCTCGAGATGGTCTATGGTGAACTTTTGTTTGTTTACCCTTTTGACGGGCACCACGTACACCTTCAATCTTTGCATTGATTTTGGGAACGCCTCTATCAAGTTCTTTGTTAATGATCTTAGTTAGGAGATGATAATTCATGTGACCAAAACATTTATGCCAAAGATGTGTAGATTCCACCTTAGTCATATTGCAACAATTGCTAAACTGAGTATCAAGAAGATAACAATTAATTTTACCACGAATTTCCTAAAAAATTACTTTCCCAGTTTTGTCTACAATGTCACATCCTTTGCATTGAAGACAACTCGATGAACTTTGTCACAAATTTGACTAATAGATAAGAGATTTGCAGTCATACCTTTTACGTAAACTACATCATGAATTTCAGGTACGCCATGTAATTTGATCGTTCCCTTTTTGCCTATGTAGCAACATCTCCCATCACCGAAAGTTACAGGTCCACCTTCAAAGTCGTCTGAAGAAACAAACCAAGTGAGGTCACCCGTCATGTGTCTGTTATATCCACTTTCGAGGAACCATTGAAAGGGCGATGTTAATTTTAAAGAAAAGGCTCCCATACTATTTGTAATTGTAGATGGGGAAAAAAGATTTGTTGATTTTTACGGAACTGAAGAGTCGACCGTGTGGAGACTCCTTGAACCGAGCGAAATATTGAAACTCACACAGATGCACTGCAACAAGGGAGTGCTTTAAGTTCGAGAGATAAATCTGTAGGACTCCGGACTAAACCAATAACAATGGCCATTCCAGATTCAATTCGGTCACAAGAGAGGATGGGTTGATCTGTATGAGGGAAGCTGAAAAATGTGTGAGATCAATGGTGATCTGAGATTGTAGATGTGTTGTGAATTCAACGTGAAAATGCTCTGAATGATTGAGAGTGATTTATGTGAGTTCATGTAGACGAAAGATTGTCTGTATGAACTTTGATGAGAAATTGCTCGTTTAGGTGACTGTTGTTCGAATGTTCGAAAACTCTTGTCCTTTCAATCAGGATTCCGAGATATTTTATAATGTCGGAGTTGAAAACACCATGATCCCATGAAGTGTGACAGTTTGCTGGAATCAGAGAGTGGGGAAGTAGGAAATTGTGTTAAACCAATTACTCATCGTGTTAATTTTCCACCCACTACTTTGCTGACTCTTCCAACTGATTGCACGACTTGCTCACATTTTCATCATGGGTGAACACACGTGCCGTAGACCTCCAGACCAAAACCCTAGTTAATATCCCCCCATGTGACACGATTGAAATCTCATGATTGTGGAGTCATTTGCTGACTTTATGGGACGATGAGTCCGTGTAGTGCTGAGTTGAACATGATTAACAAATGTTCTAAAACTCATGAATTTAACGTGTCTGCTGAGACGAGGTACCATTAAAACCTAAAACGAGCAAATTGTGTTGCTGAATTGTCAAATATTGATAGTTGAACCAATATTCTTTGATCTGAGCAAATATTGCTAGTCTAAGCGAATATTGCTAATTTGAGTGAATATTGCCGGTTCGAGCAAATATTTCCAGTTTGAGCAAGTATTTCTCGTTTGATGAATTTATTGGTCGCAGGACCGAATAAAATATTAATTTAATTTACTGACTGCTGGGTCGAGCAAAATAAATAAAAATGTTAATCATGGAATCAACATAAAATTATCAGAGTGTTTGAATCTGCTCAGAATCACGTTTCTGCAGAGCTCTGGATTCAAAACCCTAATTTCATCGAAGTGATGATTTATTGCAAATCAACACAGGACCAGCTACATGGGATGACGGGTTCACCATATAACGCCTAGATGCTCGAATGAGCAAAAATACCAAAGTCTATTGAGGACCAGTTGGTGAAAGAATGATTAAATGCTGGTTTAATCATTTACTGAAATAATGCTCGTGTGAGCGACAAATAATAAAACATGATATTATGGAAATATGAAGAACCGACCAAGAGTTCATGAGACCGGCTCTTGGTGGGCGTGGGACCAGTGGATGGTCGTTTGAGCAATCTTCCAATTATTTGGAAAGAGTTTGAACCTAATATGAGCGCAATTGAGCAAATTAGGTTAAAATCATTAAAACATGCGGGACCAGCTGTTTGCAAGCCTCAGGTTCACCCTTGGTCGGTCAAGGGGATGTGGCCGTGTCACCATAACGTCTGCGTTTCAATCTTGAGAATTTTGATATTTTCTGGTGCACGTTTGAGCAACATTTGGAGAAAATATGCAAAATCCATGGTTTTGCTGAAACTGGGAAAAATACATGAAATGATGAGAATAATAAATAAAACAGGAAATTACAAGGTGTGGGACCGGTCACGGATAGGGCATGTCCGACCGGTTGACAAGCACAGTCCCACATGCTTTCCCAGTTTTATATAATTTTATGTATTTTCTCTGATTTGAGGGAATTCCATGAAACTGGAGAGTTTTGATGAAATTAGGGAACTTCCACAAGATGAGAGATAAAATATCCATTTGGTACCAACAAATTTTTAACACTTATGCCAAATTTATCAGACTTGTTCTTGAATATCCATTTGGTACCAACAATATTAACATTTGAGGGACAAGGTACGAGTTCCCATACGTATTGCCTTTGAAATTTATTTAACTCTTCATGCATTGCATTCACCCAAACGGGATTGCTAAGAGCTTCATCAATATTTATAGGTTCTACTTGTGACAGGTGTTGATGGTGGATTTCTATTTAAAGGCTAAAATTGTAAAAAGCCAATTTTTGTAAGCTGACGTCCTGCAAAGGATAAAGACTTCAGGTGATGAATATTTCTCACCATGATAATTCATTGGAGCATGTGCAACCATCCCTGAGAATTATAACCTACCCAGAGCGGAGCATGTAGCAACCATCCCGATTTTCTGTAGGTTTGAAGCATTACAATTAATGCCCTACTCAAAGCCTTGTGTTCGACATGCAAACACCCGTAGGCTACCTGACGGTGGGTTATATTAGCCCCGTTGAACGCATGCAAGACTACCAATGTTAGTCTCACCTGCTGAAAACAAACTCAAAAATAGATCTCATCCGTCCAACTTCGCAGGCATGGTTGGACGGCCTAGATCACGCGCGGGACCGAGTAGCACGCACGCACATGCTCACCGCCCGTCTACCTTCCTAATGGTGCAAACGGCTTCACCATAGGAGCCATGGGCGTCGAGATGCGCTAGCATGAAGCTGCGGCTCACAAACCCTAAAATTAGGGTTTGCTTACAGGTTGTGACCAAGTAACTTTGGGCATGCGCGCATTAACGATTTCGAAGCACAACTGCTGGCCGACGATGCCTGTGTACTCACCATGGGACCGGATACACGGCCAACCAATCGGCCGCGAACGGTTGCAGCTAGCCGTCTCGATTTTCGCGCCCAAAGGTAGCATGCACGGCCCCCTTCTAATCTCGGTTGTCCATCATCGCAGGCTGAAACGAGCGACTTAGATTGCTCTGATTGACTTCCAACAAGCATGGGCATGTAGAGTGGCGTCCCTCCTACCTGCTGGACCGATCAGCCACTCCATGCATGCCTCCCAAGGCTGAAAACCGTTAGGGTGAAAATGGAGGCTTGCAAGCCTTCCAAACCCTAATCCAACGGTTATTCCTCCATCAATCTCGTCCGTCCAAGTTCGAATGCTTGGATGAATAGCCTAGGAAGGGAGTTAGGTGGCAAACAAGGTATCACCGTGATCACCATCCTCCACACTTCCCCATGGAATAACCGTCCAAGGTGGGTTCCGCTCATGCGACCTCCGAACAACGCCTGAACATAGCTAGTTGAGTCACTTCAACTTGCAATCTTTTCATCAAGGTTGTGTAGGCTTCAAGCATGTTAAGCATATTCAATGTACCGCATACATACAATATGCGCCTACAAGCAACTTGATTATTTTACCTAGCACCGTTTGCTACCTTATGTGGGTCCTACGACTCACTCGAGACGTTAATCGCGTCACAACTGGGGGATACAAACTGGGGTATTGGTCTGGCGGTTTACAGCGTGCAGCGTGCAACACGCCATCACAAGATCGTGTTAGAGAAACATGGGCGGTTAGCGATGATAGGAGAAGTGGGAAAGCAACCGTGTTACACTAACACACAACTCCATTTCCTCCATCACTGCACTTCCTCCACTTTCCCACGAGAGATGTGATGAAGGATTATCGACTTGTATAAATAGGTTCTCCTCCCTATTTCCAAGAACACAGAAAAACCAAGTGTTAATACCATCGTATTCAACACCCATAGCCTGTCTGCAACATTTGCTAGCCTGCTCAACCTTCTGTTAACAAGTCATCAAATAGCCTTCACCTTCATACTCTCAACACCTTTTTCGCTTCCCTCCCTAAGATCAACCTTACATCCTTCACCTGTGACCGAAACAAATCTGGAACGGCCGTGTCTTCGGTTTAGGCCAGAATTGTACAGATTATCTCTCGAATCAAAAGTGCTCATCGTGCAGCACATTTGTCGAAGGTTTAAATTCACTTCTCATCCACACACACCCAAAATTACCTAAACCTGCAGAAGTAGTTTTCTCCCACAAACAACATGTAACAACCAAAATTGTAAATATTTTGAAGTTGTCCTCTCATTTTAGCTGTAGAATCTCTTCCTCCAATAATATTGTTTGGATCATGATTCCTTTGAACCCAGAGGTGTCGTGGAGGAGGAACACGTTATGGTTCGTTAGGGGCAGCTTGATCAGTGCTCTTCTCCTCGTCACTAGAAATATCAGGATCAGTAACAGTTGGGATAACTTCAACTGATTCTGGTATTTCTTTGACTTTCTCAATTGTCTCTGTTGGAGGCAATTCAGCAGGAGGATTACCATGATGAAAATTACTAATATCATCAATTATAACATTAGCATATTCCATCATGACCTAGGTTCGGAGATTAAATACTCTGAAACCACGACTATCAGAAGCATAGCCAAGGAAGAGATACCTTCATCACTTTTGATATCAAATTTTCCTCTCTGCTCTCGATCTTTTAGAATGTAGCACTTACTACCAAACACTCTAAGATAGTGCAAGTTGGGTTTTCTACCATACCACAACTCATAAGGAGTGTTGAGGGTTTTAGACCGTAAGTAAACACAGTTGATCAAATATCATGTTGTGAAGACAGCTTCTCCCCAAAACCTTAACGGTAAGTTTTTGTTATGGAGCATTTCCTGGCCATTTCCAGAATATTTATATTTTTTCTCTCTGCAACTCCATTAGCTTTAGGAGTAAGAGGTGGAGAATATTGTTGAATAACTCCCAATTCGTCACAAAATTCAAACACTTTAGTGTCCTTGAATTCAGTTCCACGGTCGCTTTTAATCCTCTTTAGTTTTCGACCTTGTTCGTTCTGGATTCTATTAACAATAATCTTGAATTCTCCAAGAGTTTCATTCTTATGAGATAGGAATGCCACCCAAGTGAATCTGGTGTAATCATCTACCATAAACAAAGCATACTTCTTACCAGCAACCGTAGGTTGTTGAATTGGTCCGAAGAGATCCATATGAATTAAATCAAGTGGAGATTTATTGAAAATATTTCGAGATGGTCTATGGTTAACTTTTGTTTGTTTACCCTTTTGACGGGCACCACGTACACCTTTAATCTTTGCATTGATTTTGGGAACGCCTCTAACAAGTTCTTTGTTAATGATCTTAGTTAGGAGATGATAATTCATGTGACCAAAACATTTATGCCAAAGATGTGTAGATTCCACCTTAGTCATATTGCAACAATTGCTAAACTGAGTATCAAGAAGATAACAATTATTTTTACCACGAATTTCCTGAAAAATTACTTTCCCAGTTTTGTCTACAATGTCACATCCTTTGCATTGAAGACAACTCGATGGACTTTGTCACAAATTTGACTAATAGATAAGAGATTTGCAGTCATACCTTTTACGTAGACTACATTATGAATTTCAGGTACGCCTTGTAATTTGATCGTTCCCTTTTTTCCTATGTAGCAACATCTCCCATCACCGAAAGTTACAGGTCCACCTTCAAAGTCGTCTGAAGAAACAAACCAAGTGAGGTCACCCGTCATGTGTCTGTTATATCCACTTTCGAGGAACCATTGAAAGGGCGATGTTAATTTTAAAGAAAAGGCTCCCATACTATTTGTACTTGTAGATGGGGAAAAACGATTTGCTGGTTTTTACGGAACTGAAGAGTCGACCATGTGGAGACTCCTTGAACCGAGAAAAATATTGAACCTCACACAGATACACTGCAACAAGGGAGTGCTTTAAGTTCGAGAGATCAATCTGTAGGACTGCGGACTAAACCAATAACAATGTCCGTTCCAGATTCAATTCGGTCACAAGAGTGGATGGGTTGATCTGTATGAGGGAAGCTGAAAAATGTGTGAGATCAATGGTGATCTGAGATTGTAGATGTGTTGTGAATTCAACGTGAAAATGCTCTGAATGATTGAGAGTGATTTATGTGAGTTCATGTAGACGAAAGATTGTCTGTATGAACTTTGATGAGAAATTGCTCGTTTAGGTGACTGTTGTTCGAATGTTCGAAAAATCTTGTCCTTTCAATCAGGATTCCGAGACATTTTATAATGCCGGAGTTGAAAACACCATGATCCCATAAAGTGTGACAGTTTGCTGGAATCAGAGAGTGGGGAAGTAGGAAATCGTGTTAAACCAATTACTCATCTTGTTAAGTTTCCACCCACTACTTTGCTGACTCTTCCAACTGATTGCACGACTTGCTCACATTCTCATCGTGGGTGAACACACGTGCCGTAGACCGCCAGACCAAAACCCTAGTTAATATCCCCCCATGTGACACGATTGAAATCTCGTGATTTTGGAGTCATTTGCTGACTTTATGGGACGATGAGTCCATGTAGTACTGAGTTGAACATGATTAGCAAATGTTCTGAAACTCGTGAATTTAACGTGTCTGCTGATACGAGGTACCATTAAAACCTAAAACGAGCAAATTGTGTTGCTGAATTGTCAAATATTGATAGTTGAACCAATATTCTTTGATTTGAGCAAATATTGCTAGTCAAAGCGAATATTGCTAATTTGAGTGAATATTGCCGGTTCGAGCAAATATTTCCAGTTTGAGCAAATATTGCTCGTTTGATGAATTTATTGGTCGCATGACCGAATAAAATATTAATTTAATTTACTGACTGTTGGGTCGAGCCAAATAAATAAAAATGTTAATCATGGAATCAACATTAAATTATCAGAGTGTTTGAATCTGCTCAGAATCACGTTTCTGCAGAGCTTTGGATTCAAAACCCTTTATTTTATCGAAGTGATGATTTATTGCAAATCAACACAGGACCAGCTACATGGGATGATGGGTTCACCATATAACGCCTAGATGCTCGAATGAGCAAAAATACCAAAGTTTATTGAGGACCAGTTGGTGAAAGAATGATTAAATGTTGGTTTAATCATTTACTGAAATAATGCTCGTGTGAGCGACAAATAATAAAACCTGATATTATGGAAATATGAAGAACCGACCAAGAGTTCATGAGACCGGATCTTGGTGGGCGTGGGACCAGTGGATGGTCGTTTGAGCAATCTTCCAATTGTTTGGAAAGAGTTTGAACCTAATATGAGCGCAATTGAGCAAATTAGGTTAAAATCATTAAAACACGCGGGACCAGATGTTTGCAAGCCTTAGGTTCACCCTTGGTCGGTCAAGGGGATGTGTCCGTGTCACCATAACGTTTGCGTTTCAATCTTGAGAATTTTGATATTTTCTGGTGCACGTTTGAGCAACATTTGGAGAAAATATGCAAAATCCATGGTTTTGCTGAAACTGGGAAAAATGCATGAAATGATGAGAATAATAAATAAAACAGGAAATTACAAGGTGTGGTACCGGTCATGGATAGGGCATGGCCGACCGGTTGACAATCACGGTCCCACATGCTTTCCCAGTTTTATATAATTTTATGTATTTTCTCTGATTTGAGGGAATTCCATGAAATTGAAGAGTTTTGATGAAATTAGGGAACTTCCACTAGATGAGAGATAAAATAAAATAAGGAATGGGAGTGTGGGACCGGCAAAGGCTAAGGCATGGCCGGCCAGCCATGGGCGCGGGTCCCAAGGCACTATTCCTAATTTTATATAATTTTCATGATTTTAGGGAATTTTCATAAAATCAAAGAGATTTGCTAAAATCAAGGTATTTTGTTGAAATCATGGAGTTTTCATGAAATCATGAAACAAAACACCAAATAATAATAAAACAATGGGCGTGTGGGACCGGCTAGGGCATAACCGGCCGGCCAGAGCCCGATCCCACAAGTTTTCCCTAATTTTTTTAATTGTTTCTATGATTTTAGAGAAAATACATGAAATTAGGTAATTTTAGGAAATTTCATGAAATCAAGGAATTTTCATAATTTAAGAGAAATAATAAATAATGGGGACATGAGGTGTTGGAACGGTCACGTCCAAGGCATGACCGGCCGGCCGGCGGTCCCATGACACCTTTCCCTAATTTTATTATTTTTTGATAAAATCATGTGATTTAGATAAAAATACATGAAATTAGGTAATTTTCATGATTTTAGAGAAAATTCATAAAATCAAGGAATTTTCATAATTTGAGAGGAATAATTAAATAATAGGGACGTGAGGTGTGGGACCGGCCATGACCAAGGCATGACCGGCCTGCCGGCGGTCCCATGACACCTTTCCCTAATTTTATTATTTTTTGATGAAATCATGTGATTTAGATAATTTCTTTGAAAAATATGAGATTTGCTCGAACGAGAGATTTTTCGTGAGATCAGGGAAAAAATAGTAAAATATGATAAAACACAAAATTGGGCGCGGGATTGGTCACGGCATGACTGGCCGGCTGGTGAGCCCAGTCCCCTGGCGCTTTTGCTAATATTTTATATTACTATTATTTTTCCTTCCTATTTTGCATAGGTTCCTCGTTCATTCATATTTTTTGAAATGCTCGTTCGTGCATTCAAAATGCTGGTCTGTGCATTATTTGCTAATTACACTTGCACCATTTTTTTCAAGGCTTATTCGATGCTCAGATGCCTACTTTCGTTGAATATTTATCACTAACCCGTGGAATTCTGCTGGGAAGAACCACAAATTGAAGTGACGAAATATAACAGAGAATCGCATAATATTGCTGGATATTCAGGCGATTAATTGATGATTCGTAGAATATTGCTGGATATTCAGACGCTGGCTCGTAAAATATTGTTGGATATTCAGACGATTTAAGATAATTAATTGATGGCTCTATACTAGAAGGGCTTCCTGTCTAGGAGCATTAATCATCTGAGGGTTGAGCAATATGAACTTGCTGGAGTGTCATATTCCTCTTGCATAGTCGGGGAAAACCTGGTTGCATCACGAAGACGTTGTCACTCTATACTAGCAGGCATGTTGTCTAGGAGCCGCCTAATCTTTCGATTCTATACAGTATGAGATGTGTTGTGGCCTCAGCTGGAAAGCTACACATCTACATCTTCTCTAAGAGACTTTCTCCATCATAGGTGGCATGAGATTTCATGCATGGAGACATGAGTCTCAATACTCATCTGACTGCCGAATCCGGAGTAATTACTGAAATTGCTCAGTATTCATGAGATGCGTCATGGTCTCAGCTGAGAGACTACACATATACATGTACTCTGAGAGACATCCTTCTCGGTCGGAGATTCATGGCATGAGATTTCATGCTTTATTGAGAGACATGAGTCTCAATACTCATCTGATTGCCGGATCCGGAGTAATTACTGAAATTGCTTAGTATTCATGAGATGTGTCGTGGTCTCAGCTGAGAGACTACACATCTACATGTACTCTGAGAGACAGCCTTCTCAGTCAGAGATTCATGGCATGAGCTTTCATGCTTTAATGAGATACATGGGCCTCAATACTCACCCGGTTGCCGAATATGGAGTATAGTTTTATAATTTTACCCTTTGTCGAAAATCCACTATCTACATTAAGTCCCCTGCTTAGTGAGGGACAGTCATGTTCCTCAGTCAGCATTGAATGGTGATTTTCCAGGTACAAATAGAAATAAGTAATTGAACTTAGTCATAAGATAAGATATTACCGGATTTCGACTGAATGAGAAAACCATGGTTTGAGCGGAAACCTCAGTGGCATAATAGAACATCATCCAGTGAACATAAATTAGTGTAGAACCGTTGATTTGATGACGAAACCTTGGTCGATTTAGGATTCATGGGTCCGGGCCCATGAAAATAAATCCTTGTTTTAGGACTAGACGCTCGTTCGTTCGTAAGTTTAAGGAACAAACAAAATAGACATGAGTCTAATGATATAAAATTTTGTGTATGAGCTTTCATGAAAACCGAAATTTTATCTTTTAAATATGTGAGTTTCACAAAGTGGAGTAAACTCTCGTTTCAAAGGTGGATGCTCATACGAGAGAAAAGTTTTTTTTTTTTTTTTTTTTTTGAATAGACGTGTGTCTGTTAGTAATAAAATTTTATTTATGAGCTTTCATGGAAAATTTTATCTTCGAGCTTTCATAAATATTTGAAAATATACTCTCGCTTCAAAGACAGATGATCGTGCGAGGGAGAAAAAATATATAGATATATTTTTCAAATTTACATGAGTTTCACGTTAAATATATATATTTTGTAAAATCAATGTTTTGATTTTGAACAACTGTTGAAAGTAGACAATTTTACATGGTGAAATGATGTCTGTGAGTTTTCAAAATTGTAGAATGGTCGTTTGTCCAATTTTGAAGAACCAGTGAATGTTCACACAGTAAAAATTTGTGTAGGTTGTTCACAATTTTATGAAAATCAAGTCATGATTTTGAATAATGAATTTTGCTCGTCTTTGCAAGTTGGACGGAACGAGCAAGTTTTCGAAATTCTGATGCTAATATCACTACAGCTAGTGAAATTGTAAATAGGTAAGAGTTAGATCATTACCATTTTGTAGACGCTGATGTGAGCACCTTTATTCCATGATTCATTATTCTATCGAAGCCTGCGCTTTGTATGAACAATGTGCTTAAGTATCCACTCTGCGGGAATGACGGGCCTCCATGATGATACTTCCAAAGATGGTGTTTCTATAGATAACATCTCTACGGACGAAACTTTTAAGAAGTGGTAGTTCTGGAACCTCTAAGTGATGGTGACAGATTCTTCATATTTTATTGGCTTTACCATAGGATGATTGTGAAGTGAGATCATGGATCAATGTAGACTCCACGGAAATGGAAGAAAGTCTACAGGAGCGGAAAACCCAGAAGTAAGAACTATAGGATGCTAGCAAATGACGTGTAGTCCCCAACCGCTTCTTTGACGAGTTGTTAGCGCTCCTTGTATCATGACTTTGCCCGTGCAATTAGGATCATGAGACTAAGGTTTGTTATTTCTTTTAGACTTTTGATCCATCATTGATGGTCTTCAAATTGTTCCCGAGGTAAACAATTCATGAATCCAACACTAATGAAGAAGTCGATGTAAGTATCCCTTTTCGTGCAGGTGATCGTGGCATCTCCTTGAATGATAATAATTGTCGTTGATGAATCCAGGAAGAAATCATTGTAGATAAGCATCATGTTGATGAAGCGTGCCCTTCTTTGGGATATGGAAATATGGAGAATTCCCGAAATCCCAAACCGAATGGAGGTAGTGGCGTCGTCAATGGAGATTCCTGCATTGCCGAGCTAGAAAATTTCAGACTTCAGCATTTTAGCAAAAACACCGTGGAGTCTTCGTTCGAAGTCGGATTTTCGTGATCTGCATGTGTATTCAAGCCCAGAAAATTTCCAATCTTTTTAAAAGAAGATTTTTAAGTTTTGAGCACGTTCAGGGCCTGAAAAATGTGAAACAGTAAACTTCCAGGAGACTTTCAGAACTTTTCAGACTGTACGTTGTCTAATGTTTTGAACGCATCTCCTTGCCCGTTCATCAGATTGTTATTAAATTTTGACATGTCGTAGAGGAAATTCATACAAAAATAATTGTATATAACTCATCTTTAGATTCCTTGTAGATTGCTCCCAGTTCGCCATCTTGTACAGGATAGAGTAAAGTCTCTTCAGACGAGCTTGCCGCAAAAACGTTTCATGACTTTAATGATATTTTCTCGTGCCCCGAGTGTATAATGATGAAACCTGATGATGTTGGAATTCTTGTATAATGTATTTTATGATCTCATGTTTAGATTTCTCTAACCTCATGTAATCTTCGTATTAGGTGTCAAATACCGAAGTTGAGGATATTGAAACCAATAAGGATAACTCGAGCTGCCCTGGAGTTATTGATGAAGAGACAACCATCCCTGCACTTCAAGGAAATGAGAAGGTTGTCACTAAAGTTATGGAAACCTCGATTGTTGCTGCTTCAGTGATAGAAGAAATCGATCCACCAGTAGAGAAGACTGAAGAAACTGTTGCAGTAGAGCGTCAGTCCCCAATGTTTTGTTAAACCTCTTCTTTTGATTTTCTTTTCTTCTGGCAAGACCTAGATAGAGGAACCGGGTAGAAAATTGATGTAAAGATCCAGGTGGTAGAAGCTATAGGTACCTTAATGAAGAACTTAGCGAAAAGACCTGGTGGAGATCGATCGACTGTGGGGTTACGAACTTGTCTACAAAATTCTGCTTGCATGTTGTATGCTCTGGAAGCTGGAGGAACCTCATACGACGTCATAATTTGATGCTTGACCCCAACTTTTGAATCTAAGAGACTGATTTATCTCATGAGACAATAATCACACAATTTGGAGTTGTAGAGATCAGAAAATAAAGCGTGCACATCTGTAATTTGTAATCCCGTACAAATTTTTCAGGTTTCGTAGAGCTGACGGTAAAGGCCATATCTTTCAGCTCGTATGTTCGATTAATGCGCCCTTTTGGTATGTTGTATAATAGACATAGACGAACATATTTCATTGAGGAAGAATTATACCATTCCTCACCCATTGATACGTTTTTGCAAACCCATGGCCTGGAGTGTGTTGTATCTCATTTGTAGAGGTGATGAGAACATCTTGCATAAGACTTTGGATTATGCCCACCAGTCATGCCAGCTTTGGTAAGACTTTCATGTGAGCATGTTATCAGGTTTGCACATCTTGATATGAATCATTGGCTCTTTTATAGAAGTCTGCTTCATGTGCAACACTTCAGAGAATGATTAGTTGATGAAGCCCTGAGGATGTTGCTCTTGATTTGTTGGTGCTGAAACCATCAATGATTATGCTCCAGAGATCCTTGTCGATTGCTGAGATCATGGATGGTGTTCCTATAAAGGTTATTGTTGATGCTGATACCATGATTGAAGTTGCTCCAATGATCGAAAAGGCTAGAACCATGATTATAGATGTGATCTTTGCTCCTTTCTCCAGTAAGCCTACAAACTAGTTGATGAGTTGAGCGCCCGTAATGAAGGTGTACTGAGAGTTCAACCTGAAGGCTCCTGAAAGCATAACTTTACCATGAAATGGCTTTGCAAGTGAGTCAACATTGTTGTGGTAGATAGCATCAGCAGTTTTCATACTGGATGTGATTGGTGAAGAGAGAAAGTTCCTCAATCATGCAGGGGTTTGTGATGTAGAGAAATCCCATTGATGAAGTTTCCGGAATCACCTCAGGTTGCCTAGTGTATATTGAAGGAATTAGTGCCATCCATGTACGAATGATGTTGCATATGCTTCGGAAGTCTTATCATGGAATAATGAAGATTTATCGATTGTAGTTTAGTTACACTTTGATCGTGTTGGTGTTGAACCAATGTATCATCGTCGAGATATTTATGCTAAAACTGTACTCTTTGATTGGGAGTACAATTTGATGGCTTTAGATGCTTGAGCATTGAAGCGTATATTCCTTAAGCATCGAATATCTTAGGGGTTTGATCATCTCGGCCTTGGGGTATCTTCTGTTGATTCAACATCCCTTTCGTTGCAGTAGTGGGATTCGACACTTGTGCCGACATCAGAGATTTCTGATTTTGTGGAACACATGGACTTGCAGGAGAAATGCCCAAAGTGTTCTTTGCCATGTTTGGACGTCAGTAATGAATGTTTCAGTGTTTGATTCGGGGAAACGTCAGATTCAACCACTTGGTAAAATACTAATGTGGTGAAGCTACCATTCATAACGTCCTGTAGAGTTGCTAGCACAATTAATTCCCCATGCTAGGATAGCATGTGAGGAAATAAATGACATAGACATGGAATGAGACTTGCCTGAGTGCGGAACCTCTTGATGAATGTCTATGCATCTTTTGTAGGTTCTTGCTTCAACCTCGTCAAGGTTTGAAATTCCTCAAAGTACTCTGATGATGGAATGTTCGTCAAATCTTATGGATCAGAGCCTTTTTTGTTGGAGAGATGTGTAAATAAAGGCGCTTTGTAAGTACCCATCTTTCAGCATGGATCCACGCTCGTCTGAAGGACATGTCACATGTTGGATCTTCCTGATTACGTGAAACTTGGTTTCTGTCCAGGTTGAGATTATGTTCACTTTGAGAATGATGTAGCCATAAGTACTTCTGAGCGCTCCTTCAAGGTCTCTGATTGAGATGGAGCATGAGTATATTCTTGCTGAGTGATGCATGCGGATCCGATGGTTTTCAGTGGAATGTTGTTGATAGATGTGTCAGCATCGATCAACGTTCTTTGATGCGTGTCGTAGGTGCACAAATTAATTCACTTATCTTCTACTTTAATAATGAATAATATAACAGTAAATAAGGTTCGTTCCCATGAAGAGCAGGGAGATTTAGTTGTCAAAAATGTCACAATTGGGGGGTTTTGTTTTTAGATTGTAAAACGAAATTAACAAAGCAATGGAAAAGTAATTAATTAGCAAGCAATGGAGAGAAATATGATCAGGGAATCTTTCTTCGTTACTAAATAGTCATCAAAGTAGCATATTCATCTATTCTTTATCATTCACATATTTTTATCAACCGTAGGAAAGCAACTAGCGCAGTGTTATCCTCAAAATTCCTTAAGTCACTGGACACCGAAGCGCTCGAATGCCAGATTCTATTCTATAAACCACCTAGAAGTAGCGCACTCTAAGTGTAATTTGGTCGAATGCTTTATATTTTGTGAATTTAGGTCAATCCTAGTAGTTGAACTCTTAGCGCAAGGTTCACTTTCTAGTGTTGTTTCTACTTGCGATTGCTCCACAGAATCCCTCTGCAAGGTTTCGCAATTTCTACTTGTGTAGAGAATTATTCAACAATTACGGATATCCTAATTCTCTACTAGCATTAGGTTAACTAATAAACTAGTTCAGTTGGCCACCTAAACAATTTATCAATCAAACATAAAATTAAATATTGTAAAAACAAACAATAATCATGTGAAGAGTTAAAATAGATTTATATGCTAAATTGAATCATATATTAGAACTTAGAATTCATCCCCAATCACGAAGAAGTTTAGCTACTCATGGTACTAACAAAACCCATGAGTTTCATATGATAAAATGGTAAAGAAATAGTTACGGTGATGAAAATAGCTCCAAACCCTAGCTTTTCTTCTCTTGAGTTCTCCTCTCCAAAAGCTTGATAAAAGATTAAAAGATATATCCTCAAAAATATTAGAAGAGTCTCTTATATAGTACCCAAGTTTTGATGTGCCCGTGATCGAACCCCGATCGAAATAAGATGCCAAACTTGCCAAAACTCTACCAAAATCATGCCAAAATCGTGTGAAATAGAAAAACCCACGTCCAACAGCCTTCATGGGCTCGGTCATGAACAGTTTAGCCCAGCCCAACCTAATATTTGGCTTGTCAGTCATGTAGAACTGAAAGCCTATTTTGCCTTCTCTTCTTACGGATGGGATTTCCCATACGTAAGTTCTCTTGGAACTTTTCACAATTTTCTTCTTTTCAATCACGGATAGGTCTTTCCATACGTAAGTTCTCCTGGAACTTTTCGTATTTTTTTAAACAATTTTACGGCTTGGAAGACCCATACGCAAACTCTCCTGTAAGTTTTAGTATTTATTTCCTTCTTTGAAACTTAGCCAAGCTATGTTCCTTCATTCTTGTTCTAACTCCATCTCTTCCCTAACTCCGTGTTATTTCATCTTCACGGTGAACTCAAACTCAAACTTCACCATATCCGTCACTAGCCATCGAGTTCATCTCCACTAATCACCGAGAACAAACTTTCTTTTGTAACTCAAGTACCATCAACAACTTCCTCTTCTTCTTCTTAACTTCTCTGTTATGCTCGAGCTGCCAGCCAACACCTTATATTCCTGTGCCATTCGAAACCCCTTCAACTGCATGTTGTCCATCTTTATTCTATCTCTTCTCAGTTTGATAATCCATTTCATCCCTTGGCAATGACATAAAATCAAACTCATTGGAAGCAGTGTTATTTCCCTGCATTTGTCTTCAACTCCAACAGAGATCGTGCAAACTCGAGCTGTCTATCTCGTCATCTCCTCCACTGAATCTTCATCACCATTTCCATTTACCCACAACATCACCATTACTACTCTTTAGTCCGTATACATTCTTTTCTCAGCTCATTTCATCACCATTACCGGCAGCGATCAACAATGGCAGCAACGTACCATTTTTAGTTTCCCTGTTTTGGTTGGACTCCTCTCGGCTTCATGGATCGGCCTTTGTGTCACTTCTATCAGCAGCAAACGCCAGCAGTAAAAAAACTCAGACCATTCTCCCTGTTCATCATCAACCACCTCTCTCGAGATATTCTCATCAACACAATCCTCTTCCTCCTCCATTTCTGATTTTCGATACCACCATAAATAATCACCATCCTTCGTTCTCAACTGCAGATATTGCAGAAACACAAAACCACAGCACCATGTGATCCATATACCGATCAACTCCATATTCTCTGACAAACGAGAAAATCTCGTTGTTCTTGTTTAGTCACATTAACAGCTCCCCACTCGAGATATTTTGTCTCTTCCATCAAGCAACAGACTCCATACCAATCACCAGTAAGAACTACGAACGATAACTCCATATGCAGTTTTCGTGAATAGCCATGAACGTCAGCTGGAACCAGAGTTATGAAGATGATGGAAACCCCTAGTGAATGAACTGGTGCCTTTATAAATTTCCATTCAACTGTCAGTCTTGCGAGACTGACAGTTCAGTTTCTTGCATCATCCTTATTTTGCTCACAAATTCTTCATATGATGTCGGAATTAATCCATTCTTTCGTCGTTGGCTTCCTATTTTCGTCCTCTTCGAGATGATATCAGATACTCCTAGGTTTTAACGAGTTCCGCTTGGTCTTTGGCCCTTCTTCACTTGCGTCTAACTTCTTTTATTGCACAATAAAGTGTAAATTCACTTCTTTTGGATGATTCACCTAATAAAACACAAATACAGAAAAAGAAACGTAATATAAAATAATTTGCAAGAATATAAGCAATTACTAGCATGGATTCGACACTAAATATATGCAAAAATATGCACTTAACAAATTCCCCCATACTTGGCTTTTGCTAGTCCTCGATCAAACTATCTAAATACAACAACTCCATGTCACCGAGGATGCGGTTACTCTTAGCATGAATAACAGGCCTTTAAACCCCTAGGTGTCCCTAGTGGACGAGTTATAGTCTCGTGAGGGCTTACAAGAGGTATACCCTCAAAACCTACTCCAACTTCAAAGCTTTTCAGCTTCCCAAGCATCCAAAGAGCTATGAGGACATAGAGTTTCTGCATGCTAGTAATAAGAAGTTAGAAATACCAAAGAACATATTCATTCTTAAATCTTGAGTGAGAAATAACCACACAATAATGATAGAATGCGTGTTTGAGAGCGATCAATAAGCATTTCGCCCCGACTTCTGCCTCACTTAAAAGGATTTTATGATAATTGCACTCAATAAGACGACTTTTTTATGGGTCTCACATGTGTGCAGGTAGGAATGAAGAGGTAAATCCTACACACGTTGAATGGTGGGAAGGAAACCTTCCAAATTATTTCTGGAGACTCCACAAAATCGTGGAAAATAAAAGATATTTTCTGATGATCTCTAAGAAAGGAAATCAACCATTATAGAAAGGATGAGAGTACTTACCACCTTCACATCCTATTGCAATGATGAAAGCACCACTCTCACAACATCCAATAGAAACGTCTTCCTTCGGCTCGTCTTCTTCATCTTCTTGGTCTTCGTCTTCGGTCTTCAACTGCTGATGATAAACTCTTGAACTTGTAGAACTTCGACAATTTGTACTCTTTTCCTCATTTTCCCTGTTGCTTGGAACTTCTTTATATATTTTTCTTCCA
Source organism: Papaver bracteatum (assembly GCA_023529315.1). Lineage (NCBI taxonomy): Eukaryota > Viridiplantae > Streptophyta > Magnoliopsida > Ranunculales > Papaveraceae > Papaver > Papaver bracteatum. The sequence goes on along the minus strand of JAJJWX010001451.1, from coordinate 85,470 downwards.
CATGGCCTTATTGAACAAATAACAACTTAAATGCAAATCTCTTTGTATATATATTTTTTTATTTTTTATTTATTTTTCATTTTTTATTTTATTATTATTATTAGAGAGATTGCAACTAAAACAATAAAAATGAAATAAAATTAACATGGCCATGAAAGAAGTACTTTACCACTTTGATATTCACAACTTGTATTGTCTTTGTATTATAAACTTCAATAACTCTCATCTTTTGATTTTCTTCTCTCTTGTAATAAGTCTTCATACTTGGATATAAATTAGGCTCCTCGTGTGTAAGTCTTCAACATGTATATAAAAATCTGATCATGTATATGTTGCTTTACTTGAAATTGAAATTTCGCACTTCCTTATATTGTTGCTTGTAAACCTCAAACGTCTTCAACTTTTCTTGTAGATTTTTATGTCGCTCCACTTGTTGATGATGATGTGTTTCTATGGACCTGTTGTTGGCGAGAGAGAGAATGGTGCTAACTGCAAATCAAACTACAAGAAGGTGGTTTTCATCTATAGACGTCACCCTCATGATTGACAAAATTAGCACTCAAGAGATAAAAAATAGTACTGAAAATGGTGTGAAGTTGGGTAGCTCACCATTCAACCCGGAATTAACGTACGGTGACACACACTCAAAAGAAAGCTCTTTAGTAAGCTACAAATAAAATTTGATCTGGTGCCTCGGTTGATATGAAAATAGGTAGTCTCCACTAATGATTGATCAGCAACTCTAATAATTCATTTCTCTCTGCTCCTAGTTTGCATCACCGGCATGATTAAATCCATTATTTAACACTCCAATTCGTAAGAAATCCCGAACGTAGTTCCCTAACACTTCCAAGTTCAGTTATGTCGGTCAGAATTCTCTATGTAAACATACCTAGAAGTATTTTAGTGACTCTAAAATCTCTACAAGTTGAAGGTTTTTTATGCAAAATTTTGAAAAATCTATATGCAAAATGCTCCCCCACACTTAAACTTCACATTGTCCTCAATGTGTAAAAATGAAAATTTTGAATTCTGACGTAACAACAGATAAAACGCAAAAAATGTACAAATTGGTAAGGAATTTGGAAAAACTCCATTTCACAAAAGTTGTTCATAAATGTGTTTTCTACAAAGTTTCAAAAGGGAACAATGTTTCGATAAACGTTCATACAGTTATGGTCTCTAGACTGAACTATGTGCAGTCTGAATTTTTCTGACGAAAAGGTATTCGTCATAATTTTCTTCTAAAATAGATTCCGGACTCAATGAAATTAAACATGGGGATGAAAACATGATATGAAAATCTAAGAAAAATAAAATGCAAAAGATAGAGATACAAAACCGATGGGTTGCCTCCCATTTAGCGCTTAGTTTTACGTCATCAGCCCGACTTTGCATTCTCCAAACTACTCCTACAGAGGGAGTAAATCACGAAGCTCAATCACGTCCACATTCTCCGTAGGGAAGTTTTCGTAATATGGATTTAATCTATGGCCGTTTACTTTGAATTTCGTCCCTTTCGTGAGACTAGTAACTTCAACTGTACCATAAGGAAAAACATTAGTAACAAAAAAAGGTCCACTCCAACATGACCTTAGCTTACCGGGAAATAACTTAAGACGAGAATTAAATAGAAGAATTTTTTGGCCCACAACAAAACTCTTTCTAGAAATCATTTTGTCATGGAAAAGTATGCTTCTCCTTGTAAATCCAGGCACTCTCATAAGCATCATTACGTATCTCCTCAAGCTCATTAAGTTGTAACTTTCTATGTTTCCCCGCATTGTCATAATCCATGTTACACATCTTTATCACCCAATAAGCCTTATGTTCAAGTTCAACCGGAAGATGACAATCTTTTCCATACACCAACCGATATGGAGACATACCAATCGGTGTTTTATACGCCGTTCTATACGCCCAAAGTGCATCGTTGAGTCTATAACTCCAATCCTTCCATGTAGTGTTAACGGTTTTCAAAAGGATGGACTTAATCTCACGATTTAAAATTTTATCTTGCCCACTAGTTTGTGGGTGATACGGCGTACCAATCTTGTGTGTAATGTTGTACTTCTTGAGGAGAGCATGGAAGGATTTATTGAAGTGCGAGACTCCATCACTGATAACCACTCTTGGTGTACCATGTCTAGAGAAAATATATTCATTCAAAAACTCATAAATAACTTGAGAATCATTAGTAAGGGTGGATTTAGCTTCCACCCATTTTGAAACATAATCCACAACAAGAAGTATATAAAATTTTCCATTTGAATTGACAAAAGGACCCATAAAATCAATTCCCCACACATCAAATATCTCAATAGTGAGAATAGGTGTGAGTGGCATTTGATTTCGAGCACCTAGATTGCACGTTCGTTGATATCTATCACAAGATTTGCAAAAATTATACGCATCCTCAAACAAGGTAGGCCAATAAAAGACACTCTCAAGGACTTTGAGAGTGGTACGTTTAGAACCGAAGTGACCTCCACATGCATAAGTATGACAAAAAGTAAGGATGGATTGAAATTAAGAGTTAGGTACGCACCTGCGGATAATTTGATCCGAACCATATTTCCACAAGTAGGGCTCATCCCACACATACTGCTTGGATATCTTCTTAAGCTTTTGAAAAGTAGACATTATACTAGGTACTTGTTTTGTAACCAAGTAGTTCACTATATCAGTGTACCAAGGTGTTGAATCTTCAATTGAGAACAGTTGTTCGTCTGGAAAACGATCTTGTAAAGGAATTTCTTCTTCGAAAACAACAAGTCTACTAAGATGATCAGCAACAGTATTTTCAACACCTCTCTTATCTTTGATTTCATAACCAAATACTTGCAACAGCAATATCCACCGTATAAGCCTTGGCTTATCTTCTTTCTAATTCAGTAGGTACCTAAATGCTGCGTGATCCGAATATACAACCACTTTTGCACCCACCAAATATGATCTAAATTTTTTTAGTGCAAACACTATAGCCAACAACTCTTTCTCGGTGGTAGAATAGTTTATTTGTGCATTGTTTAGGGTCCTAGATGCATAATAAATCACATGGGAAAGCTTGTCCACTTTTTGACTCAAAACATCTCCAACTGCATATACACTTGCATCACACATCAATTCAAATGGCAAAATCCAATCCGGTGACTTGATAATTTGTGCAGTTGTCAACAATTCTTTCAACTTGATGATAGGTGCAGTTGTCAACAATTCTTTGAGTTGATAATCAATGCAGTTGTAAACAATTCTTTCAGATGGCAAACTCCAATACGGTGACTTGATAATCGGTGCAGTTTTCAACAATTCTTTCAACTTGTTAAAACTAATGTATCATCGTGTTGGTGTTGAACCAATGTTTCATCGTCGAGATATTTATGCTGAAACTGTACTCTTTGATTGGGAGTACAATTTTATGGCTTTAGATGCTTGAGCATTGAAGCGTATATTCCTTAAGCATCGAATATCTTAGGGGTTTGATCATCTCGGCCTTGAGATATCTTCTGTTGATTCAGCATCCCTTTCGTTGCAGTAATGGGATTCGACACTTGTGCCGACATCAAAGCTTTCTGATTTTGTGGAACACATGGACTTGCAGGAGAAATTCCCAAAGTGTTCTTTGCCATGTTTGGACGTCAGTAATGAATGTTTCGGTGTTTGATTAGGAGAAACGTCAAATTCAACCACTTGGTAAAATACTAATGTGGTGAAGCTACCATTCATAACATCTTGTAGAGTTGCTAGAACAATTAAGTCCCCATGCTAGGATAGCATGTGAGGAAATAAATGACATAGACATGGAATGAGACTTGCCTGAGTGCGGAACCTCTTGATGAATGTCTATGCATATTTTGCAGGTTCTTGCTTCAACCTCGTCAAGGTTTGAAATTCCTCAAAGTACTCTGATGATGGAATGTCCGTCAAATCTTCTGGATCAGAGATTTCTTTGTTGGAGAGATGTGTAACTAAAGGCGCTTTGTAAGTACCCATATTTTAGCGTGGATCCACGCTCGTCTGAAGGACATGTCACATGCTGGATCTTCCTGATTATGTGAAACTTGGTTTCTGTCCATGTTGAGATTATGTTCACTTTGAGAATGATGTAGCCATAAGTACTTCCGAGCGCTCCTTCAAGGTATCTGATTGAGATGGAGCATGAGTATCTTCTTGCTGAGTGATGCATGCGGATCCGATGGTTTTCAGTGGAATGTTGTTGATGGCGGTGTCAGCATCGATCAACGTTCTTTGATGCGTGTCGTAGGTGCACAAATTAATTCACTTATCTTCTACTTTACTAATGAAAATATAGCAGTAAATAAGGTTTGTTCCCATGAAGATTTAGTTGTCAAAAATGTCACAATTGGGGTTTTTTTTTTTTAGATTGTAAAACGAAATTAACAAAGCAATTGAAAAGTAATTAAGTTGCAAGCAATGGAGAGAAATATGATCAGGGAATCCTTCTTCGTTACTAAATAGTCATCAAAGTAGCATATTCATCTATTCTTTATCATTCAAAGATTATTATCAACCGTAGGAAAGCAACTAGCGCAATGCTATCCTCAAAATTCCTTAAGTCACTGGACACCGAAGCGCTCGAATGCCAGATTCTATTCTATAAACCACCTAGAAGTAGCGCACTCTAAGTGTAATTTGGTCGAATGCTTTATGTTTTGTGAATTTAGGTCAATCCTAGTAGTTGAACTCTTAGCGCAAGGTTCACTTTCTAGTGTTGTTTCTACTTGCGATTGCTCCACAGAATCCCTCTGCAAGGTTTCACAATTTCTACTTGTGTAGAGAATTATTCAACAATTACGGATATCCTAATTCTCTACTAGCATTAGGTTAACTAATAAACTAGTTCAGTTGGCCACCTAAACAATTTATCAATCAAACATAAAATTAAATATTGTAAAAACAAACAATAATCATGTGAAGAGTTAAAATAGATTTATATGCTAAATCGAATCATATATTAGAACTTAGAATTCATCCTCAATCACGAAGAAGTTTAGCTACTCATGGTACTAACAAAACCCATGAGTTTCATATGATAAAATGGTAAAGAAATAGTTACAGACTCCATACCAATCACCAGTAAGAACTACGAACGACAACTCCATCTGCAGTTTCCGTGAATAGCCATGAACGTCAGCTGGAACTAGAGTTATGAAGATGATGGCAGCCCCTAGCGAATGAACTGGTGCCTTTATAAATTTCCATTCAACTGTCAGTCTTGCGAGACTGACAATTCAGTTTCTTGCATCATCCTTATTTTGCTCACAAATTCTTCATATGATGTCGGAATTAATCCATTCTTTCGCCGTTGGCTTCATATTTTCGTCCTCTTCGATATGATATCAGAGACTCCTAGGTTTGAACGAGTTCCGCTTGGTCTTTGGCCCTTCTCCACTTGCGGCTAACTTCTTTTATTGCACAATAAAGTGCAAATTCACTTCTTTTGGATGATTCACCTAATAAAACACAAATACAGAAAAATAAATGTAATATAAAATAATTTGCAAGAATATAAGCAATTACTAGAATGGATTCGACACTAAAATATGAAAAAATATGCACTTAACATTCTTCCAAATTCGTTTCTTCTGAGATTGACTGTGGTAAGCAGTCCCCAGTCGTACATCTCTTGGTTTGTGGCTGGAGGCTCAAGAAGTATTTTCGGAATGGACTTCTTGACACGATGTGGTTCAGTACTGTGGACATGTATCTCCTTTGTGCCTCCGACAGGCAACGCAATTCACGTTCAACCAAGGATTGAACTGCCTCTTTGATAGGTTGTTCCGAGAGTATAAAGGTTCTGACTGAGAGATGATTCTTGGGTACTCCCTTAGTCCCCAGTTCTTGTGGATCAACCTTCTCTTTGAAAATGTGCTTCAAAACTCCGCAGTCGCTTGTGGGATGATTGACGAACCTGTGGAAGCGGCAGTAACGAGGACTTTCCACGTATTTTTCAGTTGGTTCTTTCTTGACATATGGAAACTTGATTGCACCATCTTGGACTCAGGTATCCAGGAGTCCGATCACCTCTTCATTGGAAAAAACAAAGTCAGGTGCTTCTTGATCAGGAGATCTTGTGCGTTGGTCAGAGGCTTGTGCATCTTTCTTATCCTTCCTTTGTGCATGAGCTGAGGTATGCTTGCACGGCGGCTTGGCTTTCCATTTTCTCCCTTCTGCTGTTTGTGGAAGGCTGGAGGTTTTACTACTTCTTGATCAGACATTTTCTACCTCGAATGTCTCGCGGTTATTCAGCCTTTGTATCTTTTGTCCTTTCCAGTAGAGCGGGTGCAGTGGTTGCTGATCTCTTCGCGGCTTCATGAAGCTCTGAGAAAGTAGGGAATCGAAGATTTTCCAGGAAATCTCTGTAAACCGGGAGCATGTCGTTGATGCAAAAATCTACCAGTTGCTACTCCGTGACATTTGGATCATAATAATCCAGGGCTTGGACTCTGAATCTTTTCACATAGTCATTGGGATTTTCACTGACCCTCTGAAACATCCTTCTAAGGTCAGAGACAGTGACTTGCTCTGACATGAAGAAGTACTTCCTTTAGAAGGCGTTAATCATTTCTCCCCAATTATTGATAGTCCTTAATGCGATGTTGTTGTACCAGGTGTATGCTCTGCCTTTCAAGGGTTTTGAGAATTCCTTGATACGGACGACATGGTTATGTTCCTGTTCTCCCAAGGATTCAAGAAAGTGAGAGACATGTTCTCGAGCATTGCCAGTTCCATCATACAGAGTAAAAATTGGAGAAATGTAACCTTTAGGAAGGGGAATCCTCTGTGTAGCGGCAGGATAAGGAGGTTGGTGACGATGGACATGTGACGTATTTTCCTTTCCACGGTTCTCCAGAAGATGCTCCAAGTCTTCACGAGTAATGAAGTTTGATGACTCCTTTGCTGATGGATCGCCTGCAGCTTTGCCGGATTCATCATCATTCACTATATGAATTGGAATTGCCTTAGGATCATCATATGAGGATTTCTCCTTCTCTTTTCCCTTTCCTTGAATTTTCTTCGACATCTTGTCAGTGAGATTTTTCAATTGATCAAATAGCTTCTTCTGTACTGCAGCCATATCTGTCTGATTATGTGCAAATATTTCTTGCGCTTTGATGAGATCAGCAATAGTAGGTGGTTTGTTTCCTCTGATTTCCTCAGGGTGTTGGCCGAACAAAGGATGACCCTCTGTGTGAGGAGAGTAATATCATCACCATTAGTATTTGTGATCGGAGTTATTTCTGGAATATCTTCATTGTCGTTGCTGTTGTTGTCGTTGTTTCTAGTGCTAGCGTCGTTGGTGTTGGAACCTGTGACTAACCCAAACCTAAGACCAACCATCTTGTGAAACCGTGAGATTGCAACCGAGAGATTAATCTCCCATTGTGGTCGCCAATCTATAGATGGGGAAAAATGATTTGCTGGTTTTTACGGAATTGACGAGTCGACCGTGTGGAGACTCCTTGAACCGAGAGAAATGTTGAACCTCACACAGATGCACTTCAAGAAGGGAATGATTTAAGTTTGATAGATTAATCTGTAGGACTCCGGCCTAAATCAAGAACAATGGCCGTTCCAGAGTCAATTCGGTCACAAAAAAGGATGGGTTGATCTATAGGAGGGAAGCTGAGAAATGCGTGAGATCAATGGTGATCTGAGATTGTAGATGTGTTGTGAATTCAGCGTGAAAATGCTCTGAATGATTGAGTTTTGCCTAATTGAGAGTGATTTCTTTGAGTTCTTGTAGACGAAAGATTGTTTGTATGAACTTTGATGAGAAATTGCTCGTTTAGGCGACTGTTGTTCGAATGTTCGAAAACTCTTGTCCTTTCAATCAGGATTCAGAGATATTTTATAATACCGGAGTTGAAAACACCATGATCCCATGAAGTGTGACAGTTTGCTGGAATCAGAGAGTGGGGAAGTAGGAAATCGTGTTAAACCAATTACTCATCGTGTTAATTTTCCACCCACTACTTTGTTGACTCTTCCAACTGATTGCACGACTTGCTCACATTCTCATCGTGGGTGAACACACATGTCGTAAACCTCCAGACCAAAACCCTAGTTAATATCCCCCCATGTGACATGATTGAAATCTCGTGATTGTGGAGTCATTTGCTGACTTTATGGGACGATGAGTCCGTGTAGTGCTAAGTTGAACATGATTAGCAAATGTTCTAAAACTCATGAATTTAACGTGTCTTTTAAGACGAGGTACCATTAAACCTAAAACGAGCAAATTGTGTTGCTGAATTGTCAAATATTGATAGTTGAACCAATATTCTTTGATCTGAGCGAATATTGCTAGTCTGAGCGAATATTGCTAATTTGAGTGAATATTGCCGGTTTGAGCAAATATTGCTCGTTTGATGAATTTATTGATAGCAGGACCGAATAATAATTGATGGATCGTAGAATATTGCTATATATTTAGACGATGTAAGATAATTAATTGATGGCTCTATACTAGACTAGAAGGGATTCCTGTCTAGGAGCATTAATCATCTGAGGGTTGAGCAATATGAAATTGTTAGAGTGTCATATTCCTCTTGCATAGTCGGGGAAAACCTGTTTGCATCCCGAAGACATTGTCGCTCTATACTAGCAGGCATGCTGTTAGGAGCTGCCCAATCTTTCGATTCTATACAGTATGAGATGTGTCGTGGCCTCGGATGGAAAGCTACACATCTATATCTTCTCTGAGAGACTTTCTCCATAATAGGTGGCATGAGCTTTCATGCATGGAGACATGAGTCTCAATACTCAGCTGATTGCCGGATCCGGAGTAATTACTGAAATTACTCAGTATTCATGAGATGTGTTGTGGTCTCAGCTGAGAGACTACTCATCTACATGTACTCTGAGAGACATCCTTCTCAGTCAGAGATTCATGTCATGAGCTTTCATGCTTTATTAAGAGGCATGGGTCTCATTACCCATCTGATTGCCGGATCCGGAGTAATTACTGAAATTGCGTAGTATTCATGAGATGTGCCGTGGTCTCAACTGAGAGACTACACATCTACATGTACTCTGAGAGACAACCTTCTCAGTCAGATATTCATGGCATGAGCTTTCATACTTTAATGAGAGACATGGGCCTCAATACTCATCCAGTTGCCGAATCTGGAGTATAGTTTTACAATTTACCCTTTGTCGAAAATCCACCATCTACAATACTATTATATTTAGAATTTCCCTATAGTGTTGTGTGTCTTTTCAGAGATGCAAAGAGTCGTTTAGTTCTCTTATGAAGAATACTTGCAACTCTCAATCTCTTTTGAAAAGACACACACTTATATTGAAAGTGATTTGAAGAATCACAAAACAAACATGGGCCAACACCTTTTAGTTTCACAGAACTCTTATGAGTCATATCAGTTTTCACAACATTTAATCGTTGTTTATCAGCTGATGTGTGACTTTTCTTCAGAGAGAAACTACTGGAATCTCTCATATCCTTTAAAGGATTTATGACTGGTTTCAAATCCTTAAGAAATGCAATTTCTGCAACAAGATCAGAATTGATCCGGATTTGTTCATCCAACCTTTTCTGTAGAATTTCCAGTTTATCAGAACTCTTTGTACGATTAGTTTTTAATCCCGGTGAAGCGTTATAAGAGATTTTATCATCCATAGAGTCAGATCGCTACAAACACAGACTAGTAAGGTCTTGAACGTGTTTGCCTTCTCTGATACCAATTGTAAAAGCGGGGGTCTAACAACCACACCCAATATTTTGATTAGAAATTTGTATGGACAAACTCCAAGTTACTTTTTAGATAATCAACTAGACAGTCAGACTCAATCTAGATAGAAATATCTCAAGGAATTATTATCTCAATCTCTCAATTTGATCTATACTCAAGCAAATAGAAATCTGCGAGTCTTTATCAAAGAGAGATAAGTTGGATGGTACCAAAGACCAATATCCAAGTGTTAATCAATTTTAAATCAACAACCAAAAGGTCGGATATTATAATTGATTGACCAACGCACACCCTGTATTATTTCAATTATATAACGAAACATAATGCGAAAAAGAAATAACACAGACACCATAATTTTGTTAATGAGGAACCTGCAAATGCATAAAAACCCAGGGACCTAGTCCAGATTAAACATACATTGTATTAAGCCGCTAAAGACACTAAACTACACCAAAACATCCGATTTGGGACGGATATACACGTTGCAAATGAATTTCACCAACGCTAATATCTATTGGGAATATGGCATAGCAAATTTTGGTGCAACGCCAAAATCCGTTGGTCAAATTAATTTGTGCAACATATATAAACGTTGGTAAAATAGATTACCAACGTTTGTTGAGCAACGGATTCTATAATTTGTGCAACAGTTACAATAATTTAGGCAACGTATTACTCTAATTTGAGCAACACTTATATACGTTGCAAACCCGTTTACTGATAATAAAAAAATCCGACGATAATTCCAGGTAAAAAATAGAAATCCGACGACAATTCCGACGGATTTCTCCATCTGGAAATATATTCTGCACATTCGTATACCATTGTAGATCAACTATCACAATCCATCATGATATATTCATATATATCATCTTGTAATAAATATATGAATCAACAAGTTACACAAACATATATAACAAAACTTCAATAGAAAAAATGTACGAAACAAACAAACTTGTCTCTATCGTCACCACCAAATCTCACCATTTTATTTATGTATATAGAATTACAACCAACAGTCAGATTCAGTTTTGGGCTAGATCGGACTGAGTTGAAGTGAGAGACTGTCTGCGAATCGGTTCCCCAACTCAGTAATTTTCTTCATTGTTCTTCGAGATTTGACATCAAGTCTCGATTCAAATCTATTTGTATTAATTGCTTCATTTATTCTTACAATGATTCGTCTTAATTAGTATGAATTCTAGTAAGAATATGAACCTAGAAAGCAAAATTCAGTCTTCTGAGATGCATCATTCTGTGTTGGATCTTTCCAAATCTTATGAAGCTCAAATTTCGATAAATTTAATCGATTCTCAGGAAAATACAAGGTATGATCTGTGGAAACACTCATTAATTGGTCGTCTTGATTTACAGAAACTCAAATTTGCAGAAGCCTCGGCTTTATTATTGAAACAATGGAAGTTGATAGGAAAATGTCAATTAATTCCTTTAGGTAAGGGTTTTTTCACAATCAAATTAGCAAATGAAGTGGATAAAAAATTATATTAAATCTGGTAAATGGGAAGTTAAGGAACAATACTTAAGTGTCAGGAATTGGATTCCAAATTTTAGACCTGAGAATCAGAGAACATCTAAAGCTATGGTTTGGGTTCATTTTCCAGGGTTGAGTTTAGAATATTGGGATGAAGAAACAATTTTCAAATTGAGCAGAGCTCTAGGAACTCCAGTTAAGGTAGATGATGCTACTTTAAACTTTCAAAGTGGGTACTATGCAAGAGTTTTAGTAGAAATTGATTTGGCAAAAACTATTCCAAACAAGTTATGGATTATTACAAAATATGGATGCTTCTCTCAAAGTATGGTTCTTACTAACCTGCTTAAATTTTGTTGGAAGTGTAAAATTGTTGGCCATCATCATTCTGAATGCAGAGTGAAAACTCACACAGAGGGTAATACTGAACAAGTATCTGAAGCTAGGAAGCAACATGAAGTTGCCCAGGCTCCTAAAGTTACTCAACAAGAAGTGGTAATGGAACCATTTAATATATGTCAAACACCTTAAAAGGTTCATGAAGTATTTCAAGTATCAAATTCTGACATTAGATCATCAAATAATAAGCCAAGCACCATCAATATTTAAAAAGGAAAATTCAGTCCATTACAGGATGATACTGTTGTTAAAGAGGTTGAATTAAGTCCTTCTAAGCTTCTCAAGGTGGTAGAAGACAACTCATTAAGTAATAGTGATATTAAATACATTAATGGTATAGATGGCTCTATTTCAGCAGAAAGAATTCCAACTACTTCTTGGTCAAGAGTAGTTCAAAGACCCTCAATTCCAAAATCTCCTACAGCTCATACTGAGGAAGCTCCAAAGAAGGTAAGTACAAAACCTCAACCTAAATGGAATTTTAGAAAGAATCCAGGAAAGGGAGGCACAACAGGCCTCCATTCCAAACCATGAAAGTATTATTCTGGAATTTAAGAGGCCTTAGAATACTAAGGTCTCAAAATAAATTATGGTCTCTAGTTAATCAATTTAATCCCTCAATAGTTTTTGTTGCAGAACCTAAAGTTAGATGTACTCCTTCTTTTTGTAATAAGTTAAATCTGCCAGGTATGCAGAATATGGTAATTCATAATTCAGTCAACAATAATAAAGGAAATATCTGGATTTTTTGGAATAAATCTCTTCCTACTCCTTCAGTAGTATCAATGTATAGTCAGATGATAACTATTAATATTAGTGAAGTGCTTATTTCTGGTATTCATGCACATGTGGGGGTGAATCAAAGAAGATACTTATGGGATGAAATGGAAGAAATATGTGATCTTCAGAAGCCTTGGTTAGCAATAGGTGATTTCAATTCTATTATTTCAACTGATGAGAAAGTTGGAGTTAGAACTCCCAATAGAAGATCAATGCAAGATTTCAACACTTGTCTCAACAATTGTGTTGTAATGCAAGCTCCAAAAACAGAGATTTCTCATTCTTGGTTTAATTGTCAACAAGGTAACAAAAGAATTCTTTGTCATTTAGATAGAGCAGTCTATAATCATTTGTGGTTCCAGAAGTTTGCAGATTGGGGTTACAAAGTAGGGCTTAGGATTGCATCAGATCATGCACCTTTATTGGGAGAAAGTGCTAGTGTTCCTAAGACAGCAAACATTCCTTTTAAATTTAAGAAGATGTGGTTGGATCATCCAAATTTTATGGAAGTGGTTACACAATGTTGGTCTGAAGAGGTTTCTGGAAATCCAGCTTATATTTTCCAATATAAAATAAAGAGATTAAAAGCCATCTTAAAGGATTGGAACTGGAAAGTATTTGGCAATGTAAATGAGCAAATAATGGAAGCTGAAGAAAAAGTTAAATCTGCAATGATCATCTCTGATAGTGATCCATCTAATATTGATGCTTTTAATAATTTGGTTCAAGGTCAGAATATCTATAATTCAAAAGAAACTCAACTCAACACTATGATGAAGGAGAAAGCAAGAATTAAATGGATTAAAGAAGGTTCTTCAAACACTGTTTTTTTTCCATGCAAACTTGAAGATTAGACAAGCAAGAAACCTTATAAGTGAACTTCAAGATTCTGATGGTGAAATAACTTCAAATCAAGAAAGAATTGCTGAAATTTTGGTAAATCATTTTCAGGAAAAATTTAAATTTAAGAATGTAGAGCAAGTTGATTATTTATTGGATGTCATTCCAAAAGTAATTGATGAAGAAGACCAAAAAATGCTTGATGCAATACCTAGTTCGGAGGAAATAAAAGAAATTGTTTTTAGTATGGACTCAGACAGTTCTCCTGGTCCTGATGGTTTTTCTGGAGCTTTTTATAGAGCTTGCTGGGGGGTACTTCATCATGATGTCATTCAAGCTATTCAGTTCTGCTGGTCTAGGAAATTTATCCCAAAGGGTCTTAACTCCAATTTTCTTATTCTAATTCCTAAAGTTGATGGAGCAAAGAATCCTAATCAATTCAGACCAATTGGACTCAGCAATGTGAGCTTTAAAATCTTTACAAAAATCATTAACACAAGAATGAGTACTATTATGGCAAAGTTGATATCTCCTCAATAGTCAGCATATATCAAAGGAAGAAGTATCCAAGATCAAATTTTGTTGGCTTCATAAATGATTAATGAAATGAAGAAAACAAGGAGGGGTAAATGTAGGAGTGAAGCTTGATATTTCACAAGCTTATGATTCAGTAAGCTGGGAATTCTTATTCCAAGTTTTGCTCAAGTATGGCTTTTATGATAGTTGGTGTCAATGGTTGAAAATCCTTTTTGAATCTGCAAGAATTTATGTCTCAATTAATGGTGGTCCACATGGATTGTTTTCAGTTGGAAGAGGTTTGAGACAAGGAGACCCCTTGTCTCCAACTCTTTTTGTTATTATGGAAGATGTACTGAGTAGATGTATTCTGAAGATAGTGCAAGAAAGATTAATAAGTCCAATGGTGGTTAGAAAAGGAATTTACCCAACACACTTATTTTTTGCAGGTGATGTCTTCTTGTTTTGTAATGGAGCCAAAAAAAGTGTTGAATGTCTAGCAAAGTTGTTGGAAGATTATCAAAGAGGTTCAGGGCAAATGATAAACAAATCAAAAATAAAATTATTCATTGATGGAACTACTATGCAAAAGAAGCAACAAATTAAGGAGATGCTTCAAATGGATATAAGTACATTCCCAGATAAATACTTAGGTGTAATTCATGCTCCTGGTAAAGTAAAAATCAGCTCTGTGTGTCCCATGGTTGAGTTAATGCAAAAAAAGTTAGCAGCTTGGAAAGGAAAGCTCTTATCATTTCAAGACAGATTGGTGTTAATCAAGTCAGTACTGCAAAGTATTTCGATTTATAATATGGAAATCTATAAATGGCCCAAATCTGTTATTAAAATTTGTGAAAGAATAATGAGGAATTTCCTTTGGTCAGGTGATGGAGAAACTAGGAAACATATTATTTTGTCTTGGAAAAGAGTATGCACACCATATAATGAAGGAGGCCTGGGTATTCAAAGGCTTGAAATCTTAAATAGAGCTCTTTTCATGAAGATGATGTGGAGAATTATTAATTCATAGGAATATTGGGCTATGTTTATTAAAGAAAAATTTACAAAACAGAAAAGGGCAATGGAGTGAGAATTGGAAGCAATCTACCATATGGTCAGGATTAAAATGGGCTTGGAATGCTCTTCAAGACAACATCAAATGGTGTGTTGGTAATGGTCAAAATATCTCTGTATGGAATGATATTTGGGCAGGGGATACTCCACTAATCCTTAAAACTGAATTTAACTCTTATGTGAAGAATAATCTGCATCTGAAGGTGTCAAATCTGATTCATAATAACAGATGGAGAGTGCCTATTAAAATGCAGCAAATTCTGAATGCAAATAACTTACCTGAACTGGGAGAAGGTAATGATCAATTAATCTGGACAGGTACTTTGAAAGGTAACTTCACAACATCCTCTGCTATATCTATTTTAAGGCACAAAGAACCAAAAATGCATTGCTTTAAATATATATGGAATTCCTATCTACATCCTATCATAGCTGGCAATATTTGGAAGATTTTTCAAGGAGTCTATGTAGATGATACTGTCATGGTGGAAAGGGGATATGAATTAGCCTCAAGGTGTTGTGTATGTGAACATTCCCAAGACAGCATGAATCACTTGTTATGGCACTGTTCCTTTAGTGTGGAAATTTGGAAATGGCTATGTGCAATATTTGAAGTTAATCTTCCTCTATCTTTTGACAATATCTGGAGAAGTGCAAAAAATAAAAGCCCTCTTATGAAATAATTTTGGATTACAGCTGCTTGCTCTTTTATCAAAGAGCTTTGGTTTTAAAAGAACAAGAAATATTTTGAGGAGGTCAAACCAAATATTCAGCATTTCAAGCAAAGAATTATTAAAATGGTAACTGAAGGAGGAAAAAGAATGAGGGGAACTAAATGGAATCAAAATTATGATCTTCAGATAATTGAGTTATTCAATTTAGGATGTAGACAAAGTAAATTTCAGTGCATTAAAAAGTTCTTTTGGATTCCTCCTCAAATGGGATTTACTCTCTTCTGTTGTGATGGTGCATCAACTGGGAATCCTGGGGCTGCAGGTTTTGGGATTGTAGTAAGGAATTTACTATGCTAGGTGGTCAGAGTTATGGCTGGATATATAGGTATTGCTACCAACTATATTGCAGAAACTTATGTTGTTGTGTGTGTAGCTGAAATGGTTGTTGAAATTGGTGAAAAGAACATAATCATCAGCTCAGATTCTCAAACTGTTATCTCAGAATTTTCCAAAAATCAAGTGCCTTGGTTCATTAGAATGAGATGGCTGAAAGCAAGGAAGGAAATCATATCAATTCAGTTCATTCATAGCTTCAGAGAAGGAAATTTTTCAGCAGATATGACCGGTTGTCAGCCGAGCAAAAATAAATTCACTTTCTCACTCTACTAAATATGAATGAAGTATGTGATAATAAAGAGTTCATATCCACAGAGAGGCGATTGTTGTTATGCAATTTTCAGATTCTTAAGTAACCAAGATAACCCAAAAGTGTGTTTTGTTTTTATCAAAGTAGTAAAATAAAATAAAGCAAAGCAAATAGTTGGAATAATCAATAAGGAGAAGATATTGGTCAAGGGATAGTATCATTCACAAACATGTATTTTTTGTCTATGATTAGAATTGTTAATTTAATCTCGCAATTATCAAAAGTCCTAGGATATCTTGATTGCAAGAGTATCCCGTTTATTTCCTGATTTTATCACAAACAAAATTAAAAGATGCTATTGTGAATTCTACTTAAAAAGCAACCTAAAGTGTAAAAGCACAATTAGGTTTAAATCCCAAGAGAAATAAGTTCTATGAAATAAGACTAATCAATGCAAAAAAACGTGTAAAAGCACTAATTCGTTTTAACAAAGGTTATGATTCATATGCGATTAAAAAGATGTATCACTACAAGTATTAACCACAAGATGCTACTAGAAATCAAAGATAACAACTTTTACATATTGAAAACCCTAATATAGCTATAGAGATGAAAACAAATCCAATTGATTTCGTACTCAACCAAACTAGCATTCAAATCGTATGATAATAAAAATGATGAATCATAAACGATAGAATTGAGACAAAACTAATTCATAGAATCAAATAACATGCTTGAAGAAATCAACTTTATCCCATAACCAATAATAGTATTTAGCTACTCATATTAATGGAGTTCATCATCATAGTATTCAAAGGAAGAAGATGGAACATAAAAGAAAGCAAACCCTAGAAGTAGTTCTCTGCAAAATCTCCAAGAATAGAATAAAACGTGATCCCCCAAAAAGAAGTAAAACTTCTCCTTTTGTAGTTTTTCTCCAAAATTAGGTCCAATTATTCAAAGTCCATTAGATAGAAATACACCAAGCCCACAAGTGAGAGAAACCCGTGTAGAAAATATGTCCCAAAAATGCTCGCCGGAAAACTGGGTTTTTGGCCGGAATATGGCCTTAATCCGGCTAGAAAAGTCGTTGCCGGTAACCTGAGATTCCTCTCCGTCGACGGAATATTCCGTCACGACGCCGTTACAGTTAACCGTTGACCTAACGGTCATCGTTAGTCACTGAGTCAAGGTACTGAGTCAGCTCGGGTCAATCTCGAGTCTAGCATTGAGTCAGAACGAGTCAACTCACTGACTGGTCATGGCCTAAGTTTTGCAGGCCATATGCCATTGTTGCGCTGCCAGCCATGATGGTTGTGCCTTCCTGCACTTCATTCCCAGCCATGATGGCTGGAAATTCTTCACAGCTGTAGTATCAATTCTTCCAAATCAAACCAACTACCATTGCAACTTCAATTAGTGTAACTTCTCTTTAACACAGCAACATCAACAAACCATCCACCAACCTCCTGCAATGACACTCGCACCAGCTCCATCAACTAGCAGCCAACACTCTTCACTGAACTCCATCTGAACTGCAACTCACTCTTGAACAGAAACCACCATCATAAACCCAGCTGCACCAGTTCATTGCCTCCTAATTCAACTGATCATCAACCAACTAACAACTTCCTTATCATTCAACCAGTAATTCCACCTGAGTTGCACCATCACTGCTACACAGCTTACCATTGACTTAGCTCCGCAACTCTGCAATTAGCTGAACCTGATTCACAGCTGCAATTCAGTTAAGAATCATATCAACTGCAACAGCAGTTCACACAGACCACCAGTCTCAAGCCCTGCCTAGCCATTGCACACAACTCCACCAGCTTCAGTTCAAGACCCACCTTCTCAATCTTTATATCCTGTAAATACTCTTCCATATGCACCAGCAACATCTCTTCGATAAGATCTCAGCTCACTTCTTTCATTAACTGAGCAACAACACATTACCAGTTTGTAGCTCAGACTCATAGTCTCAACAACTCCATCTCAGCAATCATTACTCCAGAGTTGTAGCTTTGGCAATGCAGTAACCAACTCCATTTCCATGGCAACCTAAACCAACATCATACCAATTTTGACTTACCCTAATAGTTTCATTTTCTTCAGAAATCAATCCACCATCTGAGACGCCAACTGATCCCTTTTTAACTAATTCTACTCCTCCCTCAAACCTATATCAAACCCTACCGATCTCCACTGAGTTCTCGATTTGAGCCACCAGTTCATCTGCAATTTATTCCCTAAACTCTCATAGTATCAGTTCAACCACCAGATAATTTAGCCTCTTGAGACAAATTCATTCAATTCAGCCCAACTCCTCATACCCTGATTTCATTTCAGAACAGGCTAACAATCACAAAACCCATCTTATTAACAATACCATAATCATCATTTTGTTGCTCTAATGTTCTTCTGAGTCTTCAAATCATCCTAATACCCATGGAAATCAACAGTAACAAGAGTTCAAAGATTAAACCCATTACAAACTCCAATTTCTCAGATCCGACAAAACCCTAATTCAATTTACTCTTCTCTGCACTACAAATCCTTCTGCTAACCTTCGATCAATCACAGAGAAACGTGAAATCCATGAATGCCAGCACCAAATTCCCTTCTTTCTTTCTTTCTTCAATTAAGAACAACTTCTTCTTCTCAATTTTTCCCTGAATTTCCCAGCATCTACAACTCTCAGGCGCCTCCATTTTTTTGGTTTCAGGTGTAAAAATGATATGGATTGAATGAGAGACAAAATCTCTCGAATTTAGGGTTGTAGGAATGATTGGGTGGATTTATGCACCCAACCATAGAAGATCCACCCTGCTAGTATCCCCTTAACCATTACCGGGCTCCAGATAGTATTCGCCTAGGAAACGACAGCTTTGCCCCTTTATGCTCCAAATGAATGCTCTCTCCTTCTTTGAATTCTTTCACCAACAACAAACGCTTCTTATTTCTCAGATTCACTTCTTCTCTTCAATTTATATACATCACTAAAGTTGTCGTGCTTTTCAGTCAGAGATGAAGAAATAAAAGCAAATCATGAGAAATAATTCGTCTCCAACCGCAGTTGCACTTGAGATGACGCTTTTGCCCTGTTTCTTCTTCTTTTGTTCCAAATGACTCCAAAGTACCTAAATATTCAAAAACAAAACATAAGATACATAATTTACAAGAAAACTAGCAGAGAAAGCATAAACAATAGATAAATAATAAGGTTTTTTGGACACCTATCAAATCCCTCCACACTTAGACTTTGCTAGTCCTCGAGCAAATCAAACAAAATAATTATAAAACATACATACAACTCCGTCTCGTCGAGGCTACGGTCACTTTTAGCATAAATAACAAGCCTTTGAACCCCTAGGTGTCCCTAGTGGACAAGTTTTAGTCTCGTGAAGGTTTACAAGAGGTCTGCCTACAAAACATATATTTCCAACTCCGTCTATTTGTGACAAATCAATGAACGAATCCAAAATGACTACATGAGGAGGTACCTTGCGCAAATTCAATTCATATATAAGTAAATAAAGCTCTAATTAGATAGTTGAACAAGCTACAGTACTAGGAAACTAACAAACCACAATCACAATGAAAAGATTAAGAAGATGGAGATGTTGGCGAATGTTCACAAGTGATCGATGTTTCCCATATCTGTCTGAAGGTCACTGCCAAGATGAACCTATGCATCCTATTGGATTGAGCTACTGGTTTGAATTCTACATCAACTCATTGGCATATACAAGGGAACCAGTAGTGACTTTATTCAACCAATATAATATTTTTTCTTTTTCTTTTTCACTTTTTTTCACTTTTTTTTTTTTTTTTTTTTTTGTGACAGCATGATTCAATCTTTTGGATCCAAGCGCATGCTTCTTGTCAGCAAGTACGTGATAGTTACCTTGGATCCTGCAATCCATGCTTGTTTAGGCGACGGAGACAGGGACAGCGTTTCACACATATTGTTATCCAAGTGTTTGTTTTATTCCGTTTGGTCTAAATGGTCGGTTTTTTTTTTTCCTTTTTTTTAGCAACTCAATCACTCTATTTCATCCTAGCAGTAATAACAAGTCGATGTTTAGTGACCCACCCAAGCACTTAGAGAACAATAGATAAATATGAAAAAAATAAAAATAGAATGTGATATGGTGATATGGTGATATTCCGAGATATGGTAACAACTATTATATTAATTGTGATTTCTGAGCTATGTTCGTCCCTTTTAGTTAATTGGTTCCTCAACTCCTGCAATCAAAATGGTTCCATCCACTAATGGTGTCATCCTAAAGGCATAAGTTTATAGATTTCGGAGTTCAAAAAGCACAATTTTTTTTTCTTGGTTTTTCTATTTTTCTGATTTTTTTTTTTTTTTTACTAAAGGCATAAAACATACTAAAACAAACTATACAAACATATCAATGCTCCCCCACACTTAAACTTTACATTGTCCTCAATGTAAAATTGAATCATCCAAAGAAAGTTCAAGGTGGGAAATTCCGAAAATGATATGCAAAAACAAAGAAAATCAAGATAAAATGCTTAAAAATAAAAAGATAAAGATACAAAACCGGTGGGTTGCCTCCCACTTAGCGCTTGGTTTAAAGTCGTCAGCCGGACTTGCTCCTCGTTTGTTACGCCTTAGCCGGCTTCCAACACATTATGGAAATCTGATTGAATGGTACTTGGATGTTTCCTCGCCTCAAATATGTTGAAGTGTATGACTTCTTCATCGAACTCCATAGTCAAGGTGCCATTGTGGACATCAATCTTCGTTCTAGCGGTACTCATAAATGGTATACCCAACAGTAAAGGTGTAGACGAGGATGAATTCACATCACTCGTGTCTAAAACGTAGAAATCCACTGGAAATATTAGTCCTTTTACCTGTACCAAAACATCCTCAACAATCCCTTTAGGGTAAACATTAGATCTATCGGCAAGTTGAATAACTATGCCGGTTTTCTTGAGAGGACCAAGATTTAAAGCATCATAAATCGAAGTAGGCATAACATTAATAGACGCTCCTAAATCTAACATAGCTTTTGCAAACCTTGTTTTACCAATAGTGCATGGAATAGTGAAAGTACCGGGATCTTTCAATTTAGGTGGGAGTTTCTTTGTAAGATACGCCGAAGCGTTTTCCCCCACACTCATTACCTCATTACCGGTTAGCTTGTGCTTGTTAGTGCACAATTCCTTTACACACTTTGCATAGCGAGGAGATTGCCTAATTACTTCAATGAGTGGAATATTCACCTGGACCTTCTTAAAAACATCCCTATCTTGTTCCACCTTATCATTAGATTTAGCGAACCTGCCATGAAAAGGTAGAGGAGTAACATAACTAGAAACAAGAGGTTTAGAGTTTGATTTAGTTACCTCGGGAGTTTTGGGAAAATCTGCGTTCTTTTCCTCCAAAATTGGTTCCTTTGGTGCTTCTTCTTCACCCGAATTTGTAACTTTGGGTTGCACAAATTGTGTACCACTTCCCAACTTAATAGCATTGACACCCACTCTTGAGTTAAGAGGTTGGGAAGGGAGTTTCTCACCATTTTGTGCATTCAACTGATTAATCTCCTCGGCTAGTGAACTTACTTGTGTTTGCAAGTCCTGGACCATACCCTCCGTTCTTTGCATAAAAGATTTCAGCAACTCTTCCATATTGGACCCTTGATTTTCAGGTAGTTGTTGTTGTTGCTGGAACTGTTGTTGTTGCGGTTGACCAACTTGTAATTGTAACTCCTTAATTGCATTATCCGTTTTCTGCAGATTTAAGATCACTAGTTGTTGATTTTTCTGTACCACGGACATTAGAGCCTCCACCAAAGTAGACATATTCTCCAATTCTGGATTATGCCCTTGTTGTGGTTGTTGCACTTGTTGTTGAAACTCATGCGGATGGCTGTAAACAGAACTTGCACTTGCAACTTGCTCGTAAGTGTTGGAGTAAATACCATACGGCTGAGTTGAGAATATAGCATTGACATGCTCTACGTTCTCATAAGCTGGGCGCGATGGTTTTACAACCACTGCTGCAATTTTTTGCATCATTGCCATCATATTGCTCATTTGTTGACATAATTCGATAATCTCGTCAACTTGATTAACTCCCTTGGTAGGTGGTTCTGATCTACGACTTGAAAATTATTGAGAATTTGCTGCCATACTCCAACCAACTCCCTAGCTTGTGTCACCGTCTTTTTCATAAGTGCACCACCACTTGCAGCGTCAATAAGATTCATATCACTTGCTTGGAGACCTTCATAGAAGTATTGGATAATCATTGCGTCACTAAATTGGTGATGAGGGAGCTTTCCACCAATCTCTTGTATCATTCCCAACATTCATATAAAGATTCTCCCACATTTTGCTTCATCCCACAAATCTCCTTGCTAATTTGAGTAGCCTTTGACGCAGGAAAATATCTCTCTAAAAAGAGTTTCTTCAACCCATTCCATGTTGTGACACTTTCGGGAGAAAAATAATATAACCAATCCTTAGCACTATCCTCCAAAGAGAATCGAAAAAATTTCAACATTGCACCATCCGCATCAGTATCCACTGGAAGCACGGCCATGACAATGGTGTGGAAGTCCATAAGATGCTTGTTTGGGTATTCATTAACCATGCCATGGAACTTTGCTAATTCTCTAAGCAGCCCCGGCTTGATCTCGAAAGTAGAATTTGTTTGAATACACCCCTGTTGTGTATCTAGCTTGTGAGAAGCCAACTCCTTGAGTGTGCGATTTGCATCACCCATTGCTTCTCCCAGTTTGTATTTCAGTAAGGTACCTGAAACACAATTCTCAAAACGAAATTAAAAACAACATAAAAATAAGAAACCAAAACTATATAACAAGCTGAATGCCTCCCCGGCAACGACGCCAAAATTTGACCGGTTGTCAGCCGAGCAAAAATAAATTCACTTTATCACTCTACTAAGTATGAATGAAGTATGTGATAAGAAAGAGTTCATATCCACAGAGAGGCGATTGTTGTTATGCAATTTTCAGATTCTTAAGTAACCAAGATAACCCAAGAGTGTGTTTTGTTTTTATCAAAGTAGTAAAATAAAATAAAGCAAAGCAAATAGTTGGAATAATCAATAGATCTCGAAAGTAGAATTTGTTTGAATACACCCATATTGTGTATCTAACTTGTGAGAAGCCAACTCCTTGAGTGTGCGATTGCATCACCCATTGCTTCTCCCAGTTTGTATTTCAGTAAGGTACCTGAAACACAATTCTTAAAACAAAATTAAAAACAATGTAAAAATAAGAAACCAAAACTATATAACAAGCCGAATGCCTCCCCGACAACGGCGCCAAAATTTGACCGGTTGTCAGCCGAGCAAAAATAAATTCACTTTCTCCCTCTACTAAATATGAATGAAGTATGTGATAAGAAAGAGTTTGTATCCACAGAGAGGCGATTGTTGTTATGCAATTTTCAGATTCTTAAGTAACCAAGATAACCCAAGAGTGTGTTTTGTTTTTATCAAAGTAGTAAAATAAAATAAAGCAAAGCAAATAGTTGGAATAATCAATAAGGAGAAGATATTGGTCAAGGGATAGTATCATTCACAAACATGTATTTTTCGTCTATGATTAGAATTGGTAATTTAATCTCGCAATTATCAAAAGTCCTAGGATATCTTGATTGCAAGAGTATCCCGTTTATTTCCTGATTTTATCACAAACAACATTAAAAGATTCTATTGTGAATTCTACTTAAAAAGCAACCTAAAGTGTAAAAGCATAATTAGGTTTAGCTCCCCAAGAGCAATAAGTTCTATGAAATAAGACTAATCAATGCAAACAAACGTGTAAAAGCACTAATTCGTTTTAACAAAGGTTATGATTCATATGCGATTAAAAAGATGTATCACTACAAGTATTAACCACAAGATGCTACTAGAAATCAGAGATAAAAACTTTTACGTATTGAAAACCCTAATATAGATATAGAGATGAAAACAAATCCAATTGATTCCGGACTCAACCAAACTAGCATTCAAATCGTATGATAATAAAAACGATGAATCATAAACGATAGAATTGAGACAAAACTAATTCATAGAATCAAATAACATGCTTGAAGAAATCAACTTTATCCCATAACCAATAATAATATTTAGCTACTCATATTAATGGAGTTCATCATCATAGTATTCAAAGGAAGAAGATGGAACATAAAAGAAAGCAAACCCTAGAAGTAGTTCTCTGCAAAATCTCCAAGAATAGAATAAAACGTGATCCCCCAAAAAGAAGTAAAACTTCTCCTTTTGTAGCTTTTCTCCAAAATTAGGTCCAATTATTCAAAGTCCATTAGATAGAAATCCACCAAGCCCACAAGTGAGAGAAACCCGTGTAGAAAATATGTCCCAAAAACGCTCGCCGGAAAACTAGGTTTTTGTCCGGAATATGGCCTTAATCTGGCTAGAAAAGTCGTTGCCGGTAACCTGAGATTCCTCTCCGTCGACGGAATATTCCGTCACGGCGCCGTTACAGTTAACCGTTGACCTAACGGTCATCGTTAGTCACTGAGTCAAGGTACTGAGTCAGCTCGGGTCAATCTCGAGTCTAGCATTGAGTCAGAATGAGTCAACTCACTGACTGGTCATGGCCTAAGTTTTGCAGGCCATATGCCACTGTTGCACTGCCAGCCATGATGGATGTGCCTTCCTGCACTTCATTCCCATCCATGATGGCTGGACATTCTTCACAGCTGCAGCATCAATTCTTCCAAATCAAACCAACTACCATTGCAACTTCAATTAGTGTAACTTCTCTTTAACACAGCAACATCAACAAACCATCCACCAACCTCCTGCAATGACACTCGCACCAGCTCCATCAACTAGCAGCCAACACTCTTAACTGAACTCCATCTAAACTGCAACTCACTCATAAACAGCAACCACCATCATAAACCCAGCTGCACCAGTTCATTGCCTCCCAATTCAACTGATCATCAACCAACTAACAACTTCCTTATCATTCAACCAGTAATTCCACCTGAGTTACACCATTACTGCTACACTGCTTACCATTGACTTCGCTACGCAACTCTGCAATTAGCTGAACCTGATTCAAAGCTGCAATTCAGTTAAACAACATATCAACTGCAACGGCAGTTCACACAGACCACCAGTCTCAAGCCCTGCCTAGCCATTGCACACAACTCTACCAGCTTCAGTTCAAGACCCACCTTCTCAATCTTCATATCCTGTAAATACTCTTCCATATGCACGAGCATCATCTCTTCCACAAGATCCCAGCTCACTTCCTTCATTAACTGAGCAGCAACACATTACCAGTTTGTAGCTCAGACTCATATTCTCAACAACTCCATCTCAACAATCATTACTCCAGAGTTGTAGCTTTGGCAATGCAGTCACCAACTCCAGTTCCATGGCAACCTAAATCAGCATCATACCAATTTTGACTTACCCTAGTAGTTTCATTTTCTTCAGAAATCAATCCACCATCTGAGACGCCAACTGAGCCCTTTTTAACTGATTCTACTCCTCCCTCAAACCCATAGCAAACCCTACCGATCTCCACTGAGTTCTCGATTTGAGCCACCAGTTCATCTGCAATTTCTTCCCTGAACTCTTACAGTATCAGTTTAACCACCAGACAATTTATCCTCTTGAGACAAATTCATTCAATTCAGCCCAACTCCTCATACCCTGATTTCATTTCAGAACAGGCTAACAATCACAAAACCCATCTTTTTAACAGTACCAGAATCATCATTTTGTTGCTCTAATATTCATCTGAGTCTTCAAATCATCCTAATACCCATGGAAATAAACAGTAACAAGAGTTCAAAGATTAAACCCATTACAAACTCCATTTTCTCAGATCCGTCAAAACCCTAATTCAATTTACTCTTCTCTGCACTACAAATCCTTCTGCTAACCTTCGATCAATCACAGAGAAACGTGAAATCCATGAATGCCAGCACCAAATTCCCTTCTTTCTTTCTTCAATTAAGAACAGCTTCTTCTTCTCAATTTTCCCCTGATTTTCCCAGCATCTACAACTCTCAGGCGCCTCCATTTTTTTGGTTTCATGTGTAAAAATGAGATGGATTGAATGGGAGACAAAATCTCTCGAATTTAGGGTTGTAGGAATGATTGGGTGGATTTATGCACCCAACCGTAGAAGATCCACCCCACTAGTATCCTCTTAACCATTATCGGGCTCCAGATAGTGTTCTCATAGGAAACGACATCTTTGACCCTTTATGCTCCAAATGAATGCTCTCTCCTTCTTTGAATTCTTTCACCAACAACAAACGCTTCTTATTTCTCAGATTCACTTCTTCTCTTCAATTTATATACATCACTAAAGTTGTCGTGCTTTTCAGTCAGAGATGAAGAAATAAAAGCAAATCATGAGAAATAATTCATCTCCAACCGCAGTTGCACTTAAGATGATGCTTTTGCCCTGTTTTTTCTTCTTTTGTTCCAAATGACTCCAAAGTACCTAAATATTCAAAAACAAAACATAAGATACATAATTTACAAGAAAACTAGCAGAGAAAGCATAAACAATAGATAAATAATAAGGTGTTTTGGACACCTATCAAGATACAGTAGCAAAGAGGGCTACCAAGCTCTCTGCAGGTGAAAGGAAAATCTTCTTAGGCAAACCCAATTTTCTCACTAAAGTTGAGATGCTAGGAATTGAGTATATCAGATTCTGCTGAAAAAAGAGAAGAACTAATTTTCATATTTTCTTTTGGGCATGTAAGTCTTTCTTGGGCCTTAATTGTTAGATTTGTTTTATTAGTTTCTGGGCCTATGTAGTTGGCTTTCTTTTATCCTCCTTTTCATGTAATCTCCAATTTTTGGTTCCTTTATTTTAATATTAAATCATATGATTCGGGAAAAAAAACAACCAACAGTCAGAATATGAAATGTACCTGAGCAACGGAAACTGCATAGTACACAAACACATATAACAAAACTTCAGTAGAAAAAATGTACGAAACAAACAAACTTGTCTCTATCGTCACCACTAAATCTCACCATCACCACCAAATCTCACCATTTTATTTATGTATATAGAATTACAACCAACAGTCAGAATATGAAATGTACCTGAGCAACGGAAACTACATAGTACAATACACTTGGGTGCCATGTTATCTGTCATGGTTACAAAATACTAATTCAGATAAGATAAAGAAAGACACAAAAAATATCTATTTTAGTTTAGTAACAACATAAGCTATGCACATAATAAATTAGAATAAGAGATACCTGCAGAAAAATGACTAAACCTATGCCAATATATTATTATAGAGTGAATCTGTACATCTAAATACGCCCATGATTTAAAATTACACCAAACACACATGGACGTACCTTCCCAGATAAGTCATCAATTGAGTACTGGAAAGGAATGTGTACATCTGAAGATGGATCCCACTCATCAACATCAATCCCATTAGTGATTCCTTTCAGAAAAAGAAATTAGATTAATAAAAAAAAAATCATCTAATAGTTGCACAACAAAGTAATCTGCCCAAAAGATAAGAGGGATATTCATTCGTAAATAAATACCATCCAAGACACTCTTTCGACTGCTAATGAGTCCGTCAAGACCATATCCACCTTCAATAGTTGTTATTTCCCATACATAACCCTGGCACAAGGAGGTGGAAAAACAATAAGCTCCGCAAAACCAGAAAATATATGTAACCTTCAGCAACTGCAGTAGAAATACTTTTCAACGAATTGAAAACACCTCAATCAACACTCCTGGTCCATCTCATTCTCTCAATTGTAAAAGAATAATGATTCGGTAAATCAGCTAGTGGCTTCATCCAAGAAAAAAAAAAGGTGCAAAGATGAAGAGATAACTGATTATGACCTTGCTCACTGTTAGAATCCGGTCGGCTGTAACAATTGCACCCTTCATGATGTTTACAGCTTCCCCTGTGTCAAGAGCATGAGTCTGTTCCCAAGTAGGAAATACCCATTCTAATGATCCATGCTACTCAGCTGGTAACCCAAAATTATTGTTAGTTGCAGCCGGTTCCACACCCTTGAACAAATGTACATATAACAATAATCAGCAACAATTTTCAGAAACTACACTTGCGGATTAGTACTCCTCCGAATAGTATTCCAATAGGTTGAAATGTTCAATCATACAAAGTGAATCGATGCATGCATAGTTCATATATGTAGAGCAAATTAAAAGAAGACTGTAAAAAGAGTTAACCTGGTGTGCAAGGTTATGTATTGCAACAATACTGCGAGCATCCTTATAAACTCCACATGGGCGATATTTAGATGCCAAGAGGCTGAAAATACATGGCATTCAGTTAATCCATCATATTCCAGCAAAAAACTAGTTATGCTAGTCTAAGCTGATTTAGTAAATGCTCGAAAATGATTGCTAGCCGATGAAAACACTAAATGGCCTTTCTGAAACTGGTATAATTGGATTTTTTTGCTACAAAACTCGGTATGAAAATGAGTTCCTCAAGAAACTCATTATAAAGGAGAGTTTCAAGAACTGATTTTCAAGTAGGAAGAGTCAAAAGAAAAGTCCAGAATAACGTACACTGGTATAAGACTTGCATGCCAATCATTAATGAAGAACATACACTTTTCCCCGTATGTGAATCCTCCCAGCGGAAGTACTAATGGAGCCTCACATGCTGCATGACTAAGTAGCGTGAACCTAAACTGTTGGGTTAAAAGATAAAATGTCATGACATTGACAATATAAACAAGTAATAGTTCGTCAACCTCATAACCGTATACCGTATGAAGTAGAGCCACTACCTGATTATCACCATAAGCATCAAATTGATCCCCATAAGGATTTCCCGGTCTATGATAAGACGGGTGATCCACGAACACTTATGTGCGATTAAGACATTAAATAAAAAGACCGTCAAAGCAATCATATGTACGCGCAAACGCTACCAAGTTAGAATTTGCATTACCCAGTCAACACCCGCCCTATACTCGTGGAATAATACAACCTCATGCTCAGCTTCAAAACACGGAATCTTAATCCTGTATTGAGCATCAAGCGCACCTTTATAAATCTTATCGGACGAACTACCATTCACATATCTTAGAGATACTACCATGACTCGATGTCCCCGAGCAGCAAGAGAAATAGGTAATGAACCACAAATATCTCCTAAACCTCCTGTTTTAGAATACGACACCGCCTCTGATGATACAACAACAATACTGTATGTCTCTCCCGCTGTTTTGGGTTTCACCACTTCTTCAACAGATTCACCGATATCAACCACAGACTCAGCAATCACTTCACCTGCAATGAATAAACAATAACAACTAGTACTAATTCAGAAACTAAAATTGAGACCCAGAGACACAATTTCTCTTCTGAATCTTCAAAACCCAGATTGAAAAACAAAAAACGGAACCAAACCCAACATCAAAATCACAATCTTAAGCAAATCAAATAAAGAGAAATAATCAAGAAATATAGAACTAACCAATTTTAGAAACCCCGACATCAGATTTTTTCTTGTAAGTCATAAAAATGCCATCTTTATCTTTTCCATCAATTTCTTCCGCATCAGAAATTGAAATCCTATCTTGATAACATCGAAATATGATTTCTCTGTCTGTAATTGAGGTTTTCAGTGACAGTAAAACCTCAATAAACACATTAAACTGAAATCTAAATATACCCATGATTTAAAATTACATGTAAATCTGTATATGCAATAAGACTCAACTTCACAGAGTTAGGTCAAGAAATAGATCAGAAGATAACCAACAAAATCAAAATTAAACAACACTAAAAGTAAATAATGGTTTATACCTGATGATGATCAACTATTAGATGAATTGATTTCGGATTTCATGAACGATTCTAGGTTTAGGAATTTTTTAGGATTCTAGAGAATAGATCGAGATTTCCAAATTTTGATTACTGAAACTCAGGTTTTGATTTATTAGTAAAGCTCAAGAGATTTTGGATTTGATTGTGAATCTGATAGCAAATGAGATTTTCGTCTCGAGAGTTTTGGTGAGGGTTCCTGTTATCTTTTTTTTTTTCCCTAGAGGGTTCCCATTCTCTGAAAGATAGAAAAAATGATAGTGGGAGAGACAACGAGGGTAATCTAAAAAAGAAAAATAATAATAATAATAAAAAAAAGGAAATTGAAATTAAATTAAAAAATACTACTAAAAGCCCATGGAGATGTCCAATATAACACAATTACCAAGGGATGCCCAACGTTTTTATGCGTTTAAAAACGTTGCTCGATTAATTTAATTTAACAAACTAATATTATTTATTTTAACCAACGTATTTTCGGGTGTGCAATGTATATTAGCATTGCACAAGTATGCAACGTCAATATACGTTGCACACCTCCGAAACTAATATGTTGGAAAATGCAGGATATGGTGTAGTGCTAGCCTACTCCAAGCTAACTTCGGTCTGGACTGTAGTTGAACCCCAGCCAATCTCACACTGATCCAAGGTACAATTATGCTCCTACATATCTGATCCTAGCAGGATACTACGTACTTGATTCCCTTAGCTGATCTCACCCACAACCAAGAGTTGGTACGACCCAAAGTCTAAGATTTTAATAAATAAATCTGTATCACATAGAAAATTCTATAGTAATAGATAAATCCGTCTCCCATGAATATACCTACAAGTTTTTGTTCCGTCTTTTGATAAATCAAGGTGAACATGAACCAATTGATAAAACCAGACTTATATTCCCAAAGAACATCTCAGCATTATCAATCACCTCACAATAGTCTTAATCGACGTAGTGAAAAAAGATATTGGTTGGGGTTCGCGGACTAAGTTTGCGGACTGAAGTTCACGTACTACTCCGGTTTCACTTGATCAACAAAGTTCGCAAAATTCGGTTCAAGCAATAAGGACTTATACATATATGTTTTTCTACAACAATGCTTATATCCTCCAATGGTTATATTGTCTAAACTCTCATTTCAATCATTGAAACATTCTCAGAGGGCGTTATATAGTTGTTATTCACAAACTATTTTTCGTCAGAGCAATTTCCAAAATGATTGAAACATAACATGACTTTCGTCACTAGGTAAAGATGAACTTGGCTAAAGCAAAATCTTTATCAATACATATTTCGAGAAATAGATAAGCGAGATATACTCAGCTCGAAATATCACATGTGTATAATCTAAGTCTATATAGTAAAACGACTTTTGTCTCAAGATAGGAGATAGAGTAGATAAACTTTTGAGTGATAGATAAGTTCAAGTCTCCACATACCTTTTAGTCGATGAAGATCCACTGGTTCCTTGAGTAGCCCTTCGTCTTGTATGATGATCTCCATGGAGTTCTTGAGCTCAATAACACTTTTTATCCTAGTCCGAGACCTTAGCTATAGGTGATTAGAAATCAAGACTTTATAGTTTTGATCACTAACATTGACAAACATGCTTGAGATAACAACGCATGCGAGTTCGACCGAGCAATGCTCTAACACCTTCATAGCAGGACTAAAGGTCTCATCATAATCAACACCATCAATTTGATGGTACCCTTTGGCCACTAGTCTAGCTTTGTGTCTTTTCAAAGTGCCATCTGACTTCAATTTGATCTTACATACCTATTTACAGCCTAAAACATTCATGCCAGGGACATATGGAACCTCCTCCCATGTACCATTTTCATATAAAGAAGTATACTCATTCTTCATTGCTCCAATCCATATTGGTGGTTTGGCAGCCTGTTTAAAAGTTTTGGGTTCTGCGGGATAAGTAGATACAACACTAAAGGCCAATATAATAGGATGTTTTGTGTATCCTAGCATAACTTGATGAGTAGAATATTTTCTAGCAGTCAAATTGTTAAAATCTACAAAGTCAGAATCTATTTTCTTAGTCTTGTCAATGCCAGACCTAGATCTTGTATGCATTTTAGAGGTAAATGTAGAAGAGCTTACCTTCTCAGCAGCTGAAGAGATGTCTGAAATAATAGGAGAAGTAGTAGAAGTATCTGGCACTAAAGGAGAAATATAAGTATATGGCACTGAAAAAGTATTACAAGTATCAGTAGATGGAAGTGTCAAAGGAACTGTTGATGGTGAAGAATGCCAATAGAAGGAGTTGCAAAAGGAAATATACACTCATTAAAAACCAAATTCACTGTAGTGTATACCTTTGCAGACGAGGGATAAAAACACCTATAACATTTGTGGTTGGAAGCATAACCAAGAAAAACACATGACACTGACTTTGGACTCAATTTGTCTTGTCTTGTATATGTGAGAAAACAGAGACAGCCAAACACCTTTAAGAATAAATAATCAGGTTGTTTGTCATAAAGTAGTTCAAAAGGACACTTAAATTGTAACAGCTTTGTGGGTAATCTGTTGATTAAGTAAGTAGCAGTGAGAAAAGAATCCACCCAAAATTTTTTTGGAATAGAGGCATTAAATGCTAAAGTATTTCCCATCTCAGTTATTTGTCTAATTTTTATGTATGCTGCTCCATTTTGTTGATGTAGAGTAGGACAAGAAATCCTAATATAAATACCACATGAATCTAAATACTCTCTAAAAGGTCCTTTTACCAATCCAAATGCACCATCACATTGAAATTCTTTAATCTTTGAATCTAAAATATTTTCCATTGATGTTTTAAATATAGTGAAACAAGCAAGACTATAAGACCTAAGTTTTATTGGAAAGATCCAATTGAACTTGCTGTAGTCATCAAAAAACAAAATGAAGTACTTATAGCCTAAAGTATACAATACAGGACTTGGTCCCCAAATATCACAATGCACTAAAGCCAAAGGCTTACATGACACTGAATTTGAAGGATGAAAGGGTAAACTCTTACTTTTCCCCATCTGACAAGAAGTACATGTTGAATAAAAAACCTTAGAAGACAACTTTATTGTTGATGTAGAAGCAAGATGTTGAACAACCTTGGATGCTGGATGACCTAACCTTTGATGCCATAATAAGGGAGAAGCCACAATGGATGAATAAGCAGTTTGGGAAGCCACCTTGAGAAGTTGAGAAGATTGAATATGATACAGATTCTGGTACATTAATCCTCTGGACAAAACTTTCTTATTAAGAAGATTCTTTATTTTATATCCCCAAGGATAAAATTCAAATGAGCAACAATTATCATAAGTAAATCTTGCAATTGATAAGAGATTGTGCTTAATGTGTGTAACTAGTAAGACATCCTTTAAAGTAAAAGAAGTAGTATTATCTGCAGGAATAATAAAACTAGAACCAATAAGAGAAATGGGTAGCATCTTACCATCATCCACCATGACCTGATATCCACCTGAATAATCTTGTGACTCATTAAGAATAGTTGTATCATTAGTCAAATGACTGGTACCACCAAAATCTGGTAGCCATATTGGAACTGAGGGACCATAACTCCACTCACCACCAGATTGAGTAGAAAAAGCATTTGGACCTGCCTGAGCATGAAAGGCACTTGAACCAGTAGTATGTCCAAAATCAAATTGTCCACTATGTTGATTATGAGGGGCAGAACCAGAACTTTGACCAACTTCAAAATGTACAGTAGTAGATAGAGATGGAGCATAACCAGGATGTACCTCTATCCCAGTGAATGCCTTCTTTTATTGTTCATAAGCAGATTGAACATTTTTCGAGTTTGATGCATACATAAATCTACATCTACCAGGAAAGTGTCACGTTTTGTTGCAAATCTGGCATGTAATTTCATTAGGTAAAAGTGAAGATTTCTGAGCTGGATTGAACTCTGTCTTCTTGAAAGTATGATTGTGATTAGGGACAGAATAAGAAAATGAAGGAGGATAATAAGTATTAACAGGTTTCTTTGATAAATATTGTGGAAAATTAGATCTTCTGACATAGAATGCAGAATTCGTAGGATCAACTACAAGAGGTGAATAGATTTGATCTTGCTCCTTTAGCCACTGTTCATGTTGCAGAATTCTTGATCTCAATACACAAAACATAAGTGGTGTTTTCCTGTTCTGGATTGTAATGACAAAAGTACAATATTCTCGGCCAAGACCATTCAAGGTATACATGACCAAATCTGAGTCAAGTACTGGTTCATCAATCTCGGAAAGAGAATCAGAAATGGTTTTAATCTAATGAAGAAACTCAAATGTGAAAGTATTACCTCGTCTTAACTGGTGCAATTGACTACGAAGTTGGGATTTTCTTGTAAAAAACTGTTGAGTGAATAGTCGAGAAAGATGATTCCATTTGTATCTAACAGTAGGTTTCCCAAGTAACTCATTATCTAATGAAGGAAGTATAGTTTCATTTATACAAGATCCTACGAAAAAATCTAAAGCTCTCCATTCCAAGAATAATGGATTAATCATAGGCACGTTATTGATATTCAAGAATTGAGGTTGAGGTTCAATTAAACCAGCAACATACCCAAAAAAGTTTGTGCTGATAAGAATTGAAGAGAGTTGATCTCTCCAAACTAGAAAATTAGATCCATCGAGTTTTGCTGATACAAAATTTAAAATATTAGGAATTGAAAGTTGAAAACGATAAGGAAAATGTGATGGTGGTGGATCTTGATTATGATATGGCAGTGGTTGTTGATTTTGATGATTAAGTGGAGGTGGTGGTTGAATCGGTGAAAAATTAGGTTGAATAGGTTGTATAATTGATGAAACAGGAGGAATAATTGTGTTATCTAAGTTGTTATTGTTGGTGCCTGAGTTGTGATTGTTATTGCCTGAGTGGTTGGATGTAGAACCGGTTAGTGCTAGCTGAACGGAAAGTCATGGATTTTGTTCAACGTCGAAAGGGTCCTCATGTAGTGGGTTCGTTCGGATTGTTACAACCTATAGCAAATGGTTCGAAATTGATTATAAAGGAACCTATTTCACCAAGTAGTTCTAATTTCGTAATTGTAGATTTATAATAGAAAGATTGGAATCACAGAAAGATATTCCAAAATAGACTGTTTTTGTGACTCGGAAGAAATGAGTTGTTGGATGTAGAATCGGAGTTGTTTGCAGTGAAATTCATTGAGTTGATTGTCTTTCTCACCATGAAAGATGAATAAGAATGATGCAGATAAGTTGTATGTAGAAGAAAAATGGATCAACAATGGTGTCTGATACCATGAAAGATCCAATAAGATCTGAAACTAGGTTGTAAAAAGAAACAATAAGTTGTAAAGAAAAGTATGAATTGTATTACAATCTATCTCAGTTATTTACAATCAGATTCAGCTCCTGAAGAAAGAGAAGTACTGATATTTTATAGTACCAACACAGGACTCGACAGTTACAGAAGGTAGTTGTCACAAAGACAGATGTCATAAAGACATTGGTTACAAGAAAACCAATAAAGAGTGAGTTGTACTAGTGACATGTACTAGCTGAGTTGTACTGGCTCTTACATGCCTATTTTTAATCATGAAACCAATTATTTTAATGATGAAACAATAAACTTTTTTTGGTGGTATTGTTTCTGGTTAGTGGTGGTGTTGGTTGGTGGTGGTGCTTTTTATGGTGATGGTAGTGCTAGTATTTGTTGGTGGATATGGTGTTGGTTGCTATTAGTGGTAGTTAGTAATGGAAATAATGGTTATGAAGCTGATCGTGATGGGTGGTGTTGGTTGGTGGAGATGGTGGTGCTGGTATATATTGATAATGGATATGGTGGTGGTGGTTGGTGATGGTAGTGGTGGCGACGATGATGGTGTTGCTGGTTGGTGATGGTAGGATGGTGGCGGTGATGTTATTTGTCATGTTACCATTGATTAGTAATGGTGTTATGGTTGGTGGTGATTGGTGGTGGATAGTGACACCTTTGGGGTTTTTGTGTTACTTTTGTTATTTGGAATTTTTGTGTTACTTTTTTTTTTGATGAGTTTTTTGTGGATGGGTAGTGACACCTTTGGGGTTATAACTCACGACCCGTAAGGTAAAAAAAATCGAAAGGGTGAAGATCACCATCGCTAGATAGCACCAAAATTGTTCGTTTGAGTTGACCCTTTCTTATCTTGTAAAAATTTCTCTCGGTTTGATAGTTCTCTCGGTTTCACAAGGGCCAATAGCTTATTGTGACTCGTGCTTCCTAGTCCACCTATACTGGAACATCCTCTTCCATTTTTCATCTAACACTAGTTTGAAACCCGTGCTACGCACCGGGATTGCTGGAATATTTTACCCTTTTGGTCCATGTCCACTGAGGCGGGGCTTCGCCCCGCACCCGTTCCAATGAAAACCCTAATAAGCTACGATCAAATTACAATCCAACAGATTAACAACTAATAATTAAAAATATGTAATTAAAATTTTTTAATTATCAAATATGAAATACTATTATTATTATCTAAAGATCTCATGGTTTTGAAAACTAATTTCAAGCAATCTAATGAAACAATAATCAATTTTAAAATTTTATAAATAAACTAAAATAAATAGGTAAAATAATCTCAAAAGTAAAATAGTTTAAACTATAAATACAAAAGTGTAATAAGATTATTTTTTTTTAGTATTGAACCTATGCTACATATCGGGTACCAGGGGAATTGATCCTCATTTGGTGAGACGGGCCTATCCCAGTAGGGTCCCAATTAACAATTGCAGTGTATAATTAGAATACCCATTATTATATATATAGTAGATTAACTTATGAAACCAAATTCACCTATTACGCATTGTATAAATTATTGGAGATTAAGAAGTCGTCTTTAAGAAATTACATTTGAAATACCAACCTTTGAAATCAGTAAGTAGTTCATGTATATAAAACAAAAGAAATCGGCAGTTATATGATGAAAAATCACACTCGCTTTATAGTTGTGTAGATATATGAAATTAGAAACACTAAAAGAAACACGATATTAATATAAAATAAATTTCCAACTCTAAATGGTGCAAAACATATGAAGTGCTTCCCGTCAAAGAAGATGTAATTTAGGAAATGCATTGATATATATTTCTTTAGAAATTATATATTTGTAATAATAATCAAGCGACTAACTTAATTGCTCTTCCAGAATCCAACTTCTTGTAGTTAAATGAAAAATCACATTTACTATATAGATATCAATATATGATAATAGCTAGAGACACTAAAAAAATCACTATATTAATCTAAAATAGTAGTCAATTCTAAATAGTGCAGAGCATATGAAGTGCTTCCCGTCAAAGAAGATGTTATCTAGGAAATACACAAATATATCTTTTTTCAGAAATCATATACTTGCATTAAAAATCAAGCGGCCAACTCAACCGCTCTTCCAGACTATATTTTCTTGTAGATTAATGAAAAATCGCAAACACTATATAGCTGTATTGATATATGACATTAGAGACCCAAAAAAAGAAAACATATGAATATAAAATAGAGTGTCAAATGTAAATACTGCAAAGCGTTTGAATTTCTTCCCGTTGAAGAACATGTAATTAGTGAGATGTGCTGATATATCTTTCTTCAGAAATTATATACTTGTGTTAAAAATCAAGTGGCCAAAATAACTTCTCTTCCAGGCTCCAACAACCTGTATTTAAAATGAAAAATCACACTCATTATATAATTGTATCTATATCTGATATTAGAGACACTAAAAACACAAACGATATATATAAAATATATTGCCATCTCCAAATAATGTGACGCATATGAAGTGCTTCCCGTCAAAGAAGATGTAATCAATGAGATGCACTTATATCTTCAGAGATTATATACTTGGGTTAAAAATCAAGCGGACAATTCAACTACTCTTATAGGATCCAACAAACTGTATTTAAATGAAAAATTATGCTCACTATACAGTTGTATCGATATCTAATATTAGAGACACTAAAAAAACACACGATATATAAAATAGATTGCTAACTTTAAATAGTGCGAAGCATATGAAGTGCTCCCCGTCAAAGAAGATGTAACCAATGAGATGCACCAATATATCTTTATATACTTGCGTTAAAAATCAAGCGGCTAACTCATCTGCTCTCCTACGCTCCAACAACTTGTATTTAAATGAAAAATCACACTCACTATATAGTTATACCATTATTTGATATTAGAGACACTAAAAAAACATACGATGTAAATATAAAATAGATTGCCATCTCTAAATAGTGTTAAGCATATG
Organism: Papaver bracteatum; assembly: GCA_023529315.1. NCBI lineage: Eukaryota > Viridiplantae > Streptophyta > Magnoliopsida > Ranunculales > Papaveraceae > Papaver > Papaver bracteatum. Next base: position 47,183 of record JAJJWX010001451.1, on the reverse strand, counting down.
AAGTGTTTTCCGTCAAAGAAGATGTGATCAATGAGATGCACCGATATATCTTTATTCAGAAATTATATACTTGTATCAAACGTCCAACTCAACTGCTCATCCAGGTTCCAATAACCTTTATTTAAATGAAAAAACACATTCACTATATAGTTGTATCAGTATCTGGTATAAGAGACACTAGAAAATACACGATACAAATATAAAATAGGTTGCCATGCTATAAATAGTGCTAAACATACGAAGTGCTTCTCGTCAAATAAATGCACTAATCTTCAGAAACCGAGCATATTAACTGCTAGTATGAGGCCTTTATTGTGTTCATCACTATAAGGGACAACCTAAACTAATGCGAGTAATGTAGTGAAATAGACAAAAAACAAAAAAATAAATGCAAAAGCCGATCAAAATAAATAGAAGAAGAAGTCATACCCTAATTCCCATCGGGATCGAACTGAAAACCGTCGAACCGACTAACTTATAATGTGATGAGAACTCAAACCCCAATTTATGTTTTGTTTAAATTGAGAACCACTATCCACAAAATCAAAATAAAAAAAAAAGGAAATCTATAAAAAAAACTGAGGAACTTTTTGATTTCTAGCTTACTCTTTCTTATTTTGCTAGATTGTGTGGGTAAAAAGCTCCAAAATAGAGCCTAAATGAGTGAATGCTCTAAGTAGACAATAAACTTAAAAGAAATTTCACTGAAAGTATAATTAATTTCCAATGGAGCCGTGAAAAAACAACCAACAATGTCTCCGAGACCATATGTACTGCCCAAGTTTGTGTAAGATATAAATTATTGATTGTGAAAATAAATTGATAATATTGTTTGTTGTTGATAAAGGGAATAACCATGTTGATTTAACGAAAATTATCAATTGGGAACATAATGAATGATTAATTATAATCATCGGGTGTTACAAAAGAACGTAAATGTCAGTAACTACAATGGTCAAATGAAATTGTGCAATTTAGAGGAATTTATCGATAACAAAAAAAAAAATATATTTATAGATGCTGGTAAAAAGGAAAAAGGAGATGGGTTACCGATTGGTATCTCTAAGGAGAGCTTCCCTTTATACAACTGATCGACGCCAATATACTAAGTTATATTTATCGATATCAATTCTTCTAATTGTCTATATTCCAACCATATCAAGTTTCCATCCGCATATATTACCTCCTGCAATATCCTTTAACGTAAACATACATTACATCCTGAAATGAAAGAGTACTGCTAATGCAAAAGAAATAACAAAGTTTTCCAAAGCTAAAAAGTTTTTTTTTTCAATTTCTTTCAGATCCTTATATACGGGAGATTAGGACATGTAAATGAGTTCGATCTTGAACTCATAACTTGATCGGAATACCAAATATGGTTTTTTTATAATTTCTTTCATAGCATTATACAGGAAAAATTAAGATTAAGACATGTAATTGAGCTCAACTTTGAGATGACATCTTGATTTATGGAATCATGGGATTATAAATTTAGGCACTGGGGGAACCTGGTATAATTACACATCAGGGACCGCTTATAAAGTTAAATAGCAGGAAACTGGTTAATTTTATTATTTTACAATTTGACTTTTATGATATGATAATTGGAGCGATTAGGATCAACAATAAGAGCCATAAAATCCCCAAGAGGACATTCACTTGAATAAAGAGTTTGAAAGAAAAACAACTATAGAGAGTTTAATATTCTTGATATCTTTGTTCTAAAAGTCATAGACTCTATATTTGTTTTCTTAGTAGGTACATTTCTACCGGTGGTGTGTTGCATTACTTATGTAGGGCAATTCTGTAACTTACCAAATGCCAAAAAACATCTAGCCACTTTTTTATTTGTGCATTTCATCTCGATCTCGATCTCGAATCTGCTAAAACTTATAGTTTGCAAGAGTGCTTTGTTTATTATGGTAACGACAACTGCCAGTACCACCACTTCTGGATCATTTTTATTTATTATGGGGACAACAACTGCCACCACCACCACTTATGGAACATCATTGCATTTGTGAAGTACAAAGTTAGGTATGTTCAAAAAAAAAGAGTAGAAAGCTACATCTTACATGACTATTAACAGTAAAAACTAACAAAAAGGACATGCAATTTAATTTTTCTTATTTGATCCATAAAAAAATAACGGGCATACTACCAGCATAAACAGAATTTTACAATCCCCATCCACTCATTTAGACAAAGCAAACACTTATACTAAACTGTGTTGTATGTTCCACATCCATATATCTTATGCATATATGAAATGGAAAAGTTAGGAAAAAATACATGAAATACCTTTGTTAGGATATTTTCGGAAGAATATCGTAAATGCTAATCATTTTTGCAGTGAAAAAAATAACAAAATCCATTGATGTTAAACAAAATAAACTATCAACTAAATTATATCTTACGGAGAGAATGCTAATGATATGCCGAGTATGTGATAACGTTGGCAGATTTGTATATCCACATTTGGAACATGATAAGCATAGTTTAAATATAAACCTTGTCTAGCAGATTTGGCTTGGCCAAGAAAGCCGATTGTTGTTTCAGCTGGTAAGACAATCATCATGGGTTAACTAAAATCAAATAGGAACCCTTGAAAACGTAAACGAAAAGAAATGATTGTATTTCCACGTAACCACGTTTATGTTTTTTGTTCATAATACCAGTGCTTGCAGAACAAAAGTACAAAGAAAAAAAGAATCTTAGGAGAACAAAGAAAAAAAGGATTTCACCGCTACAAATCCGATTATAAACGCGATGCAATATACCTAAATATTTTATTCTTGCACATATGCATATGTAAAGACTTAAAAGGTTTAAAAGACACAAAGAGATTTACCGAACGCTACATGCTATCAAAATATCTTTCCTTGCGGCCATATATTCAAAATACAATATAAAACCTTCGAGCACACCTTCTAAACAACCAACAAACGCAAATCAGTCTGCAAAAGAAGCCACGCGTGCAGACAATCTTTTTGCCTTTGCTCCATATAATATATATATATATATGTATGAATTAATAAAACTACAAAAAGAAAAAAGTTTTGGAATAAATATCAAAAAAAAAACTATTCTTTTACTTTTTAAGATAGATACCTGCATTTAGTATTATATTCAGACATACACACACACACACACACACACACACACACACAATATATATAGATAATTCTATATATATCACATTTGTGTCTCCTAAAAATAGTTTAAATTTTCTTAATTACATGGAATAAATGTAGATTCTTAGGATTAATATAAAAGCACACATAAACGTGGGTATTTTAAATTTGGATATATATATATACATATTTTTGTCACCTTAAGTATAACATGGAATAAATATAGGTTACATTAGGTCCCATCAGATCATTAGCCATCTGGTTGAAATATAAGATCTCATTCGAAATCTGGACATGCAAATGGATGGAATAAGTAATTTCAATAATACAATAAGTATGAAAACAAATGGATGGAATAAGTAATTCAATAATGCATGGGTATGAAAACGTGAGTAATACTTGCATGATCACGTTATTACGGAGGCCGTAAAAAAATATTAATCCAGAAAATGATGAAATAGCACCATTCACAAAACAAATTTGATGGAACGATGTTTTATTTAAAAAAAAAAGAGAGAGAGTAAGTTTTTCGAAAATTCGGCTCTCATATATAAGCATTTGATCAAGAAAATAAAGTTATTATTAAGTTTGGTACCTCATATGCTTCTCCTCGTATGTAGTCTAGATGGAAAATATAAACACCAATTAAACATCAACAAAAAATTCAAACGAAATCCGAATACAAAATATCAAAACCAATAGAAGCCGTATTAAATCAATTTATTCACTTTAATATCAGTATTCATGAGCGATCCCTTTGCCGCAACTTCTTTTGGAAGTATTGATTGTACCTACAAATCAAATAACGAAAATAGATTAGCCATCAGAAATCTCATTTTCAAGAAACAATAGAAAAAAAAAACAACGAAAGAAAACAAACTGCTATGAAAAAAGAATAAACAGTACGTAAACAAATGTGGTTTTTGCTATAGTTTCTTATATAAGTGCCATTAAACTTTAGTAAATATTTGGTTTTGGTAATAATATCAATAGATATCTTAAAATTTGTATAGTTTATTATAATTTGAGATTATTTAATTATAGAAGACAATTAAAAAAGAAAAGATATCCGTGACTTCCAAAATTAGTTAAATATTTGCAACATAAAAAGTAATTTCTTCAATAAATATAGAAGTATTATATAATTGGAATTTTTTTCGTATATTTGTGATATAATTATATTTTCCATACCTTTTGGCTCTAAAGAAAACCTTTACAACTGCTATGGAATTAATTCAAGTTATATGGCAATATAAATAAATATAACACATAAATATGGTTTTAATTAATGTGACTTGAACAATGGTTACAAACTTTACCATATTAACCATTGGCTTTGTTTATATTAATAAATTAACTATATTAATGGAACTCGTAATATTGTGTTCAGGTAAATATTAGATTTTTTCAGATACTTTAAACATAAATATCAAACCAATGGCTTTGTTTATATTAGTAAATTAACTGTATTGATGGAACCCGTAAGATTGTGTTCATGTAAATAATTAAATCTTTTCAGATACTTTAAACATAAATATTAATTTAAATATCAACTAATATAGTAATTTTTAGATGTTGTTAGTAATTTTTTTAGATGTTTATCATTAATATTAAAAATTAATATAGTTATTTCTAGATTTTTGTCCTTATAAAAGATTCAACAAATACAAATATTATTATTTTATTCCATAAATATGTTGAATTAATTTATTTTATTTTAATCATAAATGCCAAAACTAATATAGTAGTTTTCTTTACCGTTTCCAGAATTTTTCCTTACAAAAGATTTTACCAATTTAAAACTTATTATTTTATTCCATAAATATGTTGAGTTGATTTTTTTATTTCAGTTATAAATGTACGAAATTAACATAGTATTTTTTATTATTTTCTGGATTATTTATAATAACTACATGAAATTATAAAAGATTAATATAATAATCTTTTTGTCATTTCTATATTTTTTTTTTCTTTTTCTTCCTTATAAAATATTTTTAAAATACAAATATCATTAATTTATCCATAAATATGTTGAATTGATTTTTTTTATTCATAAATGTAAGAATTAATATAATATTTTTTTATTTTCTGGATTTTTTATAATAAATACATGAAATTATAAAAGATTCAAAAAATATAAATTATTTTATTTTGTTCCATAAATATGTTGAATTGATTTTTTTTTATTTTAATCATAAATGTCCGAAATTAATATAGTAGTTTTCTTTATTTTCTGGATTTTCACAATAAATGCACGAAATTAATATATCAATTTTTCTAAATAATGAGGGCCGTCCGTCGCGTGTGTCCCAACAATCCACCCAATCTACACCACACATTGTCAGATCAACGCACCATATGTAACGAAATTTCATCCGACGAATACGAATGGTTTCTCAATTAGCCAATGAGAGTGCGAGGTTATGCTCACCAACCAATATGAGAGAAGGTAAGCTCCACCAGTGCTACTTTTATTCTGGAGTGAGGGATGGTATTGAGTTTTTAGGTTGTTGACTCATTCATTTTGGTTCAATGACACAACGTCTCCCACACTATTTATTATTCCAAGAATATGAACCACAAATCAAGAGAGACTATTCTTGTAACAAAAATATTATTTAATTGCTTTGGTTTACTCTATCATTTTTGACAATCTTTTTTATGCTTCAAAAGTAAAAATATTAAAATGCTTTAGAGAGCATATGTATTTGAAAATAAGCTTAAATAATTTTTTTAAATAGATTTTTGTTATAGGGAAAGCTGATTTGTTTAGGGGGAAAGCTAAAAATATTTGACTGCGGTGTATTTATTTTGACTTCGGGTAATTAAAGGGGAGGAGTAGAAAATTTTCTTTCCCCTTAAGAAAACACTCAAGTTTACTGTTTGGTCCTCAACTTAAACTAACCTAATATATTATCTTTCTTAACCTAATCTCAAGTTTACCGTATAACCATAATTAATACAAGTTTTCATTGAAACTAGGATGGACGTAGAAGATACAGTTGGAGCAATGATAGAAATCATATACAGACAACACGCGCAAAAACGATAGTAGTTTTTCACGTGTGTGGAGCCTTTTCATTGTTAAGAATTATAAAACAAGAAGAAGAAATCTACAAGAATAAGATGAACGGGCCCTTACGGATTGAGTCTAAATATGTACTAACTCTTTGCAATCCATTTGCGACATCTGAACTCCATCAATCCAATACTACTTACATCCAGTAATAAACAAGATATACCCATTCTCAATTATTATCCATCCAATTTTGAAATGGTATTAGCACTCTTTCCATCAAATCATGACTCAATATAACAACGGTTTACCTTTACTTAAAATCTTAGCAGCAGTTAATTCCAAATAAATAACTCTTACCGTCTTTATCCATTGAATCAACTAACGTAACTAAAAATATTATCCAAATTATAATATCCTCAACTTCTTCAGTGCGATCGTTTAGGATTTTTAGTTGCCATCACCTAAACAATAATTTCAGGGCTTTGAAAACAACTTTAGAAAAATAATTTAACAGTCCATTGAATTAAACAAGAGCAGAAATCACTTGGATGAATGAACCATATTGAAGTTTAAGAACAACAAACATTGCTGAATCTGTGTCACGACATAGACTAGATTGTGATTTAGAGTTTGAATAATAATGTTCAGAAATCAAAAGGTAAAAAGGGATTGGAAACGTGTTTGACAAGAGGTTAATATGGTAATACAAATAATATCCAAAAAGTCAAAATCAGTTATTATTTCCCCCTATACATACCCAATAACAGTGGCTTTTCCCTTAAAATGCTTTCCCCCTAAACAAGTCAGCTTTCCCTATAACAATAATCTTTAAATAAGCTTACCTATGTCAAAGTCAATGAAATATAACGTGTGCGTCGTAGGCCACCACCTTTCTAACAATATCTAAAAACATTTGGTGTTGAGTTTTTCCTGATCTATAAAATAGAATTTACGTCAAGGATATCTATCCATTTTTTCTCAGACCGGAGCCGGTAGCCACGGGTATATAATGTTTAATTCTCACAAACCACCTCTCAATTTGTGTTATCTAGATCGGTCTCGATGTGTTGCCATATTTCGAGTATTTGTGTTACGATTACTCGGTCAATTATTCTTTACTAACTCAATCATTATTTCAAAGATTGGTTGGCATAAAGTGTTATAAAATTTACACGGGCTCACCGTATTATGATTGAGGTCTACAATTTTAGCATAAATGTATCAATCCCTTGATACAATATTCTTCAATGGTTTTGGGGACATCAAATAAGTAAATATCACAATTCAAATATATCAACCGGGTTTTTTTTTAAATGAAAAACATGGTCATATATTAATTTAGGAATTTATGTTCAACATTGGCGGTATATTTATCTTCGTGTTTGTTAACCAGTTCTTATTGACAATTAAAGAAGAGTTCCAGCAATGGACAAGTACTTCAGATACAACTAGGCAAAGGAGCAATGTGACGATGAAGCTATATCTATTTTTACGATTGGGTATTAAAGAATGACAAGAAGCTGCTAAAATATTGTTGTTCATCCTTACTAAAATCATCAAGAGTTTGGATACCCTGAGACGCAACAAGTTTTGAATTATGACGTTCATATATTTCTCCCCTTTTTTTAGTTTTATTACCAGATTTACTTGGTGTCACGTTGTTGTTGGCATAAATCCACATGGGTTAGTAATGTAGATAGATAAGATAAACTTATGATCAAATTCGATATAGAGAGGGAAGAAGGAAGGCGGCAGTGGATGAGATGGGATTTAGGGTGAGTATTGTTTACCAAGTTTTAAAAAAGCTGTGTAAAATCTGGTTTGTATTATTAGGATGAAATTTAGGGCAAGTGTGGATGGGAACTGGAAAAACCTTATTTTATATATTTATCTATCGTTTGTACTTTTCCTAGCTAAAACCCTAACCATCACTTTCAATTTTGTCTCTATTTATTCCTTCACCAAAAAAAAAACAACAAAAAAAAAGAGTCAATTATCACTTTCACCTCCTCTCTTTCTGATTATTTATTTCAAAACAACAAATAAATAAAGCTTGGTAAACAATACTCTCTTTCAGTTTTGTCTCTCTTTCTGATTATTTATTTATGGGTTGGAGCCCAGCTTGTTGCTAGGCTCCCGACTAGTTTCTTGTCTGATGAGAATCTTTTTTAATATTAATTAATTTATGTTAAACAACAAAAGAAAATTAAACCCTTTCATTGCTTGTTCTCCTTCTCATGATTTTATCTATACAATAACACAAAAATAAAAGCATATGATTTATTGGAAAAAAAAACTGTTGCATCGAGATTTTGCAAAGATTGTGAGGTAGCGGGCTTCTACCTAACATCAAAATCAAAACCTATTTTAGCATTAAAATTATATTATTTTCTTTTGATTTTCATATTAATAATCGTGATGGCTATTTTAAAATTTATTATGTTATTTTGTATAAATTGATTCATCTACAAAATTTTATATACACAGATTAGTAATCATTATTGTCAAATTATTTTAGATTTTGATCTTATACATTATGGAAAAGCCGGGTTATAACAACCTAACCCAATATTTCGCTTAGCAATCTGTATGGACTAACTCCAATATCCTTTAAGAGAATCAACTAGACAGTCAGACTCGATCTTAAGAAAAGTATATCAAAGAGTTATATCTTAATTTCTCAATTCAATCCTGCATCAAACAAATAAAAATTTGCGATCTTGATTGAATACAAGAGAAATAAATTGAACGGTACCAAAGACCAATGTTCAAGGATCAATCAATTTCAATCAACAACCAACAACCAAAGGTTGGATTTACCAATTGATCGATTCAACGCACAACCTGTGATATTTCAATTATATAACAAAACATAATGCACACAGACACCAGAATTTTGTTAACGAGGAAAATCGCAAATGCAAAAAAAAAAAAAAAAAATGGGACCAAGTCCAGATTTGAACACACACTATATTAAGCCACTACAGACACTATCCTACTACAAAGCTAACCTCGGTTTGGACTGTAGTTGAACCCTAATCAATCTCACACTGATTCAAGATACAATTGCATTCCCTACGTCTCTGATCCCAGCAGGATACTATGCACTTGATTCCCTTAGCTGATCTCAACCCAAAACCAAGAGTTGCTACGGACCAAAGTCAAAAACTTGATAAACAAATCTGTATTACACTGAAAATTCTATTGAATAGATAAATTTGTCTCTCACAGATATACCTACGAGTTTTTGTTCCGTCTTTTGATAAATCAAGGTGAACATGAACCAATCGATAACCCAGACTTATATTCCTGAAGAACAACCAAGAATTATCAATCACCTCACAATAATCTTAATCGACTAACGAAAGAAGATATTGTGGAATCACAAACGATGAGACGAAGGTGTTTATGACTAATTTTCTATCTTTCCTATCGAAGAAATAAATATCAAACCAATCATACGATTGCACTCAATCACGATAGAAACAGCAAGATCAGATCACGCAACTACAGAGAAAATAGTTGGGTATGGCTTCACAATGCCAATGAAGTCTTTAAGTCGTTAACCTACAGGATTTCGTGACAAACCTAAGGTTAAAGGAGAATTGACTCTAGCTTACACAAATAGTATCACAATGGAGGTTTGGGGATTAGGTTTCCCAGTTGCTAGATTTATCCTTTATATAGTCTTCAAATCAGGGTTTGTAATCTAAGTTACCTTGGTAAAAAAGCATTCAATATTCACCGTTAGATGAAAACCTGATTAGATTCAAGTTAATATCTTTCAACCATTAGATCGAACTTAACTTGTTATACACAAATGAAATGTAACTTCATTTAGGTTTGAGTAACCGTACCTAAACGTGTACACTTAGTTGGTTCAACAATAGTTAACCAATGGTTAGCCATATGAGCACTTTCATATCAACCTTATTCATCTTTACCATAACTAGTTCAAATGACTCAAATGAACTTGTTAAGGAGTTGTTCAATTACTTAGATCTCATAGAAGTATACAAGACACAAATGAAGTAAAATTGATTTTAATTCACTCGAATCAATTCATGAACATTATAGCCACGGTTTGCAAAGATTTTAGAACCGATTTTAGAAATATTTTAGTTCTTGAACAAACCTATTTTGATTCCTTATTATATAAATATTTTAGTTCATGAACAAACCAATTTTAGAAAGCAAGCTACTTAAGTATGCAAACGGGTATGCGTACTTAAGTAACCGGATTGAGTTTGTTTTTTCACTTCCAAACTCCAGCAGAAATTCACGGACGTGAACCTTTCGCCAGCATGCGTACGGGTACGCATACTTTGGGTTCCCGGTTTTGGGCTTTTTTACAAATGTGAGAACGCACTATGTTTATATCCAAACATGGTTACTTGTTATAAACTCTCATTTCAATCATTGTAACTTTCTTAGAGGATGTTAAAATAGTTGTTATTCACAAACTATTTTCATCAAATCGATTTTCAAGTTATTGAAATAATAAACATGACTTTCGTCACGAGTAAAGATGAACTTGGCTAAAGCGAAAGCTTACCAGCACATATTTCAAGAAATAGATAATAGAGATAATAGATAGACTTTTGAGTGATAGATAAGTTCAAGTCTCCACATACCTTTTGTTGGTGAAGTTCCACAAGTTCCCTTGAGTAGTTCTTTGTCTTCCTTCATTGAACGCCATGGAGTCTAAGGCTTAACTACACTTACTATCCTAATCCGAGACTTAGATATAAGTAGACTAAAAATCAAGACTTATAGCAACTAAAATTGACAAACAAGCTTGAGATAGCAACGCTTGCGAGTTCGACCGAGCAATGATCTAACAATCTCCCCCTTTGTCAATTTTAGTGACAAAACTATCAATACATATGGAATATAAAATAAATAAACTTTGTAGCTTCTCATCCAAATGCTTGATCTCCTTGGTTCTTCAACATTACTCTAAATCTTCGTCACTTCCAAGTGAAAAAGCGTGGGTCTAACAACCACACCCAATATTTCGCTTAGCAATATGTATGGACAAACTCCATTATACTTTCTAGAGAATCAAATAGACAGTTAGACTCAATCAATAGAAAAGTATATCAAAGAGTTTATATCTATATCTCTCGATTTAAATCTTACTCAAACAAACATCGAGTCTCAATTTAAATACAAGATACATAACTTGGATGGTACCAAAGACCAATATCCAAGTGTCAATCAATTTAAATCAACAACCAAAAGGTCGGATATTCTAATTGATTGAATAACGCACAACCTGTATTATTTCAATTATATAACAAAATATAATGCGGAAAAGAAATAACACAGACACCAGAATTTTGATAACGAGGAAACCGCAAATGCAGAAAAACCCCGGGACCTAGTCCAGATTAAACATACACTGTATTAATCCGCTACAGACACTAGCCTATTCCAAACTAACTTCGGTCTGGACTGTAGCTGAACCCTAACCAATCTCACACTGATCCAAGGTGTAATTATGCTCCTACGTCCCTGATCCCAGCAGGATACTACGTACTTGATTCCCTTAGCTGATCTCACCCATAACTAAGAGTTGCTACGACCCAAAGTCGAAGACTTTAATAAACAAATAATCACACAGAAAAGTCTCTGTAATAGATAAATCTTCCTCCCACGAATATACCTACGAGTTTTGTTCCGTCTTTTGATAAATCAAGGTGAACATAAACCAATTGATAAACCAGACTTATATTCCCGAAGAACAGCTCAGTATTATCAATCACCTCACAATAGTCTTAATCGACGCAACGAAAAAAGATATTGTGGAATCACAAACGATGAGACGAAGATGTTTGTGACTACTTTTTATCTTGCCTATCGGAGATAGAAATCTCAAGCCAATTATTAAAATTATACTCGTACAATAGAAACAGCAAGATCAGATCACACAACTACAAGAAAAGTAATATCGATCGGGCTTCACAATCACAATGAGAAACCAAAGGTTAAAGGAAAATCGACTCTAGCTTAGCACAACTAGTATCACACAGAATGTGTGGGGGTTAGGATTCCCAGTTGCTAGAGTTCTCCCTTATATAGTCTTTAAAATCATAGTTTGCAATCAATGTTAGCTTGGTAACAAAGCATTCAATATTCACCGTTAAATGAAAACCCGATTAGATTCAAGCTAATATTTATCAACCGTTAGATCGAAAACATAGCTTGTTATACACACATCAAATGCACGTTTGTAGGCTTGTGTAACCGTACCCAAACTTGTACATTAGTTGGTTCAACAATAGTTAACCAAATGGTTAGCCATATGATAGCTTTCATATCAACCATATTCTTCTTCACCATAACTAGTTCAAATGACTCAAATGAACTAGTTAGAGAGTTGTTCAGTTGCAAGGAAATCTCATGTACTAAACAAAACACAATTGAAGCAAAAACTATTTGATTTACTCGAATCCGTTCATGAACGATATTGCTACATTTTGTAATTGGATTCTTTAGGTTATAAAGATAAGTTCACAAACATCGTTTTTAGACAAAACCTACTCAAGTTCGCGGACTGCGTTCACGGACTTAAGTTCCCGGATGGAGTTCACAAACTCCAGCAGAAATTCTCGGGTCGAGTACTTCCGCCAGTTCGCGGACTTAGCTCACGCACTACTTCGGTTCTCTTGATCAACAAAGTTCGCAAACTTTGGTTCAAGGATAAGGAGTTATACATATATGTGTTTCCACAACAATGCTTATATCCTCCAATGGTTATATAGTCTAAACTCTCATTTCAATCATTGAAACATTCTCAAAGGATGTTATATAGTTGTTATTCACAAACCATTTTTCGTCATAGAAATTTTCAAAGTGATTGAAACTTAACATGACTTTCGTCATTAGGTAAAGATGAACTTGTCTAAAGCGAAAGCTATACCAACACATATTTCGAGAAATAGATAGGTGAGATATACTCGGCTCAAAATACCAATTATGTATAATCTAAGTTTATATAGCAAAACGACTTTTGTCTCAAGATAGAAGATAAATAGACTTTTCAGTGATAGATAAGTTCAAGTCTACACATACTTTTTAGTCAATAAAGATCCACCAGTTCCTTGAGTAGTCCTTCGTCTTGTATGATGATTGCCATAAAGTTCTTGAGCTCAACTACACTTTCTATCCTAGTCCGAGACCTTAGATATAGTAGACTAGAAATCAAGACTCGTAATTTTGATCACTAACATTGACAAACATGCTTGAGATAGCAACGCATGCGAGTTCAACCGAGAAATGCTCTAACAATCTCCCCCTTTGTCAATTTTAGTGACAAAACTATCAATACATATGGAATACAAAAAAATATATATAAATAAACTTTTGTAGCTCCTATTCCACATGTCTAATATTCAACATTACTCGAAATCTTCATCACTTCCAAGTAGTCTAATGATCCCAAAGGTTGTAAGTTTAACATCATCGTTGTTTAAAATCCGTAGCTATAACAACGAGAAAACAAGAGTTCTCAATCATTGTTATACAGTGTCATAGTATCATTACACAGCGTCAAAGTCCAATTGCATCACAACTTTAACAACAATACTATGGGGATATGTCACCCCCTAAGTCAATACTCCATCTCACATGGAAACCACTCCCCCTTACATAATGATCCAAAAACCATATGTATTTGTAGTGTGAACTATATATTAATTCTCCCCCTTTTTTGTCAATAAAATTGGTAAAGGTACAAGAACGGGATCCTAATGAAATTTCCAAAAGAGACATTTCATGACCAAAAGAAAGCATATATCATCTTATTTAGATGCAATCATAATGCTGAAGCTAAATGCATTCATCCAGGAGTTTATAAAGACACAAGATAACCTCTATAATATTCTGAGCCGCACTCCCCACAAAGATTTGGCAATTAAGTACGAGTTCAATTAAGAACTCTCCCCCGTAATATGTCATTCCCGAAAGAACAACATGAGCGACCTTAATTTCAAAAGAAAAGAAGGATTTATTTGGACCTAACAAATCACATACAAGTATGAATTTGAAATCAAAAAATACTCAACTAAATTAACCATAAGAGAACCCATGATTAACTTAACCGGAAATACTCAACACAAGTAAACTTATGGAGACTTAAAAATACTCAATTAGATTAATCACAAGAGTAATCAATTTAATTGGTCATACTCGACATAAGAAAATCTATGGAGCAATGACTAAGTTAATCATGAAAATAATCAACCCAGTCAAAAATGCTTAAACATAAGAAAACCTACGGAGTCATAACTAAATAACCAAACAAGATGATTATTTAGTTCAATATGCTCAACATAAAGTACCTTACGGAACAACAACAAAGCTAATCATAAAATAATAAACTTGGTTGTTTAGTGCTCGACATAAGACACATTACGGAGCCTTACAGTAATACATAAAATATGGATCAGGGAAGATCGAATACTTTGGAATACACAAGGATCATTCTATTTTCCTCATCATTTGCACAATTATATATAATAGACATAATCCTTAAATCACAAAAGATTTTAACCTATATTCCATCAAAAAAATTTACATAATAGGCTTAACTTTTGTATTTGTCAAAAGTCAATTCATTCTTTTATCAATATATGCATATCAACTCACGAACGACTTTACTTTTGATAAATTATGGGACAATCAAGTTCGCGGATGCAAACACACATATCCCACAACAATGTTGCAATATATGAAACCATAAAGATTAATACTACAATAATCATCTTTGAAACAGTTTTAGAATTTAAACAAATAAACCTAAAAACAAGAAGATGAAAACGTTGGACATAGCTATGTGTAATCACTATAACGGCTATTCCAAACTCTAGTTATTCTTCTAAACAAAACAAGAAAAATAGAAGATTTACTAGGTAATAAATCAGAGTTCATTGAGAACCTCGTATCTTTCAATGAATCCATCAAAGAAGGTATTACTGATTTCCTTTATTCTCTTGACCGTAGATACACCATGTTCGTGAGTTAGAACACTAAATTTTCGATCAACAAACCGAGCAAGCTGTCTAGCTTTGACACAGTCCATGATAAGATTCTTTTGATTCCGTATCAGAATATTATGATTAGCAAGAATTTTGGCCTGACCATCTAGAAGTTGGTTTATTTGCAATTGAAGATTTGCAAATTCGACCTTTGAATCGTTCTGAAAACGAGTTAAATCCTTGACAGAATCATCAATCCAGGAGTTGTGATCCTTTCTTTCAAGCATCTTCTTTAGAACCAGCTCCTGGATTGACTCACGTTCCTGAGTGTCTTCCTCCATATCAAGATGCACAATCTCTTGAGATTTTGCAGAGATCTCCATAAAAAATTTATGAGAAAGAGAAATACATATAAAAGGTATATATGCGCTTGTAAATAAGAGTTGGAAACTCTAATTTCGAAACCCTAGGAGCTCTCGAGGGGAGGATGCGGACGTTTGTGGATTATCAGTACAAAAATACAAACCGAAATAATATACAACATACTTGAGTATTTCCCAATTGATTTCCTTGTACCTCTCAAGTCAGAAACAAGGAAACACATACCTGGATTCATGTGCTAGAGTGGAAATTAATCCCACTATGATCATCGAGAAATGAGTTGTATATATCATCTGACAGTTTGATCTTTTTTTTCTTCGCCTTTCTTCGGTTGACTTTTGATCCAGAAGAGTAAGACATGGCGTGTTTAACATATCCATCAGAAGGTTTTCTCTGAGGACTAAATCTAGGACCTCTTGCAATTGGTTCAAGAGGATCAGAATAGATAGGAATCCATTTTCTAGACTTAGATTTACCAGAGATATTCTTATAATTACAAGGAATGCTTTCATTAGCAACACAAGAATTTATGCCAGAATGCACTTGAGCCCTATGATGATTTCTAGAACAGAGATCATTTTTATAAGGTTTCTGATTTTCTGTGGGCATGTGATTCACTGCAGTAGTCGACTGACTATTTGTTCCATTGACAGTGAAGAGAAGCAAATTATGAAGTTTATAAATTTGTTTCCTTCTGGCAAAGCAATGGATAGCATAGTGATTCCTTTTCCCACAGAATGTACAGGTTCGTGGAGGAGAAGCAATAATTGGCACCTGTTTTAACTTCATAGCCATATGAGAAGATTGGAAGTTATGTAAACCTTTCTTGACACAACCTTCTACTGGAGGACACTTCTTCATGTGCTGTAATTCATGAGAATTAGTTTGTACAGAAGAATTTCTCCTTAAGACAGAGTTTTCCTTTTCCAAGGATTTGCACTGTTCATGGGCTAGAGTAAGAGATGCACTTAATTTCTATTTTTCGACACGAAGTCTATTAAGATCTGATGAATGCGTCTCGATCAAACATTTTTCTCTAATTGAGTCTTCCTTAACAATATCCTCAAGAGCATTAATATTTTCACACTGTAGAGTAGTTTCTTGGAGGAGTTTTTCAATATTCTTAGAAAACGACTCAATGATATTATAGATATCACATTCTCGATCAAAAGACTTTTCAAATTTATACACAAGCTGATCATGATCTTGAAAATCAATAATCTCAACAGAGTTTTTTGAAATTCTGGTGAGCTCCTTTTCAACTTTGGCCAGAGTGTTACATGCATCATGAGAGGAATATATGTTCTACCTTGGGATTCGGAAGAATCAACTAAGGAGTAATCCTTTGAGTTGTTTCCAAGACACTTGGCATAAACAAAAGCTTCAGGAGATATCTGGGTATGCGTAAGAGGGATCTTGTTCTTAGACTTAGATTGCCACAAACACAGACTTGTAAGGTCTTGAACGTGTTTGCCTGCTCTAATACCAATTGAAAAAGCGGGGGTCTAACAACCACACCCAATATTTCGCTTAGCAATCTGTATGGATGGTCAGTTGCCAGCCGACGCAAATATAATTTCACTTTCTTACTTCCTAAAATAAAGTAGTATGCAATAAGAAAGAGTTCGTATCCACGGAGAGGCTTTTTGTTGTTATGCAAATTTTCAGTTTCTTAGTAACCAAAGGGGGGGGGGGGGGGTTTGAGTTATCAAAGCTATAAAACTAATTTGAAAGCAATAAAGTATTAAAATAATCAATATGGAGAAAGTATTGGTCACTGGATAGTTTCATTCACAAACACATATTTTCATCAATGACTAGAATTGAAATTTAATCTCTCATTTACTAAAAGTCCTAGGATACCTTGATCGCAAGAATACCCCGCTAATTCCCTGATTTCATCACAACCACATTAAAAGATGCATATGTGAATTCTTCCTAGAAAGCAACCTAAAGTGTAAAAGCAAATTAGATTTAACTCCCTAAAAGCAATAAGCTATATGGAATAAGACTAATCAAGGCAATCGAAATGTGTAAAAGCACTAAATCAATTTAACCCAAGTTATGATTCATATGTGACTAGTAGGATATATCTCTACAAGCACTACCCACATTTATGCTACTTAGAATCAGGGATTAACAACGTTTTCGTATTGAAAACCCTAATATATCTCTAGAAATGAATGCAAATCGAATTGATTCCGGACTCAACCAATCAAATAATCAAATCATATACAATATAAACAATGAATCATAAACAATAAACTTGAGACAAAACTAATGCATTGAATCAGATTTTATTTGTGAAATCCACTTTATATCCCATAACCAATAAAAGGTATTTAGCTACTCATGGTTTTTAGATTCAACATAATTATTATCAAAAATAAATTGAAGAACATGAAAAATAAATGGAAGCAAACCATAGTAGAATCGCTCTCCTCCAAACTCCAGTATAAAAATACGTGATGTATATAAGATGTCTCAAAGAATAGAAACTTCTTTCTTTTTATAGTTCTTCAACTTGCCAAAATTAGGTCTTCAAAGCCCAATGTCCAATAGCAAGAAGTCCACCAAGCCCATAAACCAAGTGTGAGAAACCCATGTGAAAATATGTCCCACAAATATGCTCGCCGGAAAACTGGTGCACTGGACGTATTTTGGCCGAAATTCGGCGCCGGAAAAATCTCAGGTGACCGGCAAAGTCCGCCCGGTCACCAGTCAAACTGTTCAGACAGGTCAACTCGGTTCAGGTAAGTCAGGTGGCTCACTCAGCTGACTTGGTCTAATTCTGGCCAAGGCCATTGCATGGCCTAAACTGATGCATTGGCTTTACTTCCAGCCAAGATGGCCATGCCTTTGTGCAACTTCCCTGCTTCTCTTAGCTCATATCCCACCTTCTAGTTCATAACACAGTACCTACACATCTGTAATTTCAAACATTCCAGCAAGAATAGATCCATCATGTCTCATTACCTTCCATCCTACCCTACTGTCATTCATCATACCACGGCCATCATTCGTATACTCATCCAAGACCAAAACTCGATCTCAAATCTCCCTTGTGCAACAACCAGCTTCCACCATTCAGCTGACATCGCTGCCAACTGCCATTCCCTGTTGTCGAGTTACATCTCTGCCATTATACTCCTTCGAACATCACCACCAGCTAACCATTCTTCCATTACTCGAGTTACAGCCATCTGGAGCTCCTCGAACTTCTCTATCTGCAACACAGCGTCCCTGGTGTTTTACTCAAACTCCAATCTTCATTCGCAGCCCACTCGAGCTCAACTCCATCCCATTTTCGAACTACCATTAACCATCTCTCAGTCCAGCGATTACACGGCACCATCATTTCATGTTTCACTCGAGACCAATGATAACCACAGACTCAAGACTCGAGCTTACTATAACCTAATCATCCCAGTATTCAATGACCCATCTTGTCACCACTCACCAGCACGTTTTAGTTTCGTGTCATCACTGCCATTGGCAGAGAGTTTCGTCGTCACCACAGCTCCGTCACTGTTCGCCTTGGTTTCTCAAGCTCTATTTGTTGTCCCAGATACAACAGTTGCAGTTCCTCATTGTTGAATCAAACAACCAGATCCAACTCCACCTACGACATCAGTTAAGCCGCAACTCCACAACCTGCAACATATGGGTGCTCCTAGATTTATCTAAATCCAACCAGTCGCGACCACCATTCATATGAACTGTCATTGAACCCTGACCATAACACCAGTGCCTCTAAGCCATCTCTGCCAAACCCAGTCTCTTCCAGTTCATGTGCATTACCAATTCATACACAAAATCTCAGCCCTTATGCACATCATCACCTCGACGAAGAACCACAAACTCCTCCTTCTTTTTCCGCACAAAGTGTACTTCTTCCTTGCTTTCCTAAGCTGCTCTGAACCCCTCCTTAAGACTCTGCGAACCATCCATGTACTGCAACATCACCAGTTCATGATCCCAACTTAATTCAGTCACCACCTGAGCCATCTAATCTTTAGCAAAATACACAGCGGTCACCAGTTTTAGTTCAGGTCCATCTCAGTTCTTGCAGTAACCCTAATTCAATTGAAAACCCATCTCTGTACAGCCTTCTTACATTCACTTAATGCCAATTACTTAGCCACTCCTTGCAATCTGCCATTACCTGCAATTTCACATACAAGCACAGCATACATATTCTCACTTGGTCTTCATTGCAGTATCCACTGCTGTAGCTTCACACTCCAACAACATTACTGCTAATGCCTCAACAACAATCTCATATAGCAGCACCAGCATAGACAGCTTCAATCCAGTACCACCAGGCCATCTCAACTTATCAATGGCACAGAACCCATCGGATCACCACCTAAAACCATTTTCACAGCTTCTGTAGCTTCTTCCATGTGAACTGTAAACAAATTTGAATCAATGACTCACCCAAAAACCCTAAATCCATCTCAGATTTATCAAATCAACGGCTCCATCATCTTGTCCACCAGTTCATGGCAGCAGCATCATGGTACAACCTCAAACACAGTAAACCTCAAAATCCATTTCAACTCCTGGCACATTTAAGCTCCAACTGCCTCACTCTGTAGCTTTATATCATTCTCCCCTGTAACACTTTAAGCCTCTCATAACCTGCAATTTCAACTTGCATCTGTGAATAATCCCCATACATTTTCATTAGTGAACCACTCCAGCTTAGGTCAGCAGCACAACATCACCAGGTTCATTTCCATTTTCAACAGCAACAACAAATCATGTAGCTCATCACCTTCAAGCTACTTGCAATGCCTGTCAACCTAGAACATACATCTAATAAATTTGATCATCTGCACCACCAGTTCTATCTCATAATTCAGCTACCCTGCAAAGCATAAACAACACCATCTCCAATTTCAACCTGTTTACCAGCATTTAATTACAACAACTACCCCCCTCACCTGAAGTAGAAACAACCACCAGTACCACAACATCAGTTTAATCTCTTGAGTTCAAGAGCATACCCTAACCACAGTTTCAGATTTGAACCAAACCCACCTGCACTCTCCACCTGCTGCAACTTGTACTCAAGCCTTCATCTCCAAATGCAACCCATGAACACAGTACCACTAAACCATCTTGAGTCTCAGCACACAAAATCTCCCCTGCAGTCTTCAATTGCTTAATAAAAACACAACCCATTCATTCTTAACTTCAATCAACATCAAAACCATCTCAATCTCTAGAATATACAAACCCATCTCTGATTTCCTCTTCTAATCCTCAATTCCATCCTCAGATTCAATTTCACTTAAAACCCTAACTCCAAATTCCATTAAAACTCAGATTTCTTCTTGATCTGATTTCTTCATCAACAGAGGTCTCTCTAGCAATTTCCATTGTCTTCCCTTCATCTTTTGCATCTCAAAACAGTCTTCAATCCCAATAATCTCCGGATCTGATCTTTCCCAGCTGTTCTTGGATACACCAGCAGCAACGGCTGCTTTCCTTCTCAATTTCTGGTACAATAATTGAGAGATGGACAAATCTTCTCAATTTTAGGCGTGTGTAGGACTTGGAATTGATAGAGGCACCCATCATATTACCACAGGCCACCAAACGGCAACCCCTTAACCTCAGCTGGCTGGTTTTAGTATTCCTTCAACAAAAGTTGCCCCTTAACCTTGTCTAGGCTCCACATATCGCACACCATTGCAATGCGGTTCTGCCTTTTCATCTTTTCCGCTCCAAATGAAACGTTTCTCCTTCTTTTGTTCCCAATGGCTCGATTGCACCTAATCAACTCAAATTCACACATAAGATACATATTTCACAAAATAAATAGCAAAGAAAGCATAAATACTAGATATAAAATTAGGTGTTTTACAACACCTATCAAAAGACAAACTCCAATATACTTTCTAGAGAATCAACTAGACAGTTAGACTCAATCAATAGAAAAGTATATCAAAGAGTTTATATATCTATCTCTCGATTTAAATCTTACTCAAACAAACTGCGAGTCTCAATTTAAATACAAGAGATATAACTTGGATGGTACCAAAGACCAATATCCAAGTGTCAATCAATTTAAATCAACAACCAAAAGGTCGGATATTCTAATTGATTGAACAACGCACAACCTGTATTATTTCAATTATATAACAAAATATGATGCAGAAAAGAAATAACACAGACACCAATGAGGAAACCGCAAATGCAGAAAAACCTCGGGACCTAGTCCAGATTAAACATACACTGTATTAAGCCGCTACAGACACTAGCCTACTCCAAACTATCTTTGGTCTGGACTGTAGTTGAACCTCAACCAATCTCACACTGATCTAAGGTACAGTTATGCTCATACATCTCTGATCCCAGCAGGATACTACGTACTTGATACCCTTAGCTGATCTCACCCACAACTAAGAGTTGCTACGACCCAAAGTCGAAGACTTTAATAAACAAATCTGTATCACACAGAAAAGTCTACGGTAATAGATAAATCCGTCTCTCACGAATATACCTACGAGTTTTGTTCTGTCTTTTGATAAATCAAGGTGAACATGAACTAATTGATAAACCAGACTTATATTCCCGAAGAACAACTCAATATTATCAATCACCTCACAATAGTTTTAATCGACGCAACAAAAAAAGATATTGTTAAATCACTAACGATGAGACGAAGATGTTTGTGACTAATTTTTATCTTACCCATCGGAGATAGAAATTTCAAGCCAATTATTACAATTTTACTCATACGATAGAAACATCAAGATCAGATCACACAACTACAAGAAAAGTAGTATCGGTCTGGCTTCACAATCCCAATGAAGTCTTTAAGTCGTTAACCTGGTTTAGAAGAAGAAACTAAAGGTTAAAGGAGAATCGACTCTAGCTTAGCACAACTAGTATCACACAGAATGTATGGGGATTAGGATTCCAAGTTGCTAGAGTTCTCCCTTATATAGTCTTTCAAATCAGGGTTTGCAATCAATGTTAACTTGGTAACAAAGCATTCAATATTCATCGTTAAATGAAAACCTGATTAGATTCAAGATAATGTTTATCAACCGTTAGATCGAAAACATAGCTTGTTATACACACATCAAATGCACGTTTCTAGGCTTGTGTAACCGTACCCAAACTTGTACATTAGTTGGTTAAACAATAGTTAACCAAATGGTTAGCCATATGATAGCTTTCATATAAACCATATTCTTCATCACTATAACTATTTCAAATAACTCAAATGAACTAGTTAGAGAGTTGTTCAGTTGCAAGGAAATCTCATGTACTACACAAAACACAATTGAAGCAAAAACGATTTGATTCACTCGAATCCGTTCATGAACTATATTTCCACAGTTTGTAATTGGATTCCTTAGTTTATAAATATAAATTCACAAACATCGTTTTTAGACAAAACCTACTCAAGTTCGCGGACTGCGTTCGCAGACTTAAGTTCCCGGATGGAGTTCACAAAATCCAGCAGAAATTCTCGGGTCGAGAACTTCCGCGAGTTCGCGGACTTAGCTCACGCACTGCTCCGGTTCTCTTGATCAACAAAGCTCGCAAATTTTGGTTCAAGGATAATGACTTATACATATATGTGTTTCCACAACAATGCTTATATCCTCCAATGGTTATATAGTCTAAATTCTCATTTCAATCATTGAAACATTCGCAGAGGACGTTATATAGTTGTTATTCACAAACCATTTTTCGTCAGAGAAATTTTCAAAGTGATTGAAACTTAACATGACTTTCGTCATTCGGTAAAGATGAACTTTTCTAAAGCGAAAACTATACCAACACATATTTCGAGAAATAGATATGCGAGATATACTCGGCTCGAAATACCAAATGTGCATAATCTAAGTCTATATAGCAAAACGACTTTTGTCTCAAGATAGGAGATAAATAGACTTTTGAGTGATAGATAAGTTCAAGTCTCCACATACCTTTTAATCGATGAAGATCCACCAGTTCCTTGAGTAGTCCTTCGTCTTGTATGATGATTTCCATGGAGTTCTTGAGCTCAACTACACTTTCTATCATAGTCCGAGACCTTAGCTATAGTAGACTAGAAATCAAGACTTATAGTTTGGATCACTAACATTGAAAAACATGCTTGAGATAGAAACGCATGCGATTTCGACCGAGCAATGCTCTAACACCAAGTACTCTAATGATTCTAAAGGTGCTCAACTCAGCATCATCGTTGTTGAAGATCCATAGCTGTAACAATGATAAAACAATAGCTCTCAATCATTATTATACAGTGTCATGGTATTATTACACAACATCAAAGTTCAATTGTATCATAACTTCGAAAACAATACTATGGTGATATGTATCACTCCCCCTTAGTCAATACTTCATCTCACATGTAAACCACTCCTTCTTACATAATGATCCAAAAAACATATGTATTTGTAGTGTGAACTACACATTAATTCTCCCCTTTTTTGTCAATAAAATTGGCAAAGGTACGAAAATTAGTGGGACCCTAATGAAATTTCCATAGAGACACTTCATGACCAAAAGAGAAGCACATATCAACTTGTTTAGATGCAAACATATAGCCGAAACTAAATGCATTCATTGAGGAGTTTATAAAGATACAAGATAACCCCTATAATATTCCACAGCAGCACACCCCACAAAGATTTGGCAATTAAGCACAAGTTCAATTAAGAATTCTCCCCCATAAAATGTCATTCCCGAAAGAACAACAAGAGCGACCTTACTTTTACAAGAAAATAAGGAAATCTTTGGACATTAACAAATCACATGAAACATAAATTTGTATCCAAAAATCTCAATTGAATTAACCACAATGAAAATGATCAATTCAATTGGTCATGCTCAACATAAGAAAACTTACAGAGCAACACAGTACATGCACAAATATGTGGATCATGAAAAGACCAATATTGCGGAATAATCAAAGATTCATTCTATTTTTCATCACTATTTGCACAATGTCATATAATAGACTTAATCTTTGAAAACAAAAGTTCATCCTTTCTTCCATTAATATTTGCATAATGACATAAAAGGCTTAATTTTTGTAGTCAAAAGTTCATTTTATCTTTTATCAATACTTTCATATTGACATATAATAGAGTTAACTTTTAAACAAGTATGGGACAATCAAGGTTCACAGACGTAAACAAAATATCACATAAAAATTTGCAATATATAAAACCATAAAGATTAATACTGCAAAAATAAATCTTTTCCCTTAGAAGGTGGAATCAATCTTTTTCGCACGGATTTACACCAAGAATAGCTACCAAAGGCATATAAAAATATTTTTCTTAACAAAGAAGAACATACAAAGTCATTAACGACCATGCACCATAGTTCACATAAGATGATTGTGAACATTCAAGAATCCCATAACAATGCGTACTACTACCCATTCTTGAACTTCCTTCTTTTTGATTCACCAACAACATTCTTGTAAAAGCTAAAAATGAGCTTAGATGAGTAGTACTCCAAGAATCCAAGTGCCCAAGTCCAAGAGAAGTGGAACAAGAGCGACGAAACGAAGCAAAATACTCAAAAACAAGAGACAGGACAAAGACCAACCTTAACTCACCCAAATTCAAGGTTTCCCATCTCCATTTTGAAGAGAATTCAAAAAGAATGAGTTCATTCCGAGTTCAGACGAAGAAGTTATGGCCAAAACAAGTCGACCGAATATCGACGTCTACATGCAAGTCCGCGAACTTACGGGTTTGCACACGAATTTTCGTATCCTGGAGCAGTATGCAGACGAGGTTTGCGAACTTAAACTCCTGGATTTTGGTTTTAAATGATGTTATGCATACTTGGTATGTGTACCATGAAGTCCAAACATCCCGAACTAATGTTTTCAAACCTAACCATTTAAGAGCCTTAAACACAGATCAAGTTAGGTAGAAATGAACGATAATCAAGGTACATGGATTATTATAAGTACTCTAAGCAAATAAAAACACAAATATTGCTCAAGTTTATAGACATACCTTTTTAGAAGAACCCAATCGAATTCTACAGCCTTACCGAACATAATTTGTGTGCCCCAGTTGTTGTGCTTCCCTAACCGTATACATAGCAGGGCATTTCTTGGTGAGGATGCCCTTACAACACAAACAAGTTGTGTTGAGGTGAACAATGTCTTGCTCACCATGGAACCAAGAAAGAGTTTCTTTCCAACAACTCTTAAATCTTGTAGTGTTGAGAAACACTCAAGGAACTGTTTTTATAATTCTATCAAAGAACTTCAAGAGAACCCAAAAGGATTTGTGTTTCTGATTTCTTGTTTTCCAACTTATAAAAAACAGTTTCTTCAGATAGTTTTTATTACTGCGAAGGGAAACTTTGTTGATAAAAAGAGACGTCCTAGATTTTTCATAAAAGAAGGCAATACTACTATCTTGATAGGAAGTATCAGGAATTGAGCAACGAATTAATTCATGCTTTAAGGTGATACACTCATATGACTGAGATTTAAACTCCTCTTAAAATTGTTTAGTTTATCACAACTAATTGGATTACGCAGAGAAGGAGAATTTCTCTCACTGATTAATAAATCAATATCAACCTCAACATGAATATTATTCATCATAACTTGATTTAGCCTATCAAGAGATTCTTGCTCTTTATGGAGGTATAACACAATATCAAGAGATAAGCTCTCAAGCTTCTTTTCAAGCCCTGAAAACACTTCAAGGGATTTTAAACCTGGTGGAGGTTTAGATAGAATTTCTTCTACATATTTTATTAAATCGGTCATGGAAGAGAATTCTGAAATCCCTAGATATGGTGGTGCATTTATTGAGATAACACTACTATCCATAGAGTCAGATCGCTACAAACACAGACTTGTAAGGTCTTGAACGTGTTTGCCTGCTCTGATACCAATTGAAAATGCGGGGGTCTAACAACCTCACCCAATATTTCGATTAGCAATATGTATGGACAACTCCGAGTTGTTTTCTATAGAATCAACAAGAATCGATCAATAGAAAATACTCAAGGAGTTATTATCTCAATCTCTCCCGATTTGATTTACTCGAGCAAATATGATTCGCAAGTCCAATCAAAGAGAGATAACTTGGATGGTACCAAAGACCAATATACAAGTGTCAATCAATTTAAATCAACAACTAATAGATCGGATATTCTAATCGATTGAACAACGCACAACCTGTATTATTTCAATTATATAAAAATAATGCGGAAAAGAAATAACACAGACACCAAAATTTTGTTAATGAGGAAACCGCAAATGCAGAAAAACCACGGGACCTAGTCCAGATTGAACATACACTGTATTAAGCTACTACAGACACTAGCCTACTCCAAATTAACTTCGGTATGGACTGTAGTTGAACCCCAACAAATCTCATACTGATCCAAGGCACAGTTATGCTCCTGCGCCTCTGATCCCAGTAGGATATTGCGCACTTGATTCCCTTAGATGATCTCACCCACAACCAAGAGTTGCTATGACCCAAATTCGAAGACTTTAGCAAACAAATCTATCTCACATAGAAAAGTCTACAGGTAATAGATAAATTCGTCTCCCACGAATAAACCTATGAGTTTTGTTCCGTATTTTGATAAATCAAGGTGAACAGGAACCAATTGATAAAACCAGACTTATATTCCCGAAGAACAGCTCAGTTTCATCAATCACCTCACAATAAACTTAATCGACGCATCGAAGAAGATTATTTAGGAATCACAAACAATGAGACGAAGATGTTTGTGACTACTTTTATCTTGCCTATCGGAGATAGAAATCTCAAGCCAATTATTATAATTGTACTCGTATGATAGAAATAGTAAGGTCAGATCACACAACTACAAGATAAGTAGTATCGGTCTGGCTTCACAATCCCAATGAAGTCTTTAAGTCGTTAACCTGGTTTTAGAGAAGAAAACCAAAGGTTAAAGGAGAATCGACTCTAGCTTTAGCAAACTAGTATCAAACAGAATGTATGGGGATTAGGTTTCCCAGTTGCTAGATTTATCCCTTATATAGTCTTTCAAATCAGGGTTTGCAATCAATGTTAGATTAGTAACAAAGCATTGAATATTCACCATTAGATGAAAACCTGATTAGATACAAGCTAATATCTCTCAACCGTTAGATCGAAAACTTAGCTTGTCATACACACATGTACTTGACGTTTTGAGTTCGTGTAACCGTACCCAAACGTGTACAATGGTTGGTTCAATATTAGTTAACCAAATGGTTAGCCAAATGATAACTTTCATATCAACCATATTCTTCTTCACCATAACTAGTCCAAATGACTCAAATAAACTAGTTAGAGAGTTGTTCAATTGCAATGAGATATCAAGTACTACAAGAGACACAATTGAATCAAAAACGATGTGATTCACTCGAATCATTAATCATGAACTATAAAGCCACGGTTTGCAAAAGCATTCCTTAGTAATTTAAGATAAGTTCACGAACAACGTTTTCAGACATAACCTCTTGAGTTCACGGGCTCAAGATAACCGGTTGAAGTTAATAAACTCCATCAGAATTTCTCGGGATGAGAACTTCCGCCAGTTCGCGAAATGGGTTCGCGGACTGCACCTGAGCTTCAACTTCATCAGATATTCTCGGGTTCGAGAACTTACGCTAGTTCGTGGACTGGGTTCGCGGACTGAGTTGCTGCTCACGTTCCGGTTCCACTTGATCAACAAAGTTCGCAAACTTCGGTTCAAGTGTTAAGGACTTATACATATATGTGTTGCCACAACAATTTTTATATCCCACAATGGTTATATAGTCTAAACTCTCATTTCAATCATTGAAATATTCTCAGAGGACGTCATATAGTTGTTTTCACGAACTAGTTTTCGTCAGAGCGATTTCCAAAGTGATTGAAACATAACATGACTTTTTTCACTAGGCAAAGATGAACTTGGCTAAAGCGAAAGCTTTACCAACACATATTTCGAGAAATAGATAAGCGAGATATACTCAGATCTAAATGTCACATGTGCATATTCTTATTCTATATATTAAAACTACTTTTGTCTCAAGATAGGAGATGGAGTAGATAGACTTTTGAGTGATAGATAAGTTCAAGTCTCCACATACCTTTTAGTCGATGAAGATCCACTGGTTCCTTAAGTAGTCCTTTGTCTTGTATGATGATCTCCATGGAGTTCTTGAGCTCAACTACACTTTCTATCCTTGTCCGAGACCTTAGCTATAGTTGACTAGAAATCAAGACTATATAGTTTTGATCACTAAGATTGACAAACATGCTTGAGATAGTAACGCATGCGAGTTTGACCGAGCATTTCTCTAACAAATAGGATAACAAAGATGTGCGGATTGAAAATCTACCTAGCTCACGTTTAGGGGGAGTATAAGCTTTGTTATTATAGTGCAGCTGCTGTATTTTTGAGGACTGAATGAATGCAGGTTATGTGTTGTGGATTCGGGAATCAAGCGTATGTGTAATGAATTCTTGTAATTTGTTTATCCATATGAATATAAGAGTTTTGTCACTAAAATTGACAAAGGGGGAGATTGTTAGAGCATTGGTCGGTTGAACCCACCAAGTGTTGGTATGTCAAGTTTGGTTGTCATATTTTAGTGAAGCAAAACTCATTTAAGAGTCGCTTGATTTAAATGTACTAGAGTCAACTTCATATAGGTTAGCTTGAAAGTATTAGGGTGAGACATTACAAGTATTGCGAAGACTTGAAGAAGTGCGGAGCTACAACGACAACATAATCCTTCCACTTGAGGTTAGTGATATTTGACTTGAACTGTTTCCTTCCCTAACGTATCTTTCAAGTCGTGCATATTGAAAACATAAAACTGCGAAGCATGAACATTCTAGATAGACATAGTATTAAGGAATACATTATGAAGTTTCTTGCTTAACCATTAAACTTTGTATATAATACATCGACATAATCGTATGAATGCTATTGTGATTATGTATGGGTATGAGGTTAGGATTTTATCCTACGGAACAATGTTTACATGTGTTCTAAGGAAGTAAGTTCATGATATATGTTGTGAATCGAAAAGGAAATCGCCATGCGTTATTGGGGATGTTCTTCATTGCATATTTTATGAACGACCAATATGTGTGATTCTTACGACTTGTTTGTGTTCTTGGTAGAATTATTCACATGAGGCCTGACTTATGCATTGGTATGACTTTTATTAGTGAAACCGATCTTAAGTAATCACTTGGGGTATGATCGGGTTGTGTATGTTCGAACTTATTAATGGGAAGAGTGGAATCGATCCTAGTAAGAGGTGCAGTGCATCACAAGGGGAACTGCTCCTTGTATGAGGTGCACCAAGGTTTATGGAAAAAGGGAAACCGATCCTATGAACATGTGCAACACGTTTTTGGGAATGGGGAACCGATCCTATGGACATGCGCAGTGCATACAAGTTAGATACCAAATATATGTGGGGAACCAATCCTAGTACCTAGTCAGCCGTATCTTTAGTAAGCTAGTGTAACTATACACAATACTCATATGGAGGTAGAACCGAAACTTGTTTTGGTAGGACCGTAAACCCATGAGTTTTGATTGAGTGGTACTTGATCAATCACGTAGTTCTTGAAAATCAGATGAACCAATTATAAATTTGTTTGGAAGTGTGGTAAATCAGTTTCAAGTGAGCAAGCATGGAAAAGGCTTGCAAGAGTAAGATGTCGACACACTTTGAACACGGTGCATTAATGCTTATTCTATTTTGTTTCAAAGATATTCCTTAAAGGCTAAGAAGGAAGTAAATCCCTAGATCGAATTTAAATAAGTTAAGAATCTTTTTAATTAAGGGTTTGTAATTATATATGGAAAACAAGAATTAGTAATGTGCATTTGCTAATTAAAGATTTTCCAAGGAGATTTCGATCATTATTTTTGGATAGTGCATTCCCAGGAATTCTGAAAACCGAATTTGGTGGAGTAATGAAAAATATCTTGAGAATATTTTCGGTTTTGGAAATTCCTTGGTGTCCAAACTTCCTTGTCTATAAATACTTTGAGTTTTCATTTCTGGCAAACTAATCCTGCGTGACATAGACTTACTCTTTTGTCTTTGTTACTGGTGAAGCCACTTATCGGAGAGGAGAGTAATCTAATTAGGTGAAATCTCTTACGGCCGCTCAATTTAAAGTCTTCTTTGGGATTGAGAAGCTCTAGCGCGACCCATTGGTGGGAAACTAGATATTGCGTTTTATCTTTAGTTTTCGTATTGATTTGATTGACTAACGGTGGTTGAACTTTGATGGCACCTAGTTTGTTTATGCTTGAGAATCTTCTCATATGATATAAGATTCACTCAAACTAGTTCAAGGTTTCGACAGGGATCTTTAGACTGTTGTTAGATCTAAAGACGATCTTGTGATAATCCATTGTTAACAGACTCCATTCCGCGTGTGATTGATCACAAGAGATTCAAGTAGTTGTGTGCATGTGTTTATTCAAGATCTAAGAAGATTTGAAGACAAAGAAGATATTGAAGATTTCTAACTTGGATTTTACATTCTTTGGTGTGCATAATACTTGTTTGGGAAAAAGAGGATCCAATTAATAATCGGTTTATCCTTGTGGTAGATTGGATTGATTAATTGAGGAAGATCGGCATCAACACATATCACTTGATTGAAGAGTGTTGTTGGCTTAATCTTAGTGATTACCTTTGGGTGATTAAACATAAGATAGATTTGGAACCTGGCAAAGGAGTTTATGTTAATATAAACAATGGAACCTTTGCGTAACTCATATCACTTGGTTGAAGAGAGTTGATACCAAACAGATTTGTTGTTCATTTACTGTTTGGAATACTATCCAAAGGAATTGGTCCAAGTACGTGACTTGTTTACAGGTTGGGGGCGTGAGAATACAGACGGAACTAGGTTAACTATAGGTTTAGTTGCTTGGTCTCAATTATACGAAGTTGTCTTATTTTGTATAGCGTCTTAATCCTGAGAGTATTCAATTCTGGACTAGGTCCCGGGGTTTTTCTGCATTTGCGGTTTCCTCGCTAACAATATCTTGTTGTGTCATTTACTTTATATTTCCGCATTATAATTGTTTTATTATAATTAAAGTAAATTGCACAAACGTTAATTCCTATTTATTTGATACGTGAATCCTATTGAGTTTGGTTAAGTCTGAACTTTTGTATCAAGTAAACACACTTTGTTGTCGTATTGTCTCGATCTCGTATCCATATACGATCACATAAAGTGTGAACCGATTTGTTGTATTGTCTCGACTCAATCCATAGACAATCACTTTCGGGTAAAGAACTTATAGGAAGGAAAAGTTATAGCTTGAGGTATATTTGGGGTACCCTCGCCTTTTCAACTGCTTTATTCCTTCTCTTTTTTTTAATCAACTTTTGAGCAATAAAGGTGTATTTTGAGAACATGGTTAATATGAGGAGCTAAACCCCATTGTTGAGACGATAGATGAAGCTATTTTTCCAACAAAAAATGCTATATTCTATTTTATCTATTTATTTGTAATTATTATATGATTATTTTCCTTGATCGAAAATTATTTGAATGATTTTTGTTAAGCAATTGTTATTTCTTTTGATAGAACATACTTGGGCCTAGGTTTTTGATGTTCTATGCTTCGGATTTACACTTGTTATTTTGAGAATCTACTTATTGCAAGAGTTTAGAATCAAATTGAACGAGAAAAATTGCATGAATATAAATATTGGATTAAATCACTTTGAACTTGGAAAATAGTGGAATCTTAGCCTCAATGTTCTTTTAATATTGATAACAACTTTTTCGGTGTTTGCTATTATTATTAGTGAGTTTTTCTATTTTAGTTTTAGAAGTTAAGTCTAAAGTATCCTTCACAAGTTTACCGAATATCGACGTCTACGGGCCAGTATGCATACGGGTTTGCAAACGAATTTTCGTGACTTGGAGCAGCATGCAAACGGGTATGCGTACTAAAACCCCTGGATTTTGATTTTAAATGATGGTACGCATACCTGGTATGTGTACCATGAAGTCCAAACATCCCGAACTACTATTTTCAAACCTAAACATTTAAGAACCTTAAATACATATCAAGTTAGGTAGAAATGATAAGCAAGGTACATGGATCATTATAAGTATTCTAAGCAAATGACAAAAACACAAATCTTGCTCAAGTTTATAGACATACCTTTTAGAGAAATCCAATCAAATTCTACAGCCTTACCAAACATAATTTGTGCTCCCCAATTCTCGTGCTTCCCTCACCGTATACATAACATGGCATTCATTGGTGAGGATGAACTTACAAACCAATCAAGTTGTGTTGAGGTAAACAAGGTCTTGCTCATCACAAATGACCGAAACAGATTTTCCACAACTGTGGATTTTTCACCATCTATAGTTTTTGGCTTATTCTGTTCCCCTTTTGGATTATCATGAAAGATATCGTTTTTAGAACCTTTCACATCCAAACCAATCTTTTCAAAGAACTTTGTAAGTTCCAACATCATGGACACTGCCTTCTCCACAGTCATGGAATTTTATGGGAGATCATTCCTTTTCACACTCAAAGTATCATAGGCTTTCGTTGGTACCCACTTATGAGTGCGTTTAGGAACAATATGAACCTTCTTCCCATTACTCTCTTATAGATTTCTCGAAAGGGAATTGGATTGACTATTCTTTTGCAAGTTAGTCTTTCTCCAATTGGGAGCATCGGATCTTGTCTTCGTCTTTACGAAGTTATCCTTTTGATAACCATTAAGATTGTGAAAAGGATTCGTATGACATTTATAGGCAAATCTAGGTTTATTGCAACACTGATTCCTTTGCCTAAAGGTTGGACAGTTACAACTTGTAAGTTTAACGGGATTAATCTTAACATGTGATCTTGGTTTCACAACTTATTGTGATCCCCAAACAAGAATATCATGAAGTTTCTCATTCCTTATACGGAAATGACATATCCTTTCCAGGTGACCTTTATTTCCGCAATAGTGGCAAACATAAGGAATGTTCTCACCTCGATCCGTGTGTGCTGATTGTGGAGGTTAATATACTTTTCTCTTTTGAACTTATACTGTCGGTGGAGGTATTTCACTTTTTTCATCAGTGGAAACCTTTTGTTGAGAAGAATCACTAGCCTTGACAAATTTTACCTCTTTGATAATACTTGGAGCATTTATTCCCTTATAGCCCAATCCTCGTGGATCACGATGATTTTTACTTGCTCCTAGCATAGTGGTTAATTTGCTTGAACTAGTGTTGAAATTTTTCAAGTCATCTTCCAACATCTTGATTTTATCAAGAGCAGCAACTAAATCATCCTCAAGGCATTTTTCTCGAGCTAGATAAGCGCTTTCTCTGTCATCAAAACTTGCTTGCTGGGAGTTAATCATTGCTTCAGTTTCTGCAAATTTCTCTTCCAACAAAAAGTATTTTTGATAAACATTATCACATTCAAGTGACTTTCTAATCAGGTTTTCCTCGGAATCTTTGAGGATCGATTCGCAAGAGCGATTCCAACCATAAGGACCTCCGTAAGTCCCTTTCAATTTCTTGTTTTCTCGACAGAGAGGAGTCAGAAGAGGTATGAGATGAGAAGTTGTAATCTTCTTAATTTTCAATGATTCCAAAAACTTAACATACACCGAGACTTTCTCATCAACATCTATATCAATATCTGAATTACCTTCATCAGAAAGTTCATCCAATTGTTATTCTAGGAATGTTTCCCAATCAACAGTTTCTACATTCATAGAATGTTTAGATATTGACTTAGATGTGACAGTTCTCTTAGGTGAATTCAAGCTTTGAAAATCATCTGGTAATTTCTGACTTGGTATGTTATTAGAGATAGAATCGTCCATAATAATCATATTGCTACAAACACAGACTTATGAGGTCTTAAACGTGTTTGCCTGCTCTGATACCAAATGAAAAAGCGGGGGTCTAACAACCTAACCCAATATTTCGCTTAGCAATATGTATGGACTAAATCCAATATACTTTCAAGAGAATCAACTAGATAGTCAGACTCAATCTTAAGAAAAGTATATCAAAGAGTTATATCTCAATTTCTCAATTCAATCTGTAATCAATCAAATAAGAATTTGCGAGCCTGATTGAATACAAGAGAAATAACTTGAACGGTACCAAAGACCAAAGTTTAAGGATAAATCAATTTCAATCAACAACCAAAGGTTGGATTTACCAATTGATCGATTCAACGCACAACCTGTGATATTTCAATTATATAACAAAATATAATGCGGAAAAGAAATAGCACAAACACCAGAATTTTGTTAACGAGGAAAACCGCAAATGCAGAAAAACCTCGGGACCTAGTTCAGATTTGAACACACACTGTATTAAGCCACTATATACACTAGCCTACTACAAAACTTACTTCATTATGGACCGTAGTTAAACCCTAATCAATCTCACACTGATTCAAGGTACAGTTGAATTCCCTACGTCTCTGATCCCAGCAGGATACTACACACTTGATTCCCTTAGCTGATCTCACCCACAACCAAGAGTTGCTACAACCCAAGGTCGAAGACTTGATAAACAAATCTGTATCATACGGAAAAGTCTATTGAATAGATAAATCTGTCTCCCATAGATATACCTACGAGTTTTTGTTCCGTCTTTTGATAAATGAAGGTGAACAGGAACCAATTGATAACCAGGACTTATATTCCCGGAGAATAGCCTAGAATTATCAATCACCTCACAATAATCTTAATCGATTAACGAAAGAAGATATTGTGGAATCACAAACAATGAGACGAAGGTGTTTGTGACTACTTTTCTATCTTTCCTATTGATGGTATTTATCAATGATATTGTAGTAAAAGGTTCGTTGAGACTTGTTAAGGGAGATATTCTAGACTTAATTTTATAAATAAAAATTACAAACTCAATTAAAAAGTGTTGTAAAGAATAAATATGGAGAGACCAGGGCCAGGATTCCACCAATTTCCACACTCATGTGGTTCATATATCAATTCTAAACAATAAAAGCTCAAATGAAAAAGTTTTATTGCCTCAAGTTCATTGCCTCAGGTAGATTTCGAAAGTAATGGGTGTAAAAATAAAGTATGGGACATCAAAACTTCTAGGCTAAGCATGACCCATCAATTGTAATCACAACCATTCAATGAAACTCATAAATCAATTAAATAACAGTGCAAATAGTCATAATAAGAATTGATATAATTACCACATTTGTGAAACTTGGCTTCCTCCGTCGCCCCGAAGGATGGGTTTAGCTTCTCATCATGGAAACACGCTCAAAAATTGATTTCATTACTCAAAAGGTGCTTACAAGGATGAAAATATGTTAAAACATCAATTTGTAACAATTATAATTGTTGCAAACGCTACTGTTACAGAACGATATAAAGAAACCGTCGTTGTTACTATTCAGCTGTCGCTGTGAAACAGTTGCTAAGCCTGAGAATAGTGACAGTTTTTAACGACTGTCTCTAGTCGTCTGTTCTTCGTGTTCTTGATGATCACAACAGCAGAAAAAAAATATTCTCTGCAGCTCTCGATTTCGCTTTGTGACGTTCCAAACTGCTCCCCAAACTCTCTGTAACCCCTCTTCACATATCCTCGACCCTTTATATACTTCACAGGATCAAATATCTTCTGAAATAACTGCAAACAATCCGCCATTAATCCCATTATTCTCCATAGCATTTCACGGGAGAATAATTTCCTTAAATATCTCTGTCCCACTTTAAACCGCTGCAGGCACACTCCAAATCGATGCAGAAACTCCCAGATGGATTAGAACTCGTGCAAGGAGGAGTTTTTCACGTAATCTCCACGAATAAACCCAACAGTATCCCGGGTTTTCTTACTTTGTTTTCTTGAAACTCGGTGATACACTTTCCCTTTTTTTATGTCTCTGAAGTCATTACGTCCCCTGTTTTAGTCAAACAGGATAATATCATTCATTTTCATATACAAAATCTCCAAATATCTCGTATAAAATTGAATCCAGGGAAGTACGTTGTGAACATATTTTTTTCCCGCCAAAATACGATTTCAAACGATGAAGAAGGGAGGTGCCCTTAATCTACTGCACATGTGCCTTTAACATTGGGTGCCCTGGGGTGCCCTTATCCAAATATGGGTGCCTTTATCAATTTTCTCAGGGGGCACCAAATAGCATTTTTCGAGCAACATTTTCCACACAAGTGTAATTCTCCAATAACACCTAAACAAACATAAAAACACCAAAATTAATACAAAACTCGAGAGTAACAATAGAGACACCGAGGACAATTCAGACATAAAAATGTGTCTATCAAATACCCCCAAACTTATTATTTGCTAGTCCCGAGCAAATCTAATCTAGAAAAAAAATGACTACAATTAGCACGTGCATCAAGCCGTTAAACCGCTAGGTGTCCCTAGTGGCGGAGTGTTGTCTCCGGAGGATTTACCAGAGGTGTACCCACAAAACCTTTACTCCAGACCCTAGCTATCTACGCAGAACCTTGGAAGGCACTAAAGAATCTCCTTGGTTGGCATACTTATTGACTACATGAGGAAGTACCCTGATACGAAATTCCAATTGATGTACACGAGTTTGCACTCAAGCATACTAAAATTCATATAAAGTGACAGAGCTCTACTCAGATAGTTTCTGGACATCATAAACCGGAGTCAACCAATCACATGGATAGATTAAGAAGATGGACATAGAGAAAAACGTGGATGATGTTGACTAACGTGAACCTATCCTAATGGACTGAGATACTGGTCTGGACTAATATCAACACACTGGCATATACAAGGGAAACCAGTGGTCGATAATCCTAACTCTAGGTCGACTTAGCTGGCATATACAAGGGTACCAGTGGTCGACTTTATTGTATTTATTCCGGTTGGTCTAGTGGTCTGGTCTCATTTTTCATTCATTCATTCATTCATTCATTCAGTTTTTTTTTTTTGGTATCTTAGTCACTCTATTTCACCCTAGCAATGGTAAAAATAAAAATAAAAGAAGTGATCAGGATTCTTTCGATGTTTCCATCACGAGGATATGGCGAAACTACCATGTTTTCTTTTCTTACACCTGAGCTATGTGCTTTTATGAATAGACTCTTATAGATGTTTCCATCTAATCAGATTGGTTCCTCAACTCCTACAACCAAAATGTTTCCATCCACTTAGATTGGTTAGTGCTGACCTTAATAGGCATAAATTTCTAGGCTCTGGAGTTTAATTATTGCAACTAAAAGTTTCCCATACCCCCAAACTTAAATCTAACATTGTCCTCAATGTTCTAAAGATGAAATTAAAAACATGAACAAGGAGAAACCGTTACCACTAGAAGGAAATGAGGAAAAATATTACCATGTTGCAAGAGCAAGGTATACCTCCCAAGGAGTGCTAAGTTTAAAGTGTTCAGCCAGACATCAAATACCTCAAAAAGGATCTTCACCTTCCAAAGTCATACACCAATAGCCGAAATAGTTGTGGGTCCATAAGACCAAATAGAGTTAACAACAATATGAGATAACTGCAATGGTTCATAAAAATGAATAGAAGGAGCACATCCTCATCTAAGGTTTCTGTCAAGACAACTGGGTTTATCTGGGGGGAAAAACGAAGCTTCATATGTGTGTCTTGATAAAGAGATTCATCCGAAATACTGGCCTCTAATACCTGGGTCACTTCCGGGACAGTATCAGGAGGATCGAATTGAATAAACTCAAGTAATATCTCAGACGCACAAGGCTTGAGTCCCAAGTTAGGGACTTCAATTATGGATACGTGACGATCACAAGAACCATCACTACCCCCAAACTTAGGGTTTTCACTACTCACAGACAAACCTCTAACTATTGCTTGTATTTATGGATCCTAGGGGTCCTTAAAATACTCAAGAGCTTCTTCTAATTCTTTACCCCCAAACTTAGGGTCATCATTATTCTCAGAAAGACCTAACATTATTTCCTAGATTTCTGGGTCCGTAGAGTCTTTAAAATACTCAAGGGCTTCTTCTAAACATTGATCACACATTTGGTCTAAGAGAATGGTTTCCTCAAATTCATATAAAGAATCTCCCAGTAAAGTGTCATGCCAATTATCCTGAACTAAAGTGCTAATCATATTCACTTCTTCTATATCATCAGAAGGATTTCTAGTAACATTAAAGACATTTAGTTCAATGGTCATATTACCAAAGGATGTGTTCATAAGACCGGTCCTACAATTGATGACAGCGTTAGCTAAGGCTAAAAATGGGCGACCTAAAATCACTGGGATTTGAGCACTTGGGTCCTGAACAGGCTGGGTGTCTAGAACAACAAAATACACTGGATAAATAAACTTAACAACCTCAATCAGAACATCCTTTATGACACCACGAGGTACTTTGACAGACATATCAGCTAATTGTAGTGTCATTTTAGTCGGTTTCAACTTACCAAGACCTAGCTGGGTGTATACATGATACGGGAGTAAGTTAACACTAGCTCCTAAGTCAAGTAAAGCTTTATCGACCATGTGATTACCAATCGCACAAGATATGGTGGGGCATCCAGGGTCCTTATACTTAGGGGGTATTTGGTTCAGAAGAATGGAACTTACTTGACCAGCTAAAAGGCTTTCTTTTGGACATTAAGCTTACGCTTTCGTGTACAAAGATCTTTAAGGAACTTGGCATAAGCATGCATCTGTATAATTGCTTCTAACAATGGAATTTTAATGTTCACTTGCTTAAATGTCTCCATTATCTCGTCGAAAGTCGACTCCTTTTTTGTTTGGGCTAACAACTTTGGATATGGGGCTCTAGGCAAAAAGGTAGTCCTATCAGGAATTTCTTGGGACTCCTTAGGAATTGTTTCAGTTTCCTCAGCTATGGGCTCCTCCTCTTGGGAAGTAGAAGGTGGAACTACAGTATGTCCACTAGGCATGGCTGCCTTATTGTCTAACGTTTTACCACTCCTAAGGGTTGTAATAGAATTCACATGATTGTATGATTTCTCTCCTTTGGGGTTGGGATTAGTATGACTAGGGAACCTTCCATCTTCTCTTTCACTTATATACTTAGCTATCTGGCCGACTTGAAGTTCTAATTTAGCAAGAGACTGGGAATTATTCTTAAAATTCTGCTTGGTTTCCTCTTGAAAATTAATCTGTCTCTTTATTAACATTTCCTGGCTTTGTGATGGCATATCCTGGCTCTTTTTTAATATACTAAGAGATTACTCTAAGATAGTCATTCTATTCTCATAAGGGTTTTGGAACTGGGCTTGACCTGAAGAGTTCTTAGCATAATCAAAACCTGGGGGAGGCTGAGAATTACTAGACTGATCTTGATTCTGGCCCTTAGACCAAGAAAAATTAGGATGGTTTCTCCAACCAGAATTGTAGGTCTCTGAGTATGGGTCAAACTTCTGACGGTTCTCAAACCTAGCATTATTATAGACATCATGGGATTGCTCTTCACTAACATGACCTTCCCAAAACGAGTTATTGGGTTCTACTCCACAACTAGAGACTTGAGAGGCTCTTATTCTATCATTAGGTTCAACAAAGGACCTATTTTTAGACTGGCCCATTTCCAAAGCTTCTAACCTTCTAGACAAAGCAGCAAACTTAGCATCTGACCCAAATCTTGTATCTACCACATTGGTGCTACTTCTATTGACCTAGAGTCTTTTAGGGGGTTGAACATAAGACTCCCACTGTTGGGATTTTTCAGCTACATCTTCTAAGAAGGAAAATGCTTCATAAACGCTTTTACTCGTGAATAAACCAGCGCACATAAACTCGACCATGGCTTTGGTCGAATAGTCCAAACCTTCATACATAATTTCAACTAGTTTCATTTTTTCGAACCCATGGTGAGGACATTGCGACAAAAGATCATTAAATCTCTCTAAAAACCTATAAAGGGATTATCCTTCTTGTTGCATACTGGAACTAATTTTCTGCCTAAAAGATGCAGTTCTATGCTTAGGGAACCACTTTAAGTAGAAAGCAGCGGTAAGTTGGTCCCATGTTTCTATAGACCCATATGGTAGATTATTCAGCCAAGACTTGGCTTTATCTCTTAAGGAAAAGGGGAACATCCTAAGTTTCAAGACTTCATTAGTAAGGTCCTTAATCTTAGTTGTTCCACAAATTTCTTCAAAGTACCTAATGTGAAAGTAAGGGTTTTCATCATCTTTTCCTAAGAATATAGGGATCATCTGAAGAATACCAGGATTCAACTCATAAGTAGCCGTAGCTGGCAATTTAATGCACGATTCTCGGTTGGTCCTAGTTGGGTACATGTACTCCTTCAAAGTTGTCATTTTGGGCACAGTAACAATCCTAGGGGTGAATTTCTCACTAAGACTTAAATTCTCAAAACTGAAGTTTCCAAAAACAGGGCTCTCCAAAAAAGAGTCTTCGAGCTCCCTATTTACAAAATAAGAACTTCTAGGCTCGACACTAATCAAACGGCCAAAAGTATCTCTTTTCCAAGCACGCTCTCTAATGGACTCGAGCGATTTTAGCATACACTAACAAAAATTAAAAATCCTAAGGAAGGGAGGTTCTAAGCAAACACACAACAGGCTGACTCCACCAAAGCAAACCTAAAGATTTCTAGCAAACAAAAAGCATGATGGCTCCACTTAGATTGTTTCTAGACCAGCTTCTAATCCTTCGAAAGGGAATTCGTTACAATTTAAGCAAACCCCTCTGGAATCAATCCAAGTCAAAGTAAGTTGAATAGAGGCGAGGGAAGATCAGTGGAGCTTTGATACCCCAAGGCCTCACCGCATTGCAAGGCGGCGCAGTCACGCATTCAACTCACATAAACCATCATGAACTTCAAAGTATGCTTAAAAGAGTAACCAATATTTTTCGAATGACTTTCCTATTAAGCTCGTTACCCTATCGGTCTCATTCTAGTCAAAATTTTAAGCTTAGGTTCGCGTTTGGTATCGTTTTCCTAAGGCGGGCAAGAAGATAACGGTGATGAAATCTGAACCCTAATCTTGTATGGCCAGTCCTTGCCCTTTAATAGGAAAATTAAAACAGCCGTATTCAGTTCCTCGACATATATGCAAACGAAGGAATACAGTAACTCGCTGACAGGGGATTCGCGAGTATTTCGACAAACTTACCTCCCGTACCAGACGGGGGATGAACCGTTGTAGTCGACTCGGGCCACGACTCCTATGTCATGTACGAACCCGAGGGGCCGAGGTGATATCGTAATCACCGTCCTTCTCTGCAAACAGTTTAATATTTAATTTTACCCTTCCTTAGGGTTTAAAAATAAAAGAATGTCCAAATGTCCAAGTCCAAAGTCCAAAGAGTAAAGTGCAAAAGAAAAAAAATAAAATTACAAGAATAGAGAAATCCTAATACAATCTAAAAAAATAAACTCTCTTTTTTTTTCTCTTTTTTTTTTAAAAAAAATCTTCTTCTTTCGCTCCTTTTGCTTTGCCTTTTACTCCGAGTTTTTTTTTAAGTATTCACCAAAAGCTTTGGCAAATTTTCCTTTTGCTCCAAATTCTGTAAGGAAAAGACAAAAAATAAAAACGTAAAGAAGAACAAATAAAATAAAAACCTAAAAAAGAAAACAAAAAAAAATCTAAAAAATCTAGCCTAAAGACAAGTCCGTGTCGACGGCGCCAAAAATTGATGGTATTTATCAATGATATTGTAGTAAAAGGTTCGTTGAGACTTGTGAAGGGAGATATTTTAGACTTAATTTTTATAAATAAAAATTACAAACTCAATTAAAAAGTGTTGTAAAGAATAAATATGGAGAGACCAGGGCTAGGATTCCACCAATTTCCACACTCATATGGTTCATATATCAATTCTAAACAATAAAAGCTCAAATGAAAAAGTTGTATTGACTCTAGTTCATTGCCTCAGGTA
Organism: Papaver bracteatum; assembly: GCA_023529315.1. Lineage (NCBI taxonomy): Eukaryota > Viridiplantae > Streptophyta > Magnoliopsida > Ranunculales > Papaveraceae > Papaver > Papaver bracteatum. Next base: position 4,753 of record JAJJWX010001451.1, on the reverse strand, counting down.
GATTTCAAAAGTAATGGGTGTAAAACTAAAGCATGGGACATCAAAACTTCTAGGCTAAGCATGACCCATCAATTGTAATCACAACCATTCAATGAAACTCATAAATCAATTAAATAACAGTGCAAATAGTCATAACAAGAATTGGTAGAATTACCACATTTGTGAAACTTGGCTTCCTCCGTCGCCCCAGAGGATGGGTTTAGCTTCTCATCATGGAAACACGCTCAAAAATTGATTTCATTACTCAAAAGGTGCTTACAAGGATGAAAATATGTGAAAACAGCAATTTGTAACAATTATAATTATTGCAAACGCTACTGTTACAGAACGATATAAAGAAACTGACGCTGTAAAACTGTTGCTAAGCCTGAGAATAGTGACAGTTTTTAACGACTATTTCTATCCGTTTGTTCTTCGTGTTCTTGATGATCACAGCAGCAGGAAAAAAAAATCTCTGCAGCTCTCGATTTCGCTCTGTGACGTTCCAAACTACTCCCCAAACTCTCTGTAACCCCTCTTCACATATCCTCGACCCTTTATATACTTCACAGGATCAAATATCTTCTGAAATAACTGCAAACAATCCGCCATTAATCCCATTATTCTCCACAGCATTTCACGGGAGAATAATTTCCTTAAATATCTCTGTCCCACTTCAAACCGCTGCAGGCACACTCCAAATCGATGCAGAAACTCCCAGATGGATTAGAACTCGTACAAGGAGGAGTTTTTCACGTAATCTCCACGAATAAACCCAACAGTATCCCAGTTTTTTCTTACTTTGTTTTCTTGAAACTCGGTGATACACTTTCCATTTTTTTACGTCTCTGAAGTCATTACGTCCCCTGTTTAGTCAAACTAGATAATAGCATTCATTTTCATATACAAAATCTCCAAGTATCTCGTATAAAATTGAATCCATGGAAGTACGCTGTGAACATTTTTTTTTTTCCCGCCAAAATACGATTTCAAACGATGAAGAAGGGAGGTGCCCTTAATCTACTACATAGGTGCCTTTAACACTGGGTGCCCTTATCCAAATGTGGGTGCCTTTATCAATTTTCTCAGGGGCTCCAAATAGCATTTTTCGATAAATATTTTCCACACAAGTGTAATTCTCCAATAACACCTAAACAAACATAAAAACACCAAAATTAGTACAAAAATCGAGACTAACAATAGAGACACTAAGGACAATTCAGACACAAAAATGTGTCTATCACCTATCGGAGAAATAAATCTCAAGCCAATCTTACGATTGCATTCGATCACGATAGAAACAACAAGATCATATCACGCAACTACAGAAAAAATAGTTGTGTCTGGCTTCTGGTCGGTTGTCAGCCGACACAAATATAATTTCACTTTCTTACTTCCTAAAATAAAAATAGTATGCGATAAGAAAGAGTTCGTATCCACGTAGAGGCTTTTGTTGTTATAAAAATTTTCAGTTTCTTAGTAATCAAAGGGGGGGGGGGGGGTTTGATTTATCAAAACAATAAAAATGAATTGAAAGCAAAGTAATAATAAAAATAATCAATAAGGAGAAAGTATTGGTTACGGGATAGTTTCATTCACAAACTCGAATTATCAACAATGACTAGAATTGAAATTTTAATCTCTCATTTACTAAAAGTCCTAGGATACCTTGATCGCAAGAGTATCCCTCTAATTCCCTGATTTCATCACAACCACATTAAAAGATGCATATGTGAATTCTTCCTAGAAATCAACCTAAAGTGTAAAAGCACAATTAGATTTAACTCCCTAAAAGCAATGATTTTTATGGAATAAGACTAATCAAGGCAACCAAAATGTGTAAAAGCACTAATTCGATTTAACCCAAGTTATGATTCATATGTGACTAGTAGGATATATCACTACAAGCACTACCCACATTTATGCTACTTAGAATCAGGGACAAACAACGTTTTCGTATTGAAAACCCTAATATAGCTCTAGATATGAAAGCAAATCGGATTGATTCCGGACTCAACCAAATAAACAATCAAATCATAAACAATATAAACAATGAATCATAAACAATAAAGTATTGATACAAAACTACATCATTGAATCAAATATCATTTGTGAAATCCACTTTATCCCATAACCAATAATATGAAGTTTAGCTACTCATAGTGTTTGGATTCAACATAATTATTATCAAAAATAAAATGAAGAACATGAAAAATAAACGAAAGCAAACCCTAGTAGAATCGCTCTCCTCCAAACTCCAGTAGAAAAATCCGTGATAAAAGATCCCTTAAAAGAATAGAAACTCTTCCTTTTATAGCTTTCCAACTTTCCAAATTAGGTCTTCAAAGCCCAAGGTCCAAAGATAAGAAGTCCACTAAACTTATGTGTGTGAAAAACCCATGTGAAAATATGACCCAAAAATTGTTCGCCGGAAAACTGTGTTTTGGCTGGAATATCACCGGAAGGTATCTCAGGTGACCGGAAAAGTCCACCCGGTCACCGGTCAGAACTAACAGTCAACCGTTACGACTGACGGTTGACTAACGGTCAACTCGGTCAAAGTCTTGAATCAAAAATGAGTTAGACTTCTCTAGCCGATTTGGCTGAGTTGCCGGTGCCATAGGCCATTTGCAACCACCAAACTCATTGCACTTCAGCCGTGATGGTTGTGTCTTTGACAAATCAGTTCTGTAATCATGGCATTTCATACTCCCTTTGCAACAAAAATCCATTAGCTCATCTTGCAAACCATCAATCCAAGCACCTACAGTCCCCTACAATCCAAAACAGCTCCAGAAACAACCACCACTATTAAACTGCACCTGAATCAGAGCATCACAACCCCATTTCTGAATCAATCCGAGCCACATTCCACATGCCACCTGCAATACAACCCATGAGCAAGACAACAACTCATTTGAACCCCACAAAGCCACCAGCTCACAGCCACTAACTGTTGCACAAAGATGCATCTTCATTCGGTCTCTCAAACCTTCAAGATATTCCAACAACAGCTCCATACTCTCACCGCACCCCTCAGAACTTCATAGTTGAACACAACAAAGACCAACAACATGGCCAACAGCTCCACATTCAGTCACATTAACCACCAACAATCATGCCTTCACACAAATTCTATTTCAGATCAGCAGAAATATTCATTGCAGCTTCACCAAGACATCCCTCAACTCGATTGGCATACACAGCTCCACTCAAATACAGCTGCACCAATATCTCAGTTCACAAGCTCATTCTGCAGTTGCTAACTCCAGCTTCAGATTCACATCTCCATCTTTGCCTTAAGACATCTCAGACTGCAACACCTACACATCTTCACTTTCAAGCTCAGAACCCATTCCAATCTCAGTATGAATCTCTCACAAATCGAACTAATCCAATTTCACTGAATCAACCAATAGTAACAGCTCTCAGACCCTCTCAAATTACTCCTCTATCTCCACAACAACATCTATTTCGACCACCACCATCAGACCCCCTTTTACGGCTTCATTCAGCAACAACTCATATTCACAGACCTATTATTCAATTTCTACCATTAACCTCAGTAAAACATCTCAGAACCCCCTCTTTTCCAGCTGCATATCACCACCATCATCTTATTCCATAGCTCATAGCATCACCAGTCTTCTCCCCTGTATCATTCCTGCTTCACCAAAACCCTTTTTCCTCTACAATTTTCACAGCATACCATTACAGCTACATGACCAACACAAAGCCCATTCTTCTCAATTTCATCACCAAAACCAATTTGCTTTTCATACCAAACTCACCACCAAAACCTTGAAAATCATCACTCACCTGCAACTCAATTCAATATCAGTATTCATAGCATTGCCCTGTAACTCTGAACTGCTCATTATTTGCTGGAGATTCTCCATTGCCTCATTCTGAATACCACTAGTGCCTTCAACTCCTTCAATTCCCAGATTCTGCAGCTTCATGACCTTGGCATCACAAACAGTCTTCCACCAACACCAGCTGCTCACATTAACAACTCAAGAGACCTGTAAATCACCCATATCTTCTTTCTGAATTCAAACTAAAACCTATTTTCTAATCCCAGCAGCTCAACCATTTCCACCTCCAATTACAACAAACAACAACCAATAGATTCATCCCTCAACACCCATTTAAGCTCTCAAATCACACCCCAGAACAGATGCAAATCTACCATCAAAATCATTTCAGATCTCTTCCATTTAATCACAGTAATCAAATCTTTCTCTCCTTTCACAGACCCATCTTCTCAAGAGCCTCAAATCACCAACAAATCCTAGATTGCAATGTTATCTTTTTGTTTTCTCCAAGCAACAGCATCAGATTTGTTCTTGACCCATTTCCTCCACCTCACAAACCTGTTTAAGATCAAACCCTAGATTCAATTTCCTTCCTTGCATCAAAAGCACTCTCAGATTTCCTCTCTATTTTCTTCACTAGCAGCATCAACCCCATGAATCTTCAAACGCACAGAATAAACCCAAAATCACATAATTTCTCCTGTTAATTTCTCTCTATGAAAACCAATGGAGCCGCCGCACACAAAGATTGAGAAGATATCTCTCTAAATTTTTGGTCCAGGTAATGATGAAAAATGAATAATCCTTCTCTAAATTTTAGGGCTGTTGTAGGAAAGTGGATACAACCACTTTGTTGAAGTAGATAATGGGTACACACCCAAGGCACCCCATAAGTAAACATTGTCCACCAAAAGCCAATCCATTGCTTCTCTAGATTACGCTGCTCCTTCTTGCTC